>WBMV01001832.1:155040-404329 GCA_013396655.1 Campylorhamphus procurvoides | reverse complement strand
TGTAAAGTTTCACTAGGATTTATGGGAAGGAAAAAAAAAAAAACCTAAACAACAAAACAGAAAAAAACCCACAGAAGTGCTTGCTTTCCTTCCAAATATTTCTTATAAAATAAGCTGCAACATATGCTAGGTACTTAAATAGCCAAAAAGTCCAAAACTCTTCTCACTTTTCTTTCTAAAAATGCCGGTCGCTCCTCAGGTCTTCATTTCCATTTTTGCAAGCAGCCTGAGTGCCAATATAAAAAGTAATACCATATGTCAAAATAAAGCTTTAAGATAAAGGGAGTGGAGAGGATACCCTTCATTAATTTCCATTGCACAGAGACTTTTCTTACGTCTACCTGGATAATTATGAACATGTTTGTAACTGGCCAACAAAAAGAAGAAGAAACATCTCAGGTATATTCTTGAATCCAGTGATAATTTTTAATTGACTCTGTTGGTGCCAGAATTTGCCAGAGTTACAAACAGTGTATCCAAAAAGAAGTGAACCACAAAGGGGTGCTTACCTTCTCAGAATAAAATGCAAGCTGAATATTCTTTTTCTTCCCCCCCTCCAGAAGATGCAGGATACAAGAGACAATAATATTTGCAAAATAACACAGCTATTTCAAACTTAAAAATCAGGTAATTCGTTTTCAGTATCTCATTTTATGAAATTCCATACACTTCCCACTGCTGAATATTTTGGTTTTCCTCACTGAACATATTTTTAAAATGCCATCCAATTAAAAAAAGTTGGGGGGAGAGGGCAGGAATTCACTCAACGCATTTAATTTCCCTGAGTTTCAGAGTGTAAGACAATATTGCAACACCTGTATTAAAGCAGCAATTTCTAGTGAATCACTTTATAGAAAGAGAAGGGGATTTCTAGTTTGAAAGCAAAACTGATGTCGCGCAGCTGACTCCTATGTCCAAATTCTCCCAAGTATGAGAATATATGCACCTCCCCGAGATCTGGGCTGGCTGGTAGCCAGGTGACCAGATCCTCATAGCCAAGCAGCCCACTCAGATCTATCCTTTGGATGACGAGAAACACAAAGGTGCTGAGACCAGCCCTGTTTATTACTAACCCCTGCAGGTTTGGGGGACTCTCTCTGTACCCTGTTGGAGGCCACTGGAGTGACCCTTCTTCCTAAGGCCAAGAATATCCTTACTGTCTCCCTCCTGGGTGTCCAAAATAGCAGGACAAGGTATGTGCAGTGCTCAGGACTTAAAGACAGGCTGACACTCTGCCAATAGATCCTGCCACTCCCCCGGGTCTGCTCCTCCCGTGACTCCCACACCTGCCCAGAACCATTATCCCTCCCCTAGCACTCCTATTAGCGCACTTCTGCAAGAAGCTCTTCAAATAATCTAATGTAAACTGAAGGGTAGGCATTGATGCCCATTTTACCCATCCCTGTTATCCTACTAATGCCTGCTATCATCTGGAAACAGCTCAGTTTATAGATAAATAGCCTTGATCGAATTGGTACATCTGTTCCCATTTTACTTGCAAGCACAAATGTGCACTTTTAAAAGTGTATTTAAATATCACACTCCAGCTCTTCTTTTCCTTCTGGAAGCATACTAAGCTCCTCTTCTTTTTTTACACAATTTCAACTACTGCTGCCTTATTTTTCCATGTACTTTNTCCCCCCCCCAAAGGACTGGCTGTAGTTTAACAGTCTTCTGAGCCAACTTTACGTTTAGAATATGTACTGATAAGCTTTTGTTCCCTTCCAGATGTAGCTTACAATAGATGAAAGAGCCATATCATTTCATAAAATTCAAAAGAAATTATCTTACTGACTTCAGAATGTGCTGTATGGCCAACAGGGATATATATCTATTCTGCAGAGCATTCCCAAGCCCCGGCATATGTGTTGGCCATTTCTCATCTTGTTGTCAGAACACATCCCAGACATGCACCAGCTCTTCTTTTCTGGAAGAGAAACGACATGTGAATGAATGGTGGAAAGGAATCACAAAATGCTGAGGTCCTTGCTCAAAATGACCAATGTATCATGACACAGACTGCTCTGTGGCACACACCTACCCTCAAGCCTTTGTGCCTTGGACTGTGTCCAACACAAAATCCATCATGTTGTACAAGTGCTGCACTGTGCACACAACAGATCCAGCAAAAGCTGACACACGTGATGCACAGTTCAACTCAGCTAAGCTTCTGTATAGGTGAACACCTGATTATTTTTGCTTCTGTGTATCACTACATTAACTTTCTGCTATAGAAAAATATAGTTTTATTTCATATTTGCAACCTTATTAGCATCTCTAAATTTCAGTGATGTTTAAGGAAACCCAGCAGCCAGAAGAATGACATGTTCCTAAAGGATTATTTATGTCTTTTTAAACAGTTTATATTGTCCGTTAACATTACCTTAATTGTTCTGTGCCTAACAAAACCATCTGAAATTAGTCTTAAAGACTATTTAGTCCTTCTCAGGCATAGCAAGGATTCAAGATGTTTTTATTCCCATGACTGTTCAACTACAATACATCTACCTGTAAGAACATGTTGGAAAAAGGTTTGTTTCTTCCTTTTTACCTTCTAATGCACACTCATCACACAAGTTCTCAGATATTATTTCTCTTGAACAGGAAGTATATACCTTTATGTGCTTTTTATTTTTACCTGCTCACTATTTTGGTACCAATAGTAAATAATTGCACCATCCATCTTCTCCTGTTTCTCCTTATATTTACAGCATCAATACACTAGAAAGACCAGTAGCATTCACAACTCTACAAAATGAATGTATACAATGGTATATAGAGAATGTTTCAGCTGTTTACCGTCCTACTGTCTCTTCTCAAATGTTGACAGCTTTATTTGGTTATAAGCATTTATATTTAGAAAGGCATCAGAAGATTAATATATTCCAGGGGAACAAGAATTCCATAGTCAAGTACCTGTGGCATTTTATTTTCCCCCACTTGTACTCAAATTATACAGCCAAAATTTCTTAAGAGTTAGGAGTCTGGCTTTGTTTGAAGGTTGTTTGGCTTTTGTTTGTTTTTTGCTTTGCTAAAAGTGTCAGCTTGAAAGTAGGGCAGTGGGTCTGCTCAGAGGATCCCTTCTCACGAGACACCAGACTTGTTGCCCTGTGAAAGTTGATCAGAACAGTCAGCCTAAGTAAAAAAGCATCTTTTAAATATGAATTTTGTGAAGGAAACTTCTCTGTTTTCTAAGTTACTTAATTCAAAGTTAATACCTTTTACTGAACTGTTAATTAAGAGATTGTGGCTTTTTGACCTGTCTTATAATGGTGCAAAGACCTGTATTCAAAATTCTAGGTAAGTTTTCCATAACGTTATTGAAAATTAAGTTTGAAACACAGATGCAGTGTACCTTATTTACATTTACAGGCAGCACCAAATGAATATTTATCCAAATGATCCTGCAGCTCTCCAGTTAAAGGGCTTCAGAAGCTTCCAACAGTAAGTTGTTTCTGCTCAAAAAGTTTTAATGATACTGACATATTTGTCTCTCTCTTCAGGTTTTTTTTTTACTGTCAAGGATAGCTTCTCTCTGCAGTCCTTCATTAACTAATTTGAAAGCTTCATTACATAACATTCCCCTTGCCATATCTTCTTAAAAAGTTGTAACTGTGAAAATCTCTCAAGGGGTGGGTGGTTTCCTGTAGGTTTTCTGTTAGTTTGTGTTCTTGTTGAAAGATTGACACTGATTTTTCTTTAATTCTCTACTGCTTTTGGTCCTCCATTTTCTAAGATTTACAAACCCCTGCTGTTGTCTTTAGCCTACATTTCCTTCCAGCTTCCCATTCTTAAACCATTTTTTTCAAGTAGCACAGAAACAAACTTACAGATCTCCATTACTAAGTTCTTTCTACTTCTGAAATAGCTGGCATCTTGGGTATGTTCTCAGAACTTGGTGGACTGCATAAGCTGCCCTATTGCTTAGGGAAAACAGATTGAGATAATTAAAATAGCATTTTAAAAAGAAAATAAAAGGTAGAGCTAATGTGTAGTTGTTGCTGGAAGCACTTGTGTTTGCCTCTAATGCATTTTAAGAAGTGTTTATGTCTAGTTCAAAGATATTTTCCATGATACACTAAAGTCTCCCTAACGTAATTTACTAACACAGTGGTTTTGAAGGAAATGGTAAAAATAATGTTTCTAAAGTGTTTTTTTTTTCATTTGCTCTAGTACTAAGAATCTCATTCACATTTTCAGTTCTGTTAGAAATGGTATCAATCTGTTATTGTTTACTTAAAAGAAAGTCAAAAAGTAAAAAAAAAAATCACAGTTTATCAGTGTTTCTGAATAAGAGAGAAGAACACATTAACAGTAATAACAAGGATATAAAGAGAATCTGGTTATGTACTGAGGTAAGCATTTTTTTTTCTGAAAATACTTCAGTAATTTTGCTTCCTCGTGCATGAGTCTTATGAACTTTTCTTCTATAATACATCTTTTTTTCCTCTTAAAACACATTCTCTTGTTTCAGGGGAGTTAATAAAATATTGTCATACGCTTGCAATCACTGAATATATAACTAAGGAAATTTAAATACTGTGCAGTGTCTGGTACCCCATAAACTTCCCTCCTTGCCCCAAGCATCACAGATCCTCAACAAAAAAAATCAGGTTACAGAGCTCTTGGAGAAATACTTACAATTTATGCAATTCTGATTACCCTGACAGTTTTGGAAAGTCTGCAATTGCTTAAAGAAATATCAACAGTTTTGCTTCATGGGAGGAGATTGTTTAGGACTAAGCACTGAAAAACAAAAAGCAAAAGACACTAAAGGAACTGTATAAAACATACAGTAAACTCATTAGAATCAACCAAGGCAAGCTTTGAGTTTGGCAAGTTCTATTTCACTTACGTATTACTGGAAAAAAGCAATTGTCAGAAATGCATTTGATTGAATTTTGTGCATATCATTTCATTGTAATTATGAAGAAAGTCAAATAAGAATCTCCGTTACACACAGACTTAGACATAAATGAAGGGGAAAACACCCAGCCAAATGTTATACAAATGGCAGTGAAGGATCTTCCAATTTGTAACAGGAAATATTTTCAGAAATAGAATGGAGGAGAAAGATTTCACATCAGTAATAGTGGATATGCCACACTGGTATTTTTTAGCCTGGCAACAAAACAGTTATTAAATATTTTAGCTAAAAAATGGTAATTCTTTATAAAAGTCCTTGACTTCTGCCAACACATACGTTCAGGAGGACATGTGTGCATGTTCTCACATGTATTCAGCTATACAGAGTTGTAAATTGCTGTGATATTTTCCAGTTTAGCTTCTGACTGCAGCTGATATTTTAGAATATTAATTGTTTTAGTATGACTTTATAAACAATCACTCTACCAATTCAGGTCTGTCTGCTTTATTCACAAGTCATTTTAGTGACAATCCAGTAAATATGTTACTGTCCAAAACCAATCAGCAACAGGGAACCAGGAGTGATCACAGTAAGAAGTAGATGTGCTAAGTGACAGGCACATTTTGAAAAGCAGGTTGTCTCCGAGTCTCTCATTTTTGATATTCAACCAACCCTATTCTTCCCGATTACTCAGTGCCAGCTGTCAACTGTCACTTGCCTGGGTGGCAAACAACTTACTGTGTAATTAATGGAAACTTTCTGTTTAATTGCAGTGAAGATCTGATTGGAAATACTAGCAGGAAATGTTGAACTTTAAGATGTTCTGGCAAGATTATTAGGTGTGTTGATTCGATGACATTATCAAGCCACACCCAGGGAACAAAGATCCCAAGTGACAGCACCTGGTTTCTTGAGCAAGTTGAGACCCAGTGAGACAACACAGTGCCAGGTGGTAGGTTACCCCCCCCACACTTCAACCCCCTTGCCTTCAAGGAGAAGTAAGAGATCAGGTCTCCAGATAGCACAAATCCACACAGCAACATGGATTTTAGACTGATGAGTTAGCCTGAATTTCTGTGAAAAAACATTTTTTTTCCAAACCATTACTAATATAGAATGCTTTCTGCTGTTGGAAAAGGATTTCACTTAAGAACTTCAAGAATACAGTAAAGGATATTTTGGCTAGTTCTGACATAATTTCATAATTAAGAAATATGTCAAATATGAAGACTTGAAGCAGTAACTGAAATAGAAGCTTTCTAGGTATTTCTTATCTCTTCCTTGACTAAAAATAAAATTATGTTAGAGAACTGTATTCAGGGTATCATTCCTCTCCTGAGTGCCCTCTTAAGAAGGCAGAAAAACCCACACCAGCAGGTTGCATCTGGTGTGAACCAGACTAATTTAGGTGCTGTTCTCCATTCCTTGCATTTTTTAAGCCTTCCTGGTTTCATACAGAAAATGCTTCTTCCTGAGAGAATAGTTTAAAAAGCTAGTTAAAGGCTAATGCAAATAAAATAGAGGAGATGAATTCCTAGAGCATTTTGTGTGAGTGTTGGCATGTTTCATTTGTGTTTGATGATCAGTTACGCATACAGAGATGGAAAAAAAATTTGCCATGAATCAACCCTAAGCAACAATTTGTACATAAGCACATTCAACATTCGCATGCCTCAGCATTTCAAAGACAGAGCTCATTTGCTAATACAGGAATCAGATTCACTAGAATTACAGGGTGATATGTGTCTACTTGGAGAACAACACAAACTATTTTTCCTTCCCTTCATTTTACTATCCCATAGTAAATTAGACACTGAGATGTCTCGAGCACATTGATTATGTTTGTCTCTTTAAGTCTGGGAAAACCATTTGCTGTGCATGCAAAGGTTTGAAAGGAAGGGAGATGCCTGAAGTAGCATGGGCAACATGTGATGAAAAAAGATGACAAAGTTGACAAGCACATGAAGAGATGCCTTCAATGGCTACATACAACATCAAGCAGCTGTATATGGCTCGGCATTTCTGTGGACTCCTCTACTGACAGACCAAAGGGTAGAAATAACAATTCACTAGTCTTTTGTTTGGAGGGTTGTGCAATACAGCAATGCTGTTGGTGTACCACCAACACATGCTTGGGGAGAAAAAGCAAGAAAGAGAATATCAGTTCGATAGCAGAAATAACATGAGAGAAGGGAATGGAACGGTAAAGTCTTGTTTACATTGACATCAGTCAAAAACTAAAAGGACTCAGAGTAGGAGTGTGGGGCGAAACACTAAATTTTGAACCAACAGTCACACTGTTACTGGGAATTGGGGTGATTTGCATAGAATTTCAAAAAAGCATTGTAGGAAAGTAACAAAATAGAAGAATAGGTTGATGTTCAGTTATGTCTTTCACACACCATTGTTGAATTTCTTACTCTATCACTAAATTCATCATCACATGTAAGATACCACAAACAGAAAAAACAGAATACCCAATTAGATGAATTAATGACATTAAGAGTAGATAAGCTCCCTCTTTCATTTCTGTAAGTGTAATTTTACACCACCATTATATCTGTTTTTTTTTATTTCTTTTCTTTCCCCTCAATCAATTTCAAACATGTCATTTAAAAGTGTGTAAATCTTTTTACAGAAGGAAATTTAGTTCCACTCATGCCCTGCTTAAGTTGCTCATTTGCATAGCATGCCATTTCAAATGTGATTTATTAGTAAAATATATGCTTTAATGACTTGCCTTGTTTCTTAATTTATAAGCCTGGGTTGATGGAGGTTTTCCTGTGCTCATGTTTTCCCAATCTTATCACTTTGTATGTGCAGAACAGTGGCCATTAATCAATGGAGTTCATTCAGTTACATTAAGAACACTCAGTTGTCCCAGCTTTGGGGCAGGCAGCAGCTTTTTAGGATCAGCCTTAAGTGCCTGCTGTAGAACTGCACCCAGGTTGAGCTCGGACTGGTGTCACCCTCATCTCCTTCTACTCAAAGGGAACCACGAGATAAAGCAGTACAATACAGATGGACACACAAGCCTGAATAGCACAAAAGAGAGTGAGAGGCAGCAGACCCTGTTCTCCAAGCCCTAGGGTGTGGTTGCTCTCGCTCTGTAATTCTAATTTAAACCATGCCTTCAATCCAGGTTTGTGGAAGCAAAAGGAAACGCTCCTCACCCCACCCCATCATCCCCATGTTATAGGCTGAGACTATCATAATATTAAACCTACCTCTACTGCACTGTCAGAAGAGCTGCCTGACCCATATCAGCATTTTGCATGCATCGTAAACTCAGGGAAAAGAAAAAATAAGTTAATTGAAAGTGTGCTGTAGTTTGTGCCAGTCTTGTTCATGCCACCCTGAAAGAATTCCCACCCTTGACATACACTTCCTTAAGCATTTACAATTTATCCGTGAGACTCAAAATTTTTCATTACACAGAAAATATTGTTTCTTTACGAATGCATGGAAATCCAAGCTTTCATAGTTATTTTGTTACTGCAACAGGTTTGAAAACCAAGGAAGACTGTTAGGAAGTAAAATTTAGCTTAAGTTAATTAAAATTACTTTGCCATCTTGTGAAGAGGGGTAGAACCAGCTGAACCTTACAACAGTAAGAACAATATTTTCACTTCACAATTTGCAATTCAACCATTTTCCACTTAGTCAAATTAAAACTGCAGAGTTTCGTTGCTGGACTAGTATTACAGTGGTTGCTGATCAAGCACTAACAGAGGGTCTATTGCACAACCTGTGGTACACTACAGAAGCCTTTCTGAAAACTGATGAACTGCAGCTCAAACATCTAACCCATGTTACAGAAAATATAAACAGTAGAGTGCAATCAAAGAAGGTTCTCTAAAACATACCATTATCGACCATAAGGCTGCCCAGGACACTGGGATAGCTGAAGCCATCCCAAAGAGGGTTTCCCTAGTAGTTATTACATCACCATACACTAACCAGTCAGCAAGGGATCATTAAACCTCATCATCAAATAAATCCTCTAGTGAGTTTTGTTTTTTTTTTTAATTTCCCATTCCTTTAACTAAACCAAGCAACCAGTGACAGCAACAACAGTGTAATTGAATTCACAAGATTGTACTAAAAGTTTTTGTTCAAAGAATGAGGTATCAAAAGTCATTCATACCAAAACCAAAATAAACTATGAATGATTCTACACTTATGGTTCTTAGAACATACAATATTCTTTATAATGTTCCTCCTTGACATACTGGAACATAAAAATATTGAAATATAAAAATAAATAATATAACTATTATGTTTTCCTGTAGAGTCTAAAAACAGAAGGATGACCAGAAGAATATAAAAAAACCACACCCCCGAAAAATCCCCACCAAACAAAAACAAACAACCAAGAAACAAAACAAACAAAAAAATCAAACCAAAAACACATACACACAAAAAAACCCCCTAAAACTCAAGTGATTTGGAGGATACAGACTTAGAATTCCAAACCAGATTAATGGTTATCATTACCATTTATAGTCTTCCAATAATCAACAGGAATGGATTTACTGCTGGAGCCACGAAAGACTACACTATTTTAATCATTAGAGAATAGTTACCATATGTAAGTTTATAACCAAACTTTGCTCATTTACAAATTGGAGAGCAGCAGAGAAGGATGAATGGTGGACTTGCTGCTGCTTATCAGAGTCTTTTTTGTGTCAATGTGTCAAGGGCTAAGAAACTAAAATCCAGTAGATAAGGGTCTCCAGAGAGTGAACCAAGTCAAGGATTTTCTGATGAAAGTTTTTTTCCATAAAAATTGGATTGCCTGAAGGAAAATATGAACCAGTTTAGATGAGAAGACCATTTCTGATTTAAACAGAGAAAAGAGGAGAAAAAAAAAAACAAAACCTTTTGCCTTACCTCTAAATAAGCAAAATCTGTAAAAATTAGAGCACTTAACTGGAACACAGAACACCTCACCTAACTTCTTCCCAGAAATCTGTTCTAGTCACCATTAAGTTGCAAAGTAAGCTTGATCATTTTTTTGGGAAACAGGATTAAAACAAAGATCAGAGAAGAAACTAACAGACATCTGAGGAAACCCACTGGTCACTGATTGCTGGTCACTGTGGTCACCTTAGATGTGAAAGATTAAGTCTCCAGTACACCTAATCAGGACAGAGTCAGTTCTTTAAAATTCAATTCAACCCTGCTAGCTTGGGTAATGTCAACTCTGATAAAAAAGAACTGGTCTCTCTCTTTCATGAAAAAGTTCAATATTTCCTCAGTGCATAATAATAACAAAGTCTTGAAAAGTACCAGCAGACAAGCTGGTCTTGCTGAGACCAGCACCTCAAGATCCACTTTTCCGTGACCATTGATATGCATACACTGTATGAGGTCAGTCACATGAGGGACAGCACAAGTCCTACAAAACATACTTAAAGTTCATATTATTGTGGCAATTTGGCTACAGATTTTAAGGATGATTTTGTGCAAGGCTGTTCTGGTTTCAGACAAAACTACTGTTGCTGTCATTTTGCTTTACAAGAAGGCAGAGGAAAAGGGGTTGAGGCACCAAGACAAGTATCTGCTGCTCAGAGCATCACCCTTCCACACACACCCTCACTGATGTTCCCAGCTGAATCCAAGGCCCACATTAAGGAAAAAAAAATCCTCTCATTTCCCTGCTCCCAGACGTCTGTTTGCTTTTCTTTCTCTCAGCACAGAATACCAACATACAGAGATGCTTTACAACATTGCAGCCTTGATTTCATTCTTCCCACATGTATTGGACAAACCACTGAAAGGCAAGCTATGGCCACATCCATGTTGAAGTAAACGGAGAGCAGCATCAGAGGGGGGAATAGAGATGCTCTAAATTCAAACAGACTTAGCAGAAGTAAGACCATCATCCTTATCTAGTTTAATTAGAGTATAGGATTCAATTTGGAAAGTATATTTTTAATAAACATATGCTGAGGTGCATTAGATTCTTCTTGAAAAAGCTTCAAATGTATGATTATACTTTACAGATCTGTGAAAAAAGAACAGATATGCCTTGTCTTAAGAATGGTGCTATGTAAAGCTTCTTTATTCTCTAGACTAGCACAAACAAGATTAAAAGCATTTCTGAAGTGATCCAGGATGTGTACTGTGCTGTCATTTCTACAGCCAGTACCACATTAAACCTCGCCCAGCAAAATAATTAGCCTGGGCTTTGTATGTGTAGTGTTGGTTGTGAGTCTTTTTAAAAGCACTTCAATATAGAAATGATTTGAAGAACATAAGATATTGATGATATTAGAGTAGCCTCTTTGAATCATAACAAAAAGAGCTAAACAAAGTAGCTTGCAATTGTTAAGAGATTTCAATGCCTATGAAAAGAAAGAATGACTGATGATTTAGCATTAATTGCAGTTTGGTGACAGATATACACAACGTGCCCTTAGTACAGCATTAATACCAGTAGGGGCAACCCTTTCCCTTGTCATACTATGAATGAGATTTACTGTTGTGCATACAAAAATCTTCAGAAAAAAAACATCTAGCTGAGCAGTTTTTAATTTAACAGGCAAATACAGTGTTTTGTATAAATACTCTTCTCTTTTGACTCTACCCCCAACAGCTCAACCAACCAGAAGACTAAAGCACCAAAAGTTCCCTTTATTAGAGTGCTTTCTGACATGAACTAAATTGTCAAATTAATGACAATATCCATAGGGAACTAAAATCACTACATGGGAGCAATCCCTGTGCAAGGAAGCTTTGGCTGAAGACCAAAGCAGTTCACATTCCTTATTAAACTATTAATGTTACAATTTTTAAAATATGTCAGCACAATGGTACATTATACACGTTTCCTTCCCAGAATTTAATCAAGCTGAGTTTCTCTGATACTGGAACATTACTTTGCTACTGTTTATCATCTATTTAAAGGAAGTATATATTAACAAAATGCAGCATTTCAACATCCAGAGCCTCAAATTTTAAATCAGTTCATCATATTAAAGTTGGAGCTGAAACATACATATTAAGTTTTCTTACTTTAAGCCATCTTATTTTAATAAGAATATTTACACATTTTCAGTAAATGTTGGGTGTGGGGCCATTAATTTGGGGGAAAAAAGCAAAGCTTCAATGTGTTCCATTTCAGTTTCTCTATTTTCCTCAGGAGGGGATATGTAAAATACATTCAACAACAGGTCAAATATCAAAAAAATGAGGGAGAATGCAGCAACATAAATGAGGACAGAATTTTGCCCTTGAAAATTATCATTTTTTTTCAATTATAATCCTTTAAAAAAAAAAACCAAACATCTCAAAATGAAAACAAAATAAAAAAATCCCAAACTTACCAACTCCTCCTCCTGTCTTTTTCTATCTTACCCTGAAATAATCTGATTCATTAATATTTCCAGCTCTAGGTAAAATCCTTGTCGAACACTGAAGGGAATCATGAAATTACTCATTGTAAAATGTCCTTTTCACATTTTAAATTGTTTTGTCATTTACAAGCATATAAAGTGTTCTTCATTATCCACTGTACAACAGCAGGAAGTGACCAAGATGTTAATTTTGATGAAATGTACCAGGTTAAACTGAAGATAAGCATTTTGAAAGAGAATTTTTGTTTTGTAGTTTTACGGGTAAAGCTGATGCACAAGTAGCAGGACTAAGGGAAGCCTTTGATCTCACCTACCTTTCATGTATAATTGACAGTTGTAATTTGGACTCGGGGATGACAGAAAGGCAGCTGAGAAATTCTGTGAGATGCCTGTGTATAGAGAAACAACATATGCTTGATACAAGCTGAAAGGAAAATACAAAGCTAGAGGAATCAGCATTGCTGGGCATGAGTGCTGCACAGCACAGTGGTCAAATACAAAAGGACAGGCAGCCCACACAGACCTCACCACTGCAACTGTCCTGGGCCAGACTCTGGTTCAGTCCATCTGCCCACACAAGGAAAAAGTAACGTTTTAGGCAATGGGTTTTTGACAGAAAGCAGGGACAGAGCACAGAGAGTGCAAGACTGTATCCAGGGAAACACCAGCTGAATATCCTAACATTTGTTCTCAGTTGTGAGTTTTTCAAAGGGTAAGGAGAAAAGAGAGAAATTTTAATCTAGCAGACCTCATAGACATTTTTCCAAGGCAGTAGTTCTTCTTTGATTCATTCCTGGCTGCACCACGATGAGCAGTGAGAGTCCTGTTGGACATTGAGGAAAAGGGCTGGAGCATGAGATGGTACAAGAATGATTTTCAGCCTTCACTCCCTTGGACCTCTCTGGTTGCACCAGTTCACTCCTGGCCTCACCCACCCCTCAAGAGACCTTTGTTACATCAGGAAACAGGCTGTAGTGACAGTGATATGGGATGCAAAGCTTTAGGTTCAAGTGAGATGTAATCACAGAACCATTTAGATTGGAAAAGACCTCTAAGATCATAAACTCCAACCTTTAACCTAACACTGTCAAGTCCACCACTAAACCATGACCTTAAGTGGAACATCTACATGTCTTTTTTAAATACCTCCAGAGATGGGAACTCCAGCACTTCCCTGGGCAGTGCTTGATCACCCTTTCCGTGAAGAATTTTCCTTAACAGCCAATCTAAATATCCCCTGGCACAACTTGAGGCTGTTTTCTCTCATCCTGCCACTTGTTACTTGGGAGAAGAGACCAACCCCCACCTCACTACAACCTCGTTTCAGGTAGCTGTAGAGAGCAATAAATCCTAACCCTTTTCTCTAGGCTAAACAACCCCAGTTCCCTCAGCCACTCCTCATAATTTACAAGAACAGTCTCTGTCAATAATAATAATAAAAAAAAAAATAGGTGGTGTTGGTAATTTACAGGAGGAATTGGAAAAACACCAGCAGGGAAAGGGGCTTAAACTCAACTCTCACAAGCTTTTGAATAAAAAAATCATCTAAGTTGCCATGGGGAAAAGAGTTAAAAATTTATTTATGTGTAGGCAAGTTAACACTGTAATTAAGTTTTAGAGTGAGCACAGACGTAATATTCCCACAATGGGATCACTTCAGTACATCAAAGATAGAGCAAATCAAGACTTCACAACACAGATGGGTCTAATTTGCCACTTTTCTCTATTTGCATAGTTTTTTGGTCTCACAATACAAATCTTTAATGCAAGAGTTATGTCTATCATGAATAATTTCTGTTAATCCACACTGTTGAACTGTACTCTTTTTCAAGTATCAACCTTGGGAGAATATGTATTACTACTACAGGTAGAAAAAAAAATAGGATTTTCATCTCCTGTTATGCCCTGATAAAAACACTCTAGAAAAGAAAGTGTCTAAATCCTGAAATTATTTTCAAAGAAAGAGGTAAACACTTTAAGGCATATAGAGATAGGGGAAGACTGCCTTCCAAATCACGGTCCTCTGTTCCTAATCCCGGGGGAACAGAAGCACAAGGATTGAAAATTCAGATATCTTGATTTTTTTGATGTTTCTACACCAAAAGTGCTTTTTTCCCCTCATTTCAGAGGCTTCATTGGATGAAATTTTTTCTGCTGGACTTCATTTTATGATAATGTTTCCATGTTGTTTTAATTGTTATTACTGCTTCCTTCTCTTGGGGTGTTTAGCCCCAGGCATACACCAACAAACATGGTTTGTAGATAGATATTAAAACTGTTTTGCATAAGTACAATTCACATTGTGGAAGACACAGTCTATGCCTTTGCACAATAAGATCAAGTGGCAAACCAGCCAAATCATACTTCTACCACAGAATGTTGATTTACCTTCACTGTGCAAGATTATCCTCACTCTTCTGCCCAAGCTACACTCTGGAGAAAGTTACTTGGGGTCAGAGCAGGATTTCACTCGTGCTGCAGGGTTCTGCAGCCACAGAAAACACTGAGCAATAGGCAAGGCAGCAAGGCATGTGTTATAGGGAAAAAAAAAATTAAAAATGAGAACTATGTTGAAAGAAAGCCAGTAAAGAAAATATTTTAAGGATAAACGAGGAAAAGAAGATGCATTAAAAGTGTCAGACCCAGGTAACATTTGAAAACTGTGTCTCCTCTCTGTTCTGCTAAAATAGACACATCAGAATGGCATTGAGGGTTACCGCATTGCTGGCTCGGTTTACTGACCACCAGTGAGACATCAGCCCAGGCAGTATTTTGTGAAGTGCTGGAAGCAGGTTCATGAAACTTTTCTTATCCTCAGGAAAGTCAGGTGTTGGGATATACACAGCAGAGGGATTTGTCCTAGCTCCAAAGCAATTTTAAATCATAAAATCCACAACATATACAATAAATCTGTAAGACAGATGGCCATAAATCCCTAATGAAGCACTGCCAATGTAAATATTGTTAAAAGGATAAATAGCACTTAATTACACCACTGGCAAGAAAGTTGGGGTTTTCTTTATCTTCATTCTGCTGTTCACCAATCTCCCAGGCTCTCTCAAGCATACAGTGTGCACAGCACAGATCAGTGGAGGCTCCACACTTTTCCACTGCATGGCGCTTACTCTCCTATGCCTTTGCTTCTCCTTTTTTGCTTGTTTAAAAAACAAAAACATAGCATTGCTGATTTGAGCTTATGTAGAGGGCATAGTTTTACTCAGAGAAATAGACAAGATGAAAAACTAACAGTGGAAAAAAAAAAGAAACACAAACAAAACCAGCTGAGCTTAAAAGATAGACAAGTTCAGTGGTTTTATAAGCAGGGGTGGGGAATGACACTCTTAAAACCCTTACGCTCTTTTTCAAGCTGTTCTCATGCTCTGCTGCTGAAGGCAGCAGGTATATGCTACCTTTCACTTGAGCTAAGCTGTCATGTTTGGTCCTGGCTCATAGTTACAGTGCTTTACCTCACACCTTTTCACTACTCTGCTATTCCTTAACTGGCTCACTAGCCAAATAGGAAATAGAACTGAAAGCCTTTTCCATCTCTTTTTCAGGCAAGAGGGTCCCTAAAAATACTATAGAATCAGTAATAGATTAATTTCTCAAATAAAAACAATTAAAAAAAACCTTATTAAAAAAAAAAAAACAACGAACCACCACCGTTTCATATCTTTGATCATTGGCTTTTCCATTTCTCTCTCACTCTTGCACAGAGAGGTTGAACTTTTAGTTATGAACCAGAAAATCTCCCTTGCAATCTCAAGAAACCAGAGATATTACCTTGCCCAATGTAGAGTTAATTTCCAAATTCTCAGTCAAGTGACAAGTCCACAACTTCAATCCAGTAAATTGCCCTTCAGCATCACCTGGCAGCACATTCAGATTGCAGCATTTAGTTGTACTGCACTTTTTTCCTCTTGCCATATAGTATAAAACTGTCATTTCTTTTCCTTCAAAATGTGCAATTTTAATACACATACCTATCATAGCAAGTTTCCTTTACTTCTACAGATGTTTTTAAAAAGTTGCTTTTTTAAAAAAAAGAATAAAGCTTCCAATACTTAGTTGAAGAAAGGATGATTTTTTTTTCTGCTTTTAAACTATATTTTAACCCACCCTACAGCTATTGTAAAGTATTATAAAATACCAGACACCTTGTGAATGCAATATTAAGCAGCTTGCTCCTGTACAGTGGACATACAACTTAGTATTTTTTATATAGCATTATATATTTTCTTCAGCAATTTCATATAAATGTGAATATTGGTTTAGTTAGGGTTGCCAGGTGTGAATAAGCAATGTTGGCATTTCTACACCTTTGAGTGAAAATTTCAATTCACCTGATTAAACCAAGAGAGAATTGTGTTTTGAGGACTAGGCACAGCTGTAAGATCTTAATTCACAGCAGATTCAAACCGATGTAGACATGCCTCATGTTATTTAACTTTCTCGAGTTTTCAGCAGTCTTGACTGGGAAACATGGGCAAAAAACATAAAAAATAATACAACAAAAGGAAGGTTGGTGTTCCTGCTAAGCCCACAGTCATCTGCTTGGCTGAAGGTTGTGTCTAAATATTCAGGGAACTAATGAATTCATTTATCTGGCAGATAGATTTCCACCATTGTTAAATGAAAACATGAGTGACGAGGCTCACTCTCAGAGCATAAAGTCAGAACACTCAAGGCTCAAAGTACAAATATGTATATGTAACTCTAGAATTGCTCTCTCTGCTTATATGAGAAAGCAATAAGAATCCTTGGGGGATTGTTATATTCCAGTCCTGGCAGTCATAAAAGCATGTTATAAATAGAGCAAAAATGACCTTCAGATTGCACCAACACCATTCACTTTGTGTCAGTGCTGTTATATACAAGCGGTTACTGAATCCCCTCACTCACAGAGCCATGCAACATCTCAAGTCTGTTCTGCTTCCCCACCCTATTGAATAACTTCATTGAACACACAAAGAGCAATGAAAACATTAAAATCAATTAACACAATCTTGAAAGCCACCTGATTTGTCATTCATTTAGTCATTACAGATTTGAATGCACTTTGTTGCAAAGTGTGCCAGAATGGAAGAAAAGGGTCATATTAGAACAGATATTAGGGAAAAATTCATCAACATAGTTGCCAGGGATTGGAATAGGCTGCCCAAGGAAGTGGTACAGTCACCACCCCTGAAGGTATTACTTAGGGACATGGTTCAGTGGTGAACATGACAGTGCTGGACTAACAATTAGACTTAATCTTTAATGCTGGAAAAGACCTCTAAGATTCTAAATCACAAACAAAACAAAACAAAAAAAAAAAGAACACCAAACCAAGCAAACAAAAAATACACCAGGATACAGAGTTAAAAGATTAAAAGAAACATGATTTCTCTGATATGGAGACCATCACTGAAAGAGAAGCAAGAAGAAAAGAGTGAAAAGGAAACAGTGGCATTCAGAAAATTAGTCTCACTGAAATGTGATTTACTTCTCACTGCTGTAATGACACCCAAATTCTGTTTCAGATACATTAAATATAGGAGGCTGCTAGTGTTAGTCATCAAGAATGAAAGGAGTGATGTTACTACTTATTAATCTTGATCGATTTCAAGCTCTGGATGTGGTGATTAAACGTGTTTGCAGAGGATTGTAGGAGCCTGCTGAAAACTTCATCCCAGGAATACTTTCAGTTCGACAAGTTTTGCACATTTTTTTCTTTTTTAACCAACAGAAGAAAGTGGTGAGTAACTTTATCTGCCATTTTAAGTAGTAAAATGTCTCCCAACAGAGCTAAGCTTTCATCATCTGGCAGTCATGTCCTTAATGAACACACAGTCAATATTGCCACAATTCTCCAGTGAACACCTTTATGGTTTGTTAGATCTGGTAGCTATTAGTCCTGCTGTCCTCTAGCTATATTTCTCTCTGATCTCCCAAGTTAAGCATGTGTAAGTTGGGTGCGAATTTTGAAGAAAGTACTCCTAATTGCCTCCAGTTGCTTCTGGGCTTGGCCTTAGCGATTCAGACTCTTTAAAAGTTGTCTTCAGTAGAAGATAAATTCACCATTTTCACCTTGGGATAACAAAGATGTAAGATAAATCAAGGAAAGGTAAAAAGAGCACATTGTGATGGAAAGAGCCACCTAACAAAAAAGGCTTCAATCATACCTTCAGATAAATTAGATGAGGTCAGCTTTATACCCTGCTCTCCCACTGGGAGGGGTTTTTGTTTCCTGATTTTTCTAGATGTAAAACTAAAGTCTCTTATCTTCTTTGTACATTTACTTTGCCTTAGGAAAGATAACATATGCTAGTCATCTTAAAATTAAGGAAAAGTTTATGGGGCAGTTTTCTTTCTTTTTTTTTTTTTTTTTAAATGAGTAAGGACTATAAGCTAATAGGGAAGCCACACCATACTGAAACACAAAGAATTTTTTGATGTTGAAGACATCCTTAATATTGAAAACATCCTTTTAATAAAGACACCTGAAATCCGACATGATACCTCAGCAATTCTTCCAAATATCTACAATGCTAAGTGCAGGGCACAGAATAGATTCCCTCCAAAAAGAAACCCAAACTTATTATGATTAAAAATTGACAGGATTGAGTGGCATTCCACCTATTCTGTCTAAATCTTCATAGCATTAACTAATATAACTACCCTCTAATAAATTAGTGTCTATTATTTTATAGCCTAGATTTGACCATAAATCATTACTTTCTTCTTGTGCAAGTAAGAAAACCACATTTCCAGTAGCAATTCCCCCTTAGGGCCAGTCCAGAAAGCCTTCTCTGCTGCAGTACTTTCTACTGTGCCTTCCCTTTTACCTTCCTTCCCTCAACAATCCTTAAGAAGAGGCTTAGCCATTCACATGTAGTTTGATAGTGGGTAGAGATACAGAAGAAGAAGGACACTGAAGCAGAGCCCAAAATTTCACTCCCCACTACCACCTAATTAGAAAGGAGATCTTACCTTGCAATGCTGCCACAATCTGCTAAACACCTTCCTTTTAACCTGAATCTATTACAGAATGGTTTGGGTTGGAAGGGACCTTTAAGATCACCTGGCTCCAACCTCCCTGTCATAGACAGGGACACCTTCCGCTACATTCAGGTCCAAGTATTTATTCTTACATATACTGCCATTAAATAAGTCTACTCACCTAAAATTTGCCATGTAACTTAGAGTTGGATAAAACTGAGGAGTAAGATGATACACCTGCATGTTTAAAAAGCAACAAACAAAAACTCCAAAAACCCAAACAAACCCACAACCAAAAAAACTACACCCTTCCTTTACCTTCTCCGTTAAAATGTTATTTTATTCCATGTTATCACTGTGAATCTCAATTTGGTAGAGAGAAGCCTAACACCTACATTATATTTATTTCCATCTCATGCCTGCTATGCCATGCATATCATAATATGCAATATTTGTAAAAAAAATACAAACACATGAGGTTGTTTGTAATTGAAAACAACACTGCTGGCAGGAACAGTCACTTGTAAATTAAGATGTGTTTTAAAAAGCAATTAAGCTATAAACTGTCTTTTCACATGTTGAATGGACATCCTAAATCTACTCACTTGCATTTCAATCAATCAATCAGAAAGTATTTTTGGAAATCACCATCACAGATAGAATCAATCTGATGGCTCAGTTTCCCTGAGAAGTTGCTGTGATCCCACAGTCACAAATGAGTAAAAACAATGAAAGATTTAAACAACATATCAGTACAACTCTTCATTACACTGGCTTTAAAACCATGTAGAGTTTGGTAAGCCTATGGGACAGCAAGAATCAAATCACAAGGGATGACACTGCCAGAAATCCCCAAAACTTTCTTGGTTTGTCTTCTCTGATCAATGGAATCATCATGTGAAGAGCAAATCATGGGGACAATCACTGCTCCCCTTCTGGTGGGAGGAAAGTTGCACAAAGAAAGAAGAATCTCTATTTTTTATTTTTTTAACATCTTTGAGGTTTTTCTTTTTTAACAAAAAGTTTCATTTATTGTCCATAGTGTCAGAAATGGAAAGGAAGCAGAGGTGCTCCATCCCAGGACTGGCTGAAAGAGTGGATTTCAGCCCAGAGAAGAGAAGGGTCTGTAGAGGTAGTACAACGGGTAATGGTCTTAAACTGAAGGAGCACTGATTTAAGATCAGATATAAAGAACGGTTTTTTAAAACAAGGTGGCAAAACATTGGCGCAGGTTGCCCAGAGATTTCTGCCCGTGGAAAAATTCAAGGTCAAGTTGGACGAAGCTCTGAACAACTTGATTTAGTTGATCTAGTCCCTGCTATTGCAGGGGTGTTGGATTAGATGGCCTTTAAAGGTCCTTTACAACCCAAACTACTCCGTGGTTGTATGAAGTTTGGTTTAGATTAACATCAAGCCATATCAATATTTCATTATTTAGCTTTAACTGCTTGGTTAGGTTTGTGCTTTTTTCACATTAGGAAATTCACACAACCTGTCCTATTTCTGCAATGAAAAGTGATACTCAATTAATTGTACCTTGCTGCCTGTTCAAAGAAGTTTGCCTTTTTTGACAATTTTATATATGTGTATATATATTCAGGAAGTTAAACACAGATTGAAATGAGACTGGTACTAACAATGTTGTTTTCATGGTTTCTCAGGACTAACAGACAAACTTCGTGCATGCCAAAAACAATTACAGCATGTAACTAAAAGGTGGCCAGACCTCATACAATCACCAAGTTAATTTTTCTCCAGTATGATTTAGCACAGGTTTACAAACTAAGAACAGAAACCATTGTTCCATGACTTGCATTTGACTATGCCTGTAACTGAAAGAACCCAACTGCTTACTCTCTAAAACAACTACTACCATATCATCGCAACAGTTAAAGACCACCCCTAGGCTACAGAATAAAGACACTGAGAAAGACAGAAACAATATACAGGTATTTCACATGACAATTGATTCAGGCTTTTCACAGGCTCATACAGAAAGTCAGTTGCATTTTGCTGGTATTCTAAGGGCTCCAGTAATGAAACAAACAGCAATAACATGCTTGGAAAAACTTCTCAATGCATATCCTTGAAAAAAATAACATATTATTTGCTGCAACTCTGACCTTTTCTGTGCCAATAATGAATCCATCTGGCTGGAGTTAAGGTTTTATACATACGAGAAAAGCCATGTTCAGTGTGCATTATGATAATGCCATGCAATACACAACAGGAGGCTGGAAGGCATAAGCAGAGGTGATAATGGTAACAGTTTTCTTCCTTCAGCAAATTTCACCTTAAGTTCTTCAGGAAGAAAATAAGGATCAGACATAAAAAAAGCTTACCTAACTAAACCAAAAACTTCATGCAGGGTTTAAGAAAAATTCTTTCCTGGAAACCTAACCAGAAAAGTATATTTTGAGGGTAGAGAGTAAAATGTCAGTATTCTTAGTGTACAAGCAAAAAGAGAAGACTGTATGTCTTCTGAGTACTAAGTGAGTATTAATTTCAGGCACTGGGCAGTTCCTTCAGTGAAGCAGTGTGGATTCACATTACATTTCCACTACCAATGGCTCATTTCAGTTCAGGCTTTCTTCCCCAGCCTTGACCTGGAATGTCACCAAGCATGAGATACAGCAAATACAAGACAGAAGAGAGGGACTCACTGATGTGAAGGTTTAGGCCAGTTACAGCTGGCTTAATTGATACAGCTAGAAAACCAAGCAAAATTTGTTTCTTGAGCTTTTTTTTTATTTTATCAAGGGATTGGATTTTGGGTATAAAAATCATAACCAAATACTGCAAGTAAACAAAATATAGGATTTTCCAATCTAATACTTCAATGCATGTGAAAATATTGAATATTGATTGTGTATAAAATAAGGATATGTTCGAATTGAAACACAGAAATTGGGAATGGTAAAAAGATTTAATAGTTCTACCTCATCAGGGCTTAGTAAAGACACTGCATGTTTATTACACGTTCCTAAAGAGAATTAAGTCTATGAAGAATGGGAATCATTGAAATGCTTCAGAGCATTAGAGAAGGCACAAATAGCTCGATATGCAATGACAGTAATTTGGCTCCAAACACTGAATTTGATTACATCTCAACCAGTATATTTGCTGAATACAAAATTAGTAGACTATTCTATAATAAAATTTTTAAAAAATATATATAATTTGCCTTCCACCTGCTTCAGGCACACACACAAAGAGAGAAACAAAAGAATCAGTTCTGAGAAGTTAACAGCATAAACGCTCACTCTGCTGAAGATTCCAAACTGTATAGCCCGTGACTCTGTAAATTAATTACATTTATAGGTTTCTTTTTTCTTAGTCCAACAAATGAGTACTTTAGCTATTTGCACAAGCAAGTTTACTTGCAATCTCAATTACAAAATTGAAAAATGCCACAACAGCATTTTAAAGTAGTTGTAAATAGGTGGTTTATGGAACGAGTAATCCAAGTATATGAATAGTCTTATTTAAAGAAGATATGTGCCTACTAACAGAACTAAAGTTCAATATAGTACTAGAGCAAATTCCTGGGTTCAGTTTTATCTTTCTGAAAAATGACAAGACAAAAGTGTTAGCTTTTGAAATAGAAGAGGGCATAATGGAAAAGGGGCAAAAGAGTAAATCTGGCACTTGGATAAACAAATGTGTTATTTAGCCCCGTTAAGTACATAGTAATTTAGTTATACTATGGAGATGACAGTTAATTGTGGGAATTCAGTACAGCCTAGGTAGTTTCATAAAAAGGCTAGAACTAACACAGTTCAGTATTTCTACATATTCCAGCTAAAAGGTCAGTGACTGCCAAAGACCTGGGTCCATAGGTGATGTGCAGATTACTATTCACTCTCCTATACATTAGATACCTTTATTGCTGTGGAGATGGTTAAAGTGCTCTTTATAGCTGCATTTTATGTTGCAGGTAATGCTATATAATTGTATTTAACACAGTCATAAACCACAGGATATTCAATTTATACTTTCTAGCTTATTAAAAAGGTTTAAACTAATTTTTTTTATTTTCCATTTTTATTAGGTTCCTACGGAACATTATGGAAAAAATACTCAGTGGTGTGACTATCTTTCACAGACCAAATGCAGATTTATTTCTCCCTAAGGTCCAGCTTCCTGAGCCAAAACATCCTCACCCCCTCACTTTTCTCTCTACTTTTCTACCAAAGCTGCAGCAGAACTGTATGATCTTCCACTCCTCAGCCACCCAAATTCAGAGATAAGTGCCCAAACCCAAGTCAGTTTGCTCAAGCAGCTCCAAAATAGCTCCACAGACAAACGAATTAAGTATTGATTAGGCAAACAGAAAATGAGGGCAACTGATTTGGCTGAACTGCCCTCTACCTGGCACTGGGGAGCCACATCTGGAGTGCTGGTACCAGGGCTGGGCATCCCAGTACAAAAGAGACATGAAGATCCTGGAGAGGAGCCAACAACATGGGCTATTAAGACACTTAAAGGCTTGTAGCATCTGATACGGTACAAGAGGCTGAGAGAGATAGGAATGTTCTCCCTGGGGAAGAGCAAGCTTTGGGGACATCTCATCATGTTACATAAATACTTCGGGGTCTGAGCAAAGACAAGAGAAACAGACTCTTCTCAACAGGGTGCAGTTATAGTGCAGGAGGCAAAAACTGGATTGTAGAAATATAATTCTATAAAAAGTCCAACTTCAACTAATTCATTTTTTAATTAGTTATAATGTTTCTTTGCTTGCCTTTTTTTTTCTTTTGAAGCTGTTGGAGTAGTCTAATCCTGGACCACATTACCCAAAGAGGTTGCAGAAAGTCTCAGTCTGTGGAGAGATCCAAAATGCAGCAGGACAACCCTGAACAACTTGCCCTAGATGGTCCTGCACTGAGCAAGTCATGATCTCCAGAGACATTTTCCAACCTCAACCACTTTGTGAAAGATGCCATGAAGTGTCCTAAGAAGATATGATCTAATGTACTGGGACAGATAAGAAAGCTCATGTCCCAGTACACACTGGTACAGAGGAAGAAGGAAAGAAAAGGCACTCATCTTCAAAGGTGCTGGCTCCATAATATGCTTAGAATTGTTAGTCACAGTAGCTGCCTGGAGTCAAAAGTGGACTTGAACGCCTAGCTCTCCGTTAATCATTGATATTTTATTCTACTTGTCTGGGGAAAAAAAAAAAAAAAAGCCAACCAAAACCACACAAAAAAAACCCCACACAAAACAAACAAATAAAAGACAAAAAAACCCACAAAATCAAAACAAAACAAAAAACCCTACACCAGCAATGTGCATTTGCTTTCTCCAGCTCATGGACCCCTGCTTATTTGAGTGGTGTAGTTAACCAAGGAAAACATAGGGAAAGAACGCATACATGTTGACTGGAAACACCTAATGATAGGATAGGTGAGTCTGTATCATCCTGAGAATGGGTGAGCTTTGAGTTGCATTAGTGTAGAGAACAAAACATTATGAAAGGGTACTGGGACAGAGCAGTTCAGCCAATTCAATCAGTTTGGACTGCTAAGTATAAAATGCTGCAGGATAGAGGCAAGGGGATACCCAAAACCCATAAGGACAAGGACCTGCAATTGATGTTTCCTCCTTTAATCCTTTAGAGGAGAAAACAATCACTCCATCAATACCAGTTTCTGGTTGTATTACAGTATCCAACCAGGTTTCCTAGAATCCAAAAACCTCTTTGCAGGATACCCACCTCTGTCTCCCTCCTGAAACTGCAATCCTACCTTGAAAGAAAGGCGTATTTCCAAATTTTCTTGAAGAAAAGCACAGTCACCGTTTTTCTACAGCTCTGAGTGTAGAAAAATATGAGGTAACCATTACTGTCTTTATTCTCATTATATCACAGGAATATCACATGTGACCCCAAAGTCCCAAAACAGTCCCAAAATATAAGTGTGCTGCATAATTTTACAAGTTCCTGGTAACCATCCCACCTCCTCTTGCTGGATCCAGCTGGGACAGCTGAGGGCAGACCTAGAAAACATTGTATGTGCTCTCTCTTACAGAGCTTTCTGTCCAGTGATGCAGTGACCTTTCAGATACATTCAGTGCTGCATAACAAGGGTTTGAGAATTCATTATTAGTCTAAGGTTAGTAAGTTCATTATTACCATGCCATAGCATAAGAAGAAGAAATGCAGAACATTAGAAAATGGAGAATTACTTGCTAAGAATTCATTAACTCCTTTCAATCATCTGATGCTTATTAAACTACTCAACTATATATTGATTCCCACTGTCATTGGTAGCATTAAGACACTATTTTTGTATTAGTGGCTTTCGGCTTCATATTCTTAAAAATGGCTCGTAGTCTTTGATTATGCTACATTTCCTTTTTTTCATTGCTTGCAGTCAAAATAAATAGCTGACTTTTTGCTGAAGCATCTCAAAAGCCATTCAGTAGTAGGTATTTTTAAGATGTTAGTACTATTTCCAGTTTGTCTCGGCCAAGATCATAACCCAGTTATCTGTAGGCATCACTCACAACTGAAGCCAACTTGGCAGTTCTTCAGGGTTTCTATTGAAAAAGGACTCTTACAAATGAAATGAGATGTTGTGAGGGAAAAGAAAGAACACTGCAATTTTAACAAAAATAAGACCCACTTACTTAGTTTTCACTATTGAAGTGCAGCTGTAACTTTATCTTAGCAGCAGTTATCTTATTTTTGAAGAGGTAAAGTGGTAGACTTCTCATCACATTGTTTCTTCTTCTACTGTGCCAATCTGAAATTCACTTGGCCTCCTGAAAACCAAAATAGAAATTACTCTGTAGAAGGAAGAAATGCAAGTGGAGGAGAAATTCTGGATTCTTTTTAAGTGAATGCTTCTGCAGGACTTTTCAAATACTTTTCAGCCTTGGTTTTTTGGGAAGTAGAATCTGCCTTTATTATTGCAAAAACTTAATACTGGGAATAGTCACCTTTTAACTATCATATTAACAAGACCTACCTGATGAGTTAGGACAAGCCTTTGTTATCTAAACTTATTTCATAACAATTACCAGGAGCTCAGCTGGGGCAAAAACTCATGTCTGACTTTTAGACAGTGCTTTAGCATCAGCACTGTTTGACCAAGAATAAAAAGAGTTTTGCTCAAGTGTTACAGGCTTCCTGAAACATACTCTGATTTCAGTTGTGCTCAATGTCATGCTGACCTTGAGAATGCACATAATTCATGGAAGCACAGTACTCACATTTATTGTGAGAGAACATGCTCCCTTTTTCTTCTTGTTTGGACTCTGCTTTGTTATACCCATGTAACCCCAGAGGCTGCTAATTGACAGTGACAACAAACGCAGGCAGAAATTAAAGCCCTTCTATCAGATTATTATTTTCTTGACATCACAAATTGTGTTTTACAGTGCAGCACATCCCCCAACTTCAGAGTTATTCCATTTTCACCCCACAACTATTTTTTCATAAAGGATTTAAACATGACAGTGACCTCCTTAGGTGGACATTTCAGCTGCAGAACATGTAGGTAAATGGGCTGTGCCTATAATCAGCAGATCACTGGAGAATCTCAAGAGTAGGCTCAAGCCATGTGCCATATCCTGGAAACACACCCCAGAGCAATGCCTACCCTCCAGAGCCACAGTCAAACACTGCAGCCAAGATTTCAAAGAAAACCTGTAAAAACCAGTAAAGGAATACATAAATATTATTAAACTATTTATAATAATTATTAAATACTACTTTAAAAGCCTGGGCCATTGTTTAGTCAGGGAAAACTGTTTGACAGTGCAGCAGGGAGGTCACTTGGTACAACACAGCCTTACATTGCTTGTGTTGTAGTGCTAGTTGCATTTTACTACATGTTACAGACAGGTAATCAGTGCATCACTGAAGAGAGGCAAGTCCAGGGAACAAATCTAAAGCGGCTCAGCTGGTGAATTTAGTATAGTTTAGAATAAGGTAAACTACTATGAATTGAGTTTTTATTACATCCATTACAATGGTACTTTACATAAATCCAAAACATCTGGACATCCAATTATTAAAGAATAAGTTGTGGTGTTTTGTTTTTTTTTTTTTTTTCTAAAACCAGCCGAAAGCGCTTTCATAAGCCTTGTAAAAGGATTTTATGAGGAATGGAGTGGCAGTAGAGACATTTTAGTGGAAGGTTAGGTAATTAACAATGCTGAGGTTCTGCTCTGTGGCATACCTAAGACCTTTTCTTAGACCTTGCAGTCTCAGTGATCTTATTTGAATCCACTTTAATTTTTCAACATTTAATTCTGGTCTTCTCCTCCTTCCCCTTCCCTTTCTGTTGCCTGACCTTCCTTACCAATTCTACTTTTTTGTTCCTGGAGAATTACTACCCTGTTATGCAACTCTACTTCCAAACCTTGCTTTCTTTCACCCATTTTCTCCACACTCCCTGGTCAAAAACTCCAGATCTGTAGATGAAATGGCAAAAAACCTCAAACAACATATTGTCCTGGTTTCAGGTGGGATACAGTTTATTTTCTTCCTAGTAGCTGGTACAGCAATGTGCTTTAAATTCAGTGTGAATTCAGTGGTAGTAACACACTGATGTCTCAGCAGTGCTCAGTAGTGCTTACCCTAAACCAGAAACATTTCAGTGTCTCATTCTGCCAGTAAGGTGCACAAGAAGCTGGGAGGAAGCATGGCCAGGACAACTGACACAAACAAGTCAAAGGGACATTCCATAGTACAGAATGTCATGTCCAATATATAAACTGGGCTGACCGGGAGGGGCTGATCACTGCTGGGGGATAGACTGAGCAGCAATCAGCGTGGGGGAAGCAACTGTGTTGTGCATCCTTGTTTGTCTTGGATTTTATTCCTCCTGCTCCCTCCTTTTCATTACTAAAGTTATTATTCAATTAGTATTATATTTTATTTTGTTTCAATTACTGAACTGTTCATATCTCAACTCACAAGATTTACTTTTTTCCCCGCCTGATTCTCTTCCCCATGGGATGGGGGGGTGCAAGCAAGCACCAAGTGCTTAGCTGCCAACTGGAATTAAACCACTACACATAAAAATACAAAAATCTACACTCCCCAAGAAAACACACACACTAAAAAGACCAAAAACCTGAAAACAGACACAAACACACACCCCCTATTTCAAGACTGCCTGCTTCACCACAGGATAGCAGTCTTAAGGTTTCAACTGGAAGCTCCCAGAAGAAAACCCCTGAGCCAATGTCTCACTGGCTCCCTACAAACCACAGCTGCCAAAATAATGCAAGAGCCCTGCAGAGTTTTCAGCCAGATGAAAGCATATATACTCTAGTTTTGTTTTCAGGAGGATTTTCTGCCTGTTATTTAGCAAGAAGGGCTAAAAAAGGTAACAGCAATCCTATCTGGCATAGCAGAACGCACTGAAAGAGTTGCAGTCAGGTTGCAAAATAGAAACTGAAATACTGTTGTGTTGAAAAAGCATCAGGCAATTTTAGCACCAAACGCTACCCCTTCCATTTTTATCTCAGTTGTTTATTTCAAGGGCTGATGGCCGCAGCTGATATTTAATGAGGATGTAACTGTAACAGAAAAAAATATTAAAAGGAAGTCCCTGAGTACCTTGACTGATCAGCCCTATTAAAATAATACAAGAAGAGGACCAGAGTACAGAAACAAACTCGCGAGGTGTAGTTGGCAAACCCTATGCTCCTGCCTCCCTCTTTTACAGATCTCTTGATGGAGTTTTCTCTGAAGTACAGGAACAGGATTTTGCTGCTGCAGTAGCAACTTTCCAGGGTTTGAGAGTTTTCCCTGCTTACAGCAGACAAGGTTCACATCTCCCTGAAGCTCTCTGATCAGGAAAATCGAGTGGCATCACATCTCAGCAAATACATAATCAACAGTTCACTTGGCGACTTCCTCAGGTGAGAAAAGTAAAAAAAAAAATAAAAAAAAAAATCAACCAGACTGAAAGACTCTCTCCTTTCTGGAGCTCAGGTGCATAGTCCATAAGATGGCTTCTATAAATTAGATACATTTAGCCATTTTGCTCCAGATGTCCTTTCTCTGAAGGAACAGATTTACGTAAGTTCACTGGTTCTAATTCCTGCAAATTAATTAAAAATCTTAAATCCATCATACTTTGTTGGCTGCAGTAGTTACACAAGAAAGAGTATGTGATTTGAAAGCTGAAAGTGTAAAAAATACATTTTTTTGAGTTAGTCATCTAACAGCAGCAATGGATTATTTTGGTCATAGGGTTAATTTTAAATTAGAAATTAAGATTTTAGTAGAATAAAATACAACACAATTCACTGAAAAGCTTATTTTCTACTGTTGCTGGTAGTTAATGTTAACATTAAGCTACGCTCTTGAGCATTCTCACTCAAAAATCATCTCTGTACTGAATAAACTCATATGACCTGAATATGCTACATCTGCCAGTAGGCAATAAGTGCTAAAAGGCAATAGACTGGAATTACCGAAGGAGCTGTAAGAAACAGTTATAAATGAGAAAATATCTTGAATGACATTTAAGACAAGTCTAAGATGTAAAGCATGCAGAAGATATCTATCAATGGAGAGAAGGAAAAAATGAAAATTAATGTCATGTCTGTTTATATTTAAGATACAGCCCTTGAGACTAGCTTGGGACCTCTTGAAATAAAATTACATTTCTTCCCTTCTCAAGCAAAATGTGTAACTTTTCTCACTCAAAACCATATATCAAGACAAAATTGCAGATGGTTCTTTACATAATTGTGACATTTTTATCAAGGAAGGGAAAGGCTTCTTTAATTAACCTTAAGTGTATATATATACACATTTATGTACTATAAATGAGGTTTTTCCACCATTTCAGGACGACAGTTCTTGCTTTCTAGTTCCTCATTAGTTTAAAGACACTTCTTTACAAGTGTCATCTTGCCAAAACCAACCCATTAGTGCTAAGTGGAACAATAGCTTTTTTAACTTCATCAGGATTCACAAAACTATTAAAGTGCATTTCCCTCCTTTCACCAGAATGCGAATATTAACAATACCACCATCGTCTGGAACACAAATAGCATTCTGCATCACTTGGCATGTGAACAGACATTTAGTGGGCTTTTTTTTGCATCACAACATTTATTAGTGGGATCAGTTAGAGTGCGCCTTGGAAACAGCTATTTTCATGTTATTCAGGTAAATGCTTTTCTATGAGAAGAGCAAAGAAAGATATTTTAGTCTGCAGGGAAATTGAAGAGTTGGGTGGAAGCTGCCTTTTTTGTATCTTTTTCTTTTAAACACTATTACTAAAAACAGGCAGATTGTAATTCAACAACAGGTTGCACCCCAGAGAAAGATAAGGAAGGGGTGGAATGGGGGAAAGGGTAGGCACAGGAAAATTCTATCCAGGTTGCTGGGAGGAAGGAGATATTCTGGGGACTAGAAACAAGATAAACCTTTTGGCACAAGCATGCAAAGGAGTGATAGAGGCTAATGAAAGTAAAACTGCTCTTCATCAGTCCAGGTAATCAGCACAGAGCACAAACCACAGAGTCAGCATCAAGGCCTGACATCTCAGGTAAGGGAATGGAGCACACCTATGCAAATGCTCATCCATGATTTGATCTCTGCTTACGGACGGTGACAACACAGCTCTCCATTCAGAAAATGTTGCCTTGCTTAGCTTATCAGCGTGTAAGCACCAGCAGAGGAGTTGACCGTTAAACAAGACATCTCTTCTGATGAGAGAAGTACAGTTAACGTACTAAACCAACAGCTGCCCTGGAAAAGTGCCTATTGGCTGCAAGCAGGCTTGGCTGCCAGCAGGGACCATAACATTTTGGATTGCCAATTAGCAGTAGATGTTACAAAAGTCCTGTGATTCATCTTTTGGGGAGAAGACATATGTAATAGGAAGAGAGTAATTCACTGAAACTTACATTGTTTCAATTTGGCACAGGACAACCCAATCACCTCGAAAAAAGAGCAATACATGATTTACCAGTATGTCACAGCAGATCTCAGTCATAATTGTTATCAGTGTTGCCACCAGGAAGTGTATTTATTCCAAGATGCTTGAGAAATACACACATCTTACTTGCCTCCTTTGAAGTGGATTTTGGACTTCAAGTGGTCCAGGCAGAAATTCCCTCACATCTCATCCCTTTCCATTCTTGATATAAGCAGATAGCTATTTAGATTTGACTCTTCCTACATCACCGTCTTTTTAGGTCACTTACGGCATACAGGATTTATGCTTATATCTTTGACTTAAAAGCAGCACACCCTTTATGCTCTAGAGGCATTACACATTTAGCATCATTTCCATCAGCAGTATAACTCTCTTCCTGTTCCTTACTCAAGCAATATTAATAATGTTCTGCAGTACTACAGCAGCACAAATTGCAAACAGAAACACATCTTGGAAAAATTCACATCAACAAAAACAATCACATAGAAAGCACATAGACTCTCACAATACAGAGCTGCATGCCTGGGAAAGTCCATTTCTTATGGAAGTCTATACATAAATAAATAAAACTTTTCAAATACTTGTGACAGGTGATCAAGGTAAAAAAACAGCTACCCCGGCTCCTTATAGGGTAAATAATCCTGCCCTGACTCACTAATACAAATCCCAGGAAAGAAGATAATTAATTTTACATATTAAGTCATGTTTACAGAAGACTATCCACCTCTGGGAAGGTGTGCATATAAATAAATACATAAGTGTTTTAATGAAACTGCACATGAAAGTACACCTCAGATGGCACAGATTAATACAAAGATAGAAATGAAAATCAAGGTTTGCTTAAAAAAAGGTTTCCTTCATGTTTCGTCAGCGTGTAACCACACACCATACATATTGCACACAGTAAAAAAAAAGACTATCTTCACTGACTATCTTCAGGTTACCCCCAACAAGCACAGCCTGCCAACCTCTGCATCACAACTTGCAGGACTCCATGCTCCTCCTCCACAGAAAAGAGCAAATGCTTTGAACAAGGAAATTCCCTGGAGAAAAGTGGGTAAGATATCACCCATAGCTCTAATATGTAAGTTCTCACATAGTTGGCTTTTGAAGCTCTGTATTTTTATGACTTCACAGAGTTGAAAATTCATTTCCTCTCTAAACAGAAATCCAAGTCTGAATTTATTTTTAGGCAAATACAGAAAGTCCTTGCTTCCATTGACACTTAAATGAAAGGGTAGCAGTAACCTGTACTGTTTAGCATAAAACTAAGCTCCATTATGTTCAGAGAAGCTGTAATTTCAGTTGAAACAATACCCTGGAATTTCTCTTTTCATTTTGGTTTCAGTAGTTTTTGACCACATTTTCGATCCCAGGCTCATTTTTTTGATTTCTGACTAGGGATTTCTCACAATGATTTAACATTAATTTAGAGAAATTTTTTTGCATGTTTACTTTCAGTGACATACATTTTACCAAAAATGCACAACTGTCCTTCCAGGGATTTCTAGGCTTACTGGATTTAGTCTTAAGTGACAGAGCCCAAAACACCACATCTACTGCTTTCCCCAGGGATGAGAAGATTCCATAGAAAACTGAGTTTAAAAGCATGAACAGGTTTTAGTTTTGTCCATGTGTTCTTGTAATTGAAATATGCTTGACTGTTTCATGATGTTCATTCATATCTGCCTTCTTTCAAAGTTTGAATTAAGACTGATCCCTGAAAAGAATGATTTCTAAGAGAAAAACTTACTTTCAAAAAATCTGATATTTACTTCCAATTTCTAAATCTTAACCCTTAATAAGTAATAATGAGCATTGGAGAAGGCACAAGGAGAATTTTTGATGTAAGATCAGAGGCAATTCAGAAACTCAAGGACACTTCATAAGTCAGAATTTACCTAATAAATGAGCTGCATTTTTGATGTGTTTTGATTATGTAATGCTTTGCTTTAGTTTGGACTTTCATGACAGTTGAAAGCAAAGTTATCGTTATCACAGAAACATTTAAAATTAAATTGGTTTGAAAAAAACAACTATGTATGATATTAAATTGTAAGTCATCCTCATGTTTCTCAAGAACAAAAGGTCAGATGCATAGCTTATGTAAATCAGTGTTCCCCTTTTGATGTTAATGTCGTTGTATTAGTTTCAAGCCAGGATTTGGTCTGTAGTGCCCTAAACTTGAAGTTTAAAACACTTTCTTGCAATACTTGACTTTCTCTAATCCAGATCTGTCACATAAATTCAGCAGGCAAGCCTGAGATACTAAAACAAGAGCAAAGAAAGCAGACCTGTGTCAAACATAAGTCTAAAAAGAAAGTTTCTTCTCTAAACCCGTCTCTTCATCCTCCCTCATTTATTATTTCTTCATTTACATCATTTCTAGCAATCCCACTCCTCTATACATTCTCCAAATGTGGATGGAATACTCAGCTGCCAACTTTACATTTTTTCATCCCAGTTTACAGGATTTAACTTTTATTATTTTTTTCAATCTTAAGAAAGTTAGACTTGGAGTTCAACCATGTTGTGAGTCATGCAAAAACCATGTGGAAACTTGACATTGGATGTGATATAGATATTAGACACTCTATTAGCTATAAAGTGCCATAGACAGACTGCTTGCTCTGAAAGAATTTCTAAGATCAAGAGAATTGCTGAATAAAGAGCAGCTGTAGACAGGTTATGATTTATTTTGTATCAGATGTAGTACAGGATATATTAATTGGTGATTGAAGTCATTCCAAGACTTCTGAAAAGCTGCATATCTAGAAGCTGGATATACTCTCATATGCTTTGACCTAGCACAGTTAAACAGGCTTGCACATTTCAGTTACTGTATAAAGCATCCAGACATCTCAACAGGAACACACTCCAGTGGTAGCATTTCAATAACAGCAGCAAAATAAGAGTCATAATTGTATGCCATTATATTATAAGAAAAGGAGACACAGGGAATAGAAGCTTGTAATGGAGAAAAATCAAATTTCAAAGCTATTGCCTGTGTTTTTTCTTATCAAAAATCTTGAACAAATGCATGCAATGATCTTTTAAAGCAGTGCTTTGCTGTACACTTCATAAAGACAGACTTGACAAAACCTAGCTGATATACATCAGCCCTACTCCTAAGCAAGACAGAAGACAGTATTTCTCATGGCCTTCTGTGGTCCAAGGCTCAGTTTTTCTAGACTCAGAAGACTCACAGATTTTGCATACCAGTAGGTACGAAGAAAAAGAGGAAAAGAGAAAGGAGGAGAAAGTAAACAGTACATGGTTTAAATAGAACTTAGGTAAAGTGTGTGCTGCCCAAACCTGAACACACTATTCTGTAAAAAAGTTTACCAGGTCTGAACAGACAAGGATTACTTGAGAGATGGATGGCATCCTGCTCACTGCTTCCAGTTGGAGGTTTATGTTTTACAAAGACATTTGTCAAGGCGACTCTTATGCTCAGCCTGTGGCCCACTGTTCTTCCCTGCAGATCTACCTCGCTAGCTATTCAGACTTGCATTGGTGCAGTAGAAACTCAGCTGGAACTACCTTATACTTAAACTGTTGTCAGTTCACATATTTCTTTAAGGACACTTCAGCTGTTCTGTTTGTACCTGCTGTTCCTCCTACAACAGTAATACCTGGTACTTTAGTAGAATGGAAAAATCACTAAGCTCACAAGTGATTTTTCTGATCAATATTAATGAAAAATATTGAACAGAACTGAATTTAGGAAGGGCCCATGAAAATCACACCCTATGTGTCTTTGAATTAGACAGATAAATACTCTTAGACCTTTTCTAATTACTTTTGAACTCACCCATACGTAGTTGCCCTAATAGACTTTTGAGAGCACCACAAAGTACTCTGAACTGTACAGCTTCTCTTTGGTCTGCAGGGCTCATTACCCAAATATAGAAAGAAACTAGATTGACTTGGCATAGCATAATCTCACCAACTCCACATTACCTTTTTTGTACTTATTCTAATATTTGACCAGAAACTGAAGGTGACTTGACTGCTACTCCAAGACCTTTGCAAAAACACATAAAGTACTAATTTTAAAGACGAGAGAACACAAACAAACAAAAAAAGATACAAATAAAAAAAAAATCTTCATTTTTTCCCCCTATTCCATTTACTAGGTTGTTTTGAGGTTTTTTGTAGCTAACTATGGAGTGATATATTATTACCACAGAGGATCCTCACTGTAACTATTTACAATCCTACACCCTGCACTCACCCACTGTCTCAGGATTTTTGATCAGGTCCTACTCCTTAAAATATGCTCAAAAACTGTCTAGAGATCCTAAAACTGGACTAATCCATAGGGCCACCACGTAATGTTTATCAAGATTATAATAGCATTGCAAATAACATCTTGTACTATCTGAAAAGATCATTACTTCCTCCCTCGAGACAAAGAGCATTGCTACTCCCTTAGTCTAAAGAGGAGTAGGTCTAGAAAAACCCTTGGCATCATGATATTTTCTGAGGTACAATGAACAGGATGTTAAATGTCAGTCTTCAGGATGAAAACCCATGGTTCCTACACAAGCTGGCATATATTAGTTCCTCCCTTCCCCCAATAATCTAATCTTAGTTAACTCAAACTTGATTGTTTAAAAATACTTTCAATTTAGTGATCTATGTATTTGTGCTATATGCATAACAGAAAATTCCAGCTAGAATAAAACAACGCATGACATTCCTCCTCCTTTAAAATGTTTGCAAAAATAAGGCTTTAAGATCTTAAAAATATCACAACATACAAACTGGCTCCAAGTGAATAATTTAATGCAAAGGGCAAATTAAAGTTTGAATAGCAGAGATAGGCTACAAAGAGGGGGGGGGGGGGGGGGAGGATAAGAAAGAAGCAGTTTATTTTCTTCATGCCTGGATATTTGGCCATGAAACTGAAGTCATACATCATCCAGATCGGCAACACCACCAGTGCTCAGGGCAGCTGTTCTTCAGGTCAATTGCTTGAGAATCTCTAAAAAAGAAGCAGCTTAGCTGAAGTAGTGACCCAAATAATTTTGACATTAACAGGTACTCTGCTTCTAGACAATGTCAGAGTTATAGGAGTCTGATCTTTACCTCCTCACTAGTACCAGTTTCAGTGCTGGGAGGAGCAAAGTGGACAGTGTACTTGATAATACACCTAATATAAAACTAATCTCGAGGATGCCACTAGTAATAGATAGCCATATTCTATTTTGAAAAAGCAAACAGCAAGAATTGCCCCAGTTCCTATATCCTTATTATCATATGACTGTTCACATGAGACAAAGCACATCTGTATTAAAAGCTGTAATTATCAACTATGCATGTAATAACCCTTAACAACTTTGATAACTACTAAGAGTTTGTGAACCTACAGGAAAGCAAAGGCCGGGAATTTCTTGGTGAAAATATAAAATCTATTTGTCTAAAAAAACTGAAAATTATTAAAGATAAGAACTGTACCTATAGAACTCCTACTAACTAACTTCCTACGAAGGAAAAAAAAAAAACCACCGAAAACATTGCGCCCTCACAGGCTCAAACCATTATTCAATTCAAACTCAACTTCTTCTTCAATGGTAATATAAATTAGTAATACAAAGGTAATACAAATACATTTTTAAAATCTAGGCAATTTAAAGACTGAACAAATGATGAATTTGGATTACTGTTTTTTACATAGAGACGAATGACCACTTACTGTTCAGTAAATTCCTCAAAAAACTATGCAGATGTTTCAGACACATGGACAGCTAAGCTTTCAGTTACTTCAAGATGGAAAAAAAGTCCCGTTTCTTTTTTCACTTGTTTTGTACCTGCTAGCTAAGAACTAAAAATATTAACTTTTTTATTATGTTCTTTGAAGAATAAAGACATGTCTGAGTTTGTACTGGATCTGCCTGGACAGCTGACAGCCCATTATACTAAGGTAGTACAGGTCATACATTTTAAGTTCCTGATTTTCAAAGCACACCAAAATTACTACATACTACAAGAGTACTTCTGAGACACTTTGAAATCACACATTTTAATTTCTTCAGGAAACAGTGGGACTTCTGTTTTTGTAGCAAAATGGTAAAGCAGCAATACAAATATCTTTATGGTCAGGAACCTTAAAGAAGTGTGAAGTGCCCGTTGTTAATACTATTATTACTGTGAAAATTCATATTAAAAGCTTTCAGATATAATGTTACCCTCTTTTAATCCAAGAACACTCAGAAGTATATCCCCAGCATGAGCTAGATCATTCTGATAAGCTGATTTCTGTTTTTAACTGGTGATTAACAAAACCATGAATTTTATGCACACTACATCCTGACTTTGCCTCCTACCTTTGTAGCCACATGGGAGGAGGTAAAATAAATACTGTATTTTTCTTTTACAACAACTCTAAAGCTCACTTAGCTATGATGCTCCCTTCTTCTGAGCTCCCTGTAGCAATACATAAAAAATTATGAGCTCTACAACTTTAATTCATTTTCAGTACGGACCTACTTAACATTTTTTCCCCTTCTCCCAGTCTAGTCAAAGAACAGAAAGACTTTAAACTCAAAGATATTTGATAAATATATTTCTGACAATCTATTTCTGGAAACACAGCAGAAGCTTTGATGTTGGATGCTCCCTCAAGCTGAAGGCACAGATGCAATATAAAGAACTACAATAACACATCACATGCTTTTTGTTGTGGACCCAACAAAATTGGTTTACATAAAGGAGCAGACTTTGAACCACAAAAGTAATTGATTAAGCAGCTAGGAGAATGTGTAACACAAAGATTCTGATCTTTTCTTCCTGCTGCAAAGCATCACAGCCACCTCATCCCTTTTGTAATGGGGCAAGGACCAGCTTGGTGATGTTCCCCAACAAACATCCTCAGTCACTAACCCAGACCATTCCCTGTTGGCCTTCACTACAGGTTACAGGTCTGCTCTTCATTTCGCTTGACTTTCAAGGGAAAGCTGGAGATCACATTCACACTTTCATGATTATCCTTGCACACAGGATCAGAGGTTGCAAGGCTGACAATACACAATTATCTTACATAAGGGGAGGCTGAGGGAAAGCAAATGGAGCATCAAGCATCCATAGCTGTGTTTTACCTGCCCTCAAGAAGATACCAAAAACGCCCACACACAGATGATTTTTTTTTTTTGTGACACTAAGACACATCCCTTGAGTGCTTTTTATGTGGAAAGAAAAATCATACTTTAAAGAGTCAATTTAAATAATAAGAATGATTTTCAGCATAAACAACAACATCTCAAAATCATACTAAACATAAGGTAAGATGAAGTGCCCAGTTATATGCTTCTAAAATGTAATTTTTGCTCTCCATTAGTACAAGTACACTGCAAGACTTCCTGGCTAAAACATTAAAATCATGCTGACTATAATATGAAACTCAATGCAATTCCAATTTGTGTTCAATTTATAATAATGAAGTTCTTAGTATAGCCAAAGAAATTTACCCCAAGTTAGCTTCTTTTTTTTGCCTGTAATAAAACTAATATTTAATTTCTGAAACAGTATGGATGAATCCATGTATTTTTGTGGGAGATTATTGCCTATTTATATCAAGACTACAATGGCAAACATTCGCCAAATTTATGACGCATCTTTTCAGGCAAGTAGTACTCATCAGGATTTAGAGGGAGTACATTCCAGAGTGTTTTAAAATCTAATTCCAGGGTACATCTTCCTATATGTCCACATTAACCTGCTGAGAATCTGGAATTCAGAGGTTTGTATATCAAGTTGACTAAGCTGAGTTGAAGTGAGTATACTTCTTCAAAATGAACTCAATAATTACAAAAAGTTCCAAAGACATTGAATTAGCTTCCATATAATCTGCTGCTCCATAATTGAATACCACCAAATTCTAATCTCATATACTGCAGGGATAAATGCACATCAGACAGTGCATTTGTAAATTAAGACTATATATATGTACATAATATAAGTACTAAAAAAAAAATCCACCCAAAGTACACACACTTCCAGGAGATACAAACAAAAAGAAGAAGAAAAAAAAAAAAAGGCAGCACCCCAAAAAATCCAAAGTTTAATTGCATGCTGCAAAATAAGTATTATGAAACCATTAAAACCATTAGTGAATTAAACTTGAAAATACTAGTCATTGTTGCTGTTACATTTGTATTCTCGTTCACAAAGTATCCTTGCAATTCCAGTTTGAGTTCTTATCTTCCAGTATATCTTTAGCATTAAATCAGCTTAACAACTGACTGTGATTTCACTACAAACTCCACAATTTTATTCCTGCTCCACTTGCCTGATTTTCAGCAAGGAAGTATAAACACTGCTCTACATCAGGTACTCAGAAGTTCTATCATTTTTTCTGGGACTTCCATCAAGATCTTCTCCATAGGATCTTTATTTCAGACCAGGCAACTCTTCCTCAGAAACACAACCTGCTTGCTGTATTCCTAGACATCAAGCTTAACATTTGGCAGCATTTAAACAGATTCTCTAATAAGCTAGTCTAAAAAATCCCACCTAATTAATTTAGATTATCATTGCAGTACATCATCTCAGCTCCCTTTATAAACCTTCATAGCAATTATTTCACCACATAAAAGCACTGAATAGCATCACCACTAAAATCTACTGAAAACACCTACAGTCACTGAAAAACAGTTCCTCACTGTGATGCCTTACACTAGAAGTCACATTTGATCAAGTCCACTGAGCTGCAATTGCAAACCCCACCTCATCCACACCAAAGATTTCCTTTGCTGCTCTGAGGAGCCACGATGACCAAGTCTTTTGCGTAACTCATATGACATTGTATTTCAAGGACAAGTTAAAACATGCATCCACCAAACTTACCTGAAGTCTTCTGCTCAGTCACATCCCCACACAGAGCAATAAAGGCTGCTTTCTCCCCAAAGCCACCAGCCCCTTGCATCAGTTTCCTATCAACTTCACCAGCATGGAATTTCAACTCCTAGTAAGAGCAAAACTCAAGGCCTCCATCATAGACCAGTTACATTTACTGTTTTATTCTGATTGTACTTTACTTTTGATATAGCCTGTTTAAAAAATAAATAAATAAACAAAACCACTATAAAATCCTTTATCTCATAATTTTCTTCCCCTTTAGCAATATTCCTTCTGCCTTTCTTTCCTCTGGCAGAAAACCCCTCCCAAAATCCCAGGTGTTCCCTATCATCATCAGTGAACCACTATTGAAAATCCTCATTCCCTGCAAGCAGGTGTGGGTAAACAGAAATTTTAATTGCACCTGAAAGTGTTTTATGACAACTAAATTGACTATGTGTAGGATCAGTGGGTTTGTTTGCTTTTCTAAGTACGATGTGTTTTGAATAAACTCATTTACATTAGTACATAAGTCAATGCAGTTATTTTCAATAAAATTGTGGATTCATTTAAAAAAAACCCAAACAACAACCAATCAACATTTGGCACTAATTTCCAATAAAATTAGCCAGATGGACGTGAGTTCCCTTACCTCCTTTTACACCTTCATACCTTGTATCCCATCAGCAGCAATTGCATATGCTCTAAAGCACCAATTCTAATTTACTACAGCACTCAAAATCATGCAGGTAATCTTTTTCAGAAACTTTCACGATATTATAGATTTACACCACTTTGCTGCAACCTACCTCAAATCCCCATCCCATACTTCCTTCATTTGGCCCCATCTACAGCTACAACACAAGTGGGCAGTCACTCTCCAGCTCACCTGCATCCCTTCATCACACATCAACAAAATGATTCCTCAGTAATCAGGAGGAAACACAAATTCATTAATTTTGATGTTCATCACTAATCTCCTCCATTTATGTTCATTCTTCTGTTTGAACAATCACATTTGAGGATTTGTTTAATAAAACAAGATTTATTTTCTTGAATGCAACTATACCTGGTTTGGGCAAACCTGACAAAATATTCTTATGCATTCAATATGCATATAGTATTCTTACACATTCTTTAACTATTTTTACTTGTGACAGTGCATGATTTAATTTAAATCACAGCTTTTTGTTCAGGGTTGTATTCAGCTCTTCTATATTATCACTTTTATGTAGGTTAATATGCAATAGAAGAACAGGACAATTTTCAGCACGTTAAGTGTTGTTCATACTCACCACAAATATTTTGATTTCCATAAAAAATGGAAAAATCATGGGAAAAGCTCTATTTTATTTTTTATTCCAGTTCTGGGTTTGATATTAGAAGGGTCAAGGAAGGTCAATAAGAATAAAAAAATTAACAACAACAACAAACAAACATGAGAAAACTTCCTTCTACAAACATTTTACTAGGAAGGAATTGCTCTCTTATTACATGTCCCTTGGAAAAGACGTTGGGAAGCAGCTGAGAGAGGCAAAGCTCTTCAGTGGTTAAGGGGTTTTTTGAGTCTAGTTTCTTTCTACACAAGTCTGAAGGCCTTCCACTTTGAGTGGAACTGCCTCCCCTTGCTTAGTCCTGTCCAGAAAAGAAAGCAAGCAGTAATGAAACTCAAATAATTTGAAGCAGCATTTTTAAAACAGGGTCATGCAGCTGTATGATGTGCCTGTTAAACAGCACATGATTGCATCACTATTCTTTTACAAATAAACAAGAAAGACAAATGAACAAGCAAGTAAATGGACATCAGAAAATAACATCAGGAATAAAAATGTTTCTTTTCATGTGATTTAATCTGAACTCTTACTCTTTGCTTTTCTTTAGAAGGGACCTTTATCAGCATTAGAAAATTCTAAGTACCTAGGCTGCCAATAAAGGAATCAAATAAGCATAATTTCTGAGATAAAATAATGCAATTACATAGGTTATACCCCAAGCCACAAGTAGTCTATTTGATCACAAAACAGTTTTTTTTTTTCATTTTACTAATTTGGAATGAAGTATTTTAGATTCAAAAGCAAGCAGTACTAGACCATACCTTTTCCAAATATTTAGTTCCTTTTCACAGCCATCTTTAAACATGTTCCATAAGCAGAGACAGAGATAAGCAGTAGGACAATGATAAATTCATATCACTTTGGCAAATAAGCAGGAAAGAAATATTGGCTGAGGAATTCATGAATCCATCTATTGCTCTTCTATGCTGACACGAAGCTGGGGTCATATAATTCTATAGTTACTTAATGTCCAGTTTTGTACTTTAAGTATGTTATTTCTTATCAGACTGAGTCCTCATGCTCCAATTTGCTCTGAAGAAGCAGAAATTGCATTTGGAAAATAGGATTTTCTTTTCTTTCTTTCTGTTCTTGGCAGTCACTGTCTTCATTCAACGTGTAACATCATTTTGACACAATGCAGTGGATAACACTGTAAAACTGAACGCAGTAAAAGCGACCCAGCACACACATGCATGAGGGAAAGCTCTATCAGTACAAAAATACTGTTCAATTTTCATTGGATGCAGTTCAATTTCAAACTATTCACCAAACTACAGTAAGTCCTCTCAGATTCCAGCTCCAGAGGTGGCTGTTTACTTCTGAGCATCACGCAAACACATTATTTCCTTTCTGACCACGGTCAAGTAGCATTTCAGCCTAAAATGTGGTACTTTGGCTGAAGAGGAAGGTTTCTGATTTATCAATAAGAATCTCTATGTGAACGTAGCACACAAGGAAGGTTTGCACAGGCAAATGCCTCACCAGAGCATGGCAAGTCTTTGACACAGCCAGATTGCTTTGAAAGGGACATAAATCACCAAAGAAACATTCCTTGGAGGAACAGTTTACTAGTTTAAAAGACTGAATAATCTCAGAGGAAAATAGGATAACGTAGGATACTTTCTTATGCCTCAGTCATGTATCATCAGCTCTGTCCCTTTGCATAATTTACTTTTAATAGTATCACAAGATAACAGCCACTGTACTATTAAACTTATTTTAGAAAATGATTGTGGTAACATGCAAAAATTCCTTCCTTGTCCGAATGTTTGTTCCATTATTGAATCAAAGTCTGAATGCATAGGTGGATAAAAAAATAAAGCATCATTTCAGGCAGGAAAAAATGCCTTTTCTTCCTTTCTGAATTTTGGCCTTTTTTTTTATTCTGGTGGAGAGGAAACAGGCTTAGCATGGAGAGATTTACATAATTTGACAAAAACTCAGAAATCAGATCAGTTGGCTATAATCTTCATCCACCAATAAACAAAGCAGCTAAGTATAATTCAGCTGAAGAGATGGGATGAAATGGTTTTACAAGCACAAGTAGAGGCACTGGAAGAGGATACCAGAAGTGAAACAGTAGCACAGTTGCAGAGACAATTACTAGGTGACAATTTGAGTAAAAAAAGAATCACAGCTTTGTGTGTTGAAAAACACTGTAATTAAATCAAATAATGTCCCTGGTATTGTTTTTGTACTGCAGTAAGAATTTTCCAGCAACCAGCCAGACGAGTGGTAACAAATTTATCATGTAATGAATTTTGCTGTGTGCTGAGGTATACAAGAAAATGAACAATGATTAAGCACCAACATAATGTACTATATTTGTCACTCTGCATGAATTAAAAAGCTAGAGGGACACTATACAGTATTTGCTATCTGTGTTTTGATTCACTGCATTATTGGCTGTCTTAGAACTATTAATGATAATGTCTGCTAACCTTTGAATTTGGAACAGCTAGTTAGGGCATTTTCAACTAGGAGCATCTCTAAAGTAGATTTCTGGAAGGTTCAGTATGTTCAGGATAACCTTGGACCACAAAGACTGAACACTTTGATCATCATCATATAACAGCAACAATCTTAACATTATTTATGTATACAGCTAGATTTTTATTTTCATAGCTAAAGTCAGTGCCTGCAATGTCACCAGCGATAATGCATTACCATTTTTTATCTATGGAAATGGGAGGAAAATCACATCTACTTAATAGGAAATATTATGGTAATCCCCATATATCAGTTAAGATAACTGTATTTCAGCAGGGCATAAATTGCCACCGGCTTCTTCTGTATTCAGACAACTCTGAGATTCAAAAGCAAATGCAGATGTGTTTTCCTTTTCCTTGAGTTCATCAGCACAGTATAATTGTGAATCAACTGGTGAAGAGGAAGGAGACGTGGGTCTTAGAGAGTAGAGTGACTGAAAAACCCCCATCACCAAGGACCATAAGTAATGATGCCCAAATTGTGTAATAATGGTCGTTCTTAAATATTACTACATTGGTCAGGCAGAAAAATCTAAGGGGAAAAACTAATTGAGGATTATAATCTCACGGGGACAAAGATTTGGTGGGGTGGTCCTCTTCTATCTACACCCTGAGGTCTTATTTCACATCAATAATAACATATCTGCTTATAACCCTTCAGCAGTATATAAACATCTACTATGATGACATCAGGGTTGGATTTATTTTATTTTAATGAGCAAGAATGGCAGAAGAGGAAGGCTGTAAGTCAAAATTCCTGAAGATCTCTTCCCTATAGAAGAGGGGCAGCCTGTCTTTGCCCCATAGCATCACTGAGGTCCACAACCCCAAGTGCAGGTTAAGGTCAGGTTGGGTTACACACTGTGCAAATTTCTGAACAAAAAAAAACCTTTTACCCATGAAATACAAGTCAGAAGGAACACAACAGCCTGAAAAAAGATGGCAAAATTTCAAGGAAGCCAAAAAAATTTCAAGTATAGCCAAAACACCTGGAAGGTGCTTTGGAATAAACATGCGGGAAGTGAGGTCAAGAATCCAGCAGTGGCTGGAGGGTGCCCATGCCATGGTTGCACAGATCCTAGCACCATATTCCAGAGGAGTGTTGGGTACCAGAGCATCCATGCAGCCCCATCAAGGCACCGCAACTTTTTTCCCTTGTGATTTTATGCCTCTCATATGTTCTCCCCATCTTTGTGTCAAATCATCTTGTTTTATACACACCCATCTGAAGGTAGGAGCTAATCACCCAAACGGTCAGACTCAACGGAGCAGAGCAGAGCAGAGCACATGTGGGATGGGACAGGACATGGGGATTGCCATGGAAACTCATCATTCTGCTTCTAGTCTCTGTCTAAACTTTGATACCAAACTGAAGCAGCCTGGTCTAATTTTTATCAGTGGCAATGACTGCGAGTCTTCACCCATGGTATCCTTATCCTCACTCTTTATTCTTTTGAATATTTGCTTTGTTTTTCTAGAAACTGTAAACATTTTTCTCATAAAGAAAAAAAAATCCAACAAAGTAATACAAAACCGCCCCATTTTAAGTCTAAAATTTCGTAAAATCTGAGTCCATTATGACATTAAATTTTAGGATTTGTTTTGTTTTTCGGTTGAGGTTGGTTTGTTGGTTTTGGTTTCTTTTTTTTGCTAAGTAGCAATCTGATTTGCAAGAGAGCTAAAAAGACCTCAGGGCATTTTATTTATCAGCCACTGCTTGTTTCAATTAATAATACAGCCTAACCAGTATAGAGCATAAGGAAACGAATTGGAGATCTCGGAGTTGTTCCACACTAATCTCCCCTTTGTTAATGTTTCAGGATCAGCTTTAGCTCCCTGATGAAAGCCAACTTAGATTGCTTACAGAAGAAAAAATGATAGGGAGGACAGGAAAAGGGGTCAAAGACTATTATGAAAGCAATCACAAAATATTTATTTTTTTTTGCTAAATATCGTAACATTGATGTAAGGAGTATTTCCTTCAAATATGAATGACATTTTACATCTCTATGTATGAACATATATAACCATGTTGGACTACATGTCAGACATGTATTATATATTAATAAATCTGCAAAAATAGTAAAGTTATAAAAGCAGACAAAATGTTTTGATTACCTCTTTGAAATTAATTTACAACCAACCTCCTTGAAGTGCAGTGTTTTTTGTGTTATTTCTGTGAGTTCACTCCTGAGTGTCTTTTCCTTTCTTCTCACTGCCTGTCTTTTGTTCTTTCACCTTGTCTTTCTGGTGGGCTTGAAAAAGCCATTTGTTTAGTGAGGTTCATATTTCAAGTACTGTCAAGTATGGGTGAATAATACTTGGCTGATTTTGCAGGTTTCTGTTTGACAGCCCTAAGGTTTAAGTCATTTGTTGACTCTATATGTTCGTGCCCAAAGAGCAATCTGAAATGTCTTACACATAGCACACACGTACTTGTTGGACTGTGCAGAAAAGAGATGACAGCAGCAATAGCAAACTGAATTACACAGAGAAGAAACAACAGTTTATTCCAAAATTTTTGCAATAAGAATTAAGCCATACATCATTGACAAATTATATGTGATGTTGAATTAACTTGTTTCTTCTTCCAGGAAATCACTCAAATATTGATACAGTAATGTGAGCAAAAGCAGAATTTATAAAGCAAAGACTTTTTTACAAAGCAAGCCCAACTGAGTTGATTTGCAGGACCCTTTAATGCTGAATTTTGTGATTCAGGTAAGAACATATAACTTATTTTAACATCATTTCTAAAAATTAAGAAATAAAATTTGTTTAGATACCAGCCTTAATGTGTAGGATCTGAGTGAAGCCATAGCTAAGTCAAGCTTTAAGGCAGCTCTGTGTATTTTTAAGAGTGACTTCCGTTATAATACATTCTGAAGAAGCATACTGCTCTTCCATGATGAGTAGACTTTCTTTTCTGTAAATGCCACTAAGTTAACAAGTCATTAAGCCCAAACCTCTCCAGTTTGGATTGCTCCAGATACAGTGTGGCTGGACTGACAACACTGTCCAGATGACAGTATTTCTGAATATTCTGCAGAGGCTGCAGTGACTATCCATGCATGGGAAATGCTGCCACCACTGCTGCTTCACTGTTGGTGGTCCCCACACCCTATATCCACAAGCAACTGGTACTCTGCAGAGTATTTGCAGCTGGTAGGAGGAGAGCTGGTGGCACAAGTAGCACCCACTCTCTGCCGGATTTCCAGCTGAGAGAAGCAGAACAGATGGCTGGGAAGGGAGACAGGGTAAAGAGTAATGTTAATTACTCCATGGAGTAATTAACAATCTCCTTGGACTAAATGTGCATGTCTATCCAGCAGATCAGGATTCCAGCCTTATATTGGCCCTCTAGATACAACTGCAATAACGGAACTTAAAAAGAGATGATGTAACATCCACAACTAATAAAGTAAATAATAAGTAAAATTGCTCATTTCCTTTCCATTTCCATGTAAGTGATGGTTTTAATTACAAGAGGATTATTCTATGATTGAAAATGGATGGGAGAATGCACAAGACTGACAGTCCACATGACTGTGAATAGAAAGAGAAGTGCAGCCCCCTGCCACATTTGCCATCCCATACCTTCTAATGTGCTGGAAATACAGGCGGCTAGATTACCACTTCATAGGTCTTCCTTTCAAAGGGATATTCCCCTGTGTGAGCTGACCCCCAGATAAATTAACCTAAATTAGCTGCAGCTATCACTTTTTTCTACATAGCTTGTTTCTCCAAGCTTTAAGCTGGAGTGCATGACTGTCCATATTTGTATCCCAGGCCTCAGCTCCCCATTATGTTTTCTCAGAAAGTTTGCTCATCATGATTCTTTGCCCATAATTCTTCAAATATTTTACAGGTCCCAAAAATATTTACTTTCTCCCTTCCCCTTGTCATAAAAAACTTCTTTTTTCTGTGAAAGCAGAAGTTGCACTGACCTGCATGAATAGATCATGGTGGTTTATCCACCTGCAGGGCTGGTGAGGTCTCACCATGATCCTTTTGGCTACATGGGAGCTGAACAGCAGCAGTGTTATGGTGTGCTGTTGTACAATGGTACCTGGCTTGAAAAGAGGTGAAGCTGCACTTAGACAGTACTGCACCAGTGCTAAACTGTCTTTTACAAACTAGAAACACAATATTCCTACAGGACCTTCAACCCACCATATGCTGTCACGTATATTTGCTGAACCTGTCATCACTGTAACTACTGACATTCTCTTAAAATCAGTCAAATGTATATAGTCTTTAATTACTCTATATGGGGCAAGGACTGTCTGACAGTGAGCCTGTATACCTGTAAATTTGGGGTTCTTGGAATATTTATTATTAGAGGGTATCAATATAGAGAAGGTGAATAAATTAACACCTTAGTCCCACAATCTGGGATGGAAGCATCACCCATAAAATATTCAGCATCCTTCCCTCAGAGAATTTCATTAAATATAGGAAGTACACAAGTCTATTCTATGGATAGGGAATCAACAGAGGGAGATGGAAAACAGTTTGGCCTTTCAGCTTCTTTGTGGGAAACATCACTGCAGCAATGGCCATAGCTCATGGCAGACTAGGTTGTTACTGGAAACATTCTGAGGTCTTTACCAGCATTCATACATCAACACAATGTCATGGCTTCACCCCAGCCATCAACCGAGCCTCATGGAGACACTCACACACTCCCCGACCAGTGAGATCAGGGAGACAAGTTGTAAGGGTTAAAGCCAGAAAACTCATGGGTTGAGATAAAGACAGGTTAATATGGAAGGCAGAAATTACGCACATAAGCAAAGCAAAACAAGTGCTTCCCATGGGCATGCAGATGTTCAGTCATAGCCAGGAGAACAGGGACCCATCATGTGTAATGGTGACTTGGGAAGACAAACACCATCACTACAAAGGTCCCCCCCTTCCACCTTCCCCTCACTTTATATACCGAGCATGATGTCACATGGTATGAAATATCCCTTTGGCCAGTTTGGGTCACTGTCCTGACTGTGTTTCCTCCTAATCTCCCATGCACCCCCAACCTCCTTCACAGATTGGCAGTGTGAAAAGCAGGAAAGGCCTTGGCTCTGTGTAAACCCTTCTCAACAACAAGAAAAACATCTCTGTACTATCAATCCTGTATAATCAGCACAAATCCAAAACATACCAGGCACTGTGAAGAAAATTAATCCTACCCCAGCTGAAATCAGAACACACAGTATTCCCTCTTTTCACTCCCATGCATTGGATGGGGGGGAAGATAGAGAGGGGTAAAAAACCACAGGTCTGACACAGATATGAATTCTTCTCAAAAAGAATTTGCAGCAGCAAGGCATTTGGGACAGGTAACTGCAACAGTGGTACAGGAGTGTGAGCACAGTCAGTGCTTTCTAGACAATTCCATTATATTTCTAGTCTCCAGCCTTTTACCTAATGTTAGGATAAATACGACTTTTCAAGCTTATTGGATAAAACATCAAAACTGCACCAAGATTTAAAAAGTTTCATATTTTCTTCCTTTTTTTTTTTTTTCATTCCTTAAGGTATGCTGGGGGGGAAAAGCACACAAGCCTGAGATTTTAATCTCCAAGTGGTTATCTTGATAACTAATAAATCTAACCTTTCCAAACAGACGTATGAAGTTAAGGGGACTAATTGATCATGTTGGCACAAAGGTGTTGTTCATTCTGCAAAGGCCAAGTTAATCCACATTGATGTGATTCAAATTAACCTTAATCAGCTACTAGGCTGACTGTGATTTCATTACTGGATATGCTACAATTAGACATCTCCTGTCTTTAAATGCCCCTCAGCTTTATCGCAGCATTTTTATTTTTTTTCAAATAATAAACACCCATTTACACATCAAATACTATTAGTGTAATTGGCTTTAAGATTGACTTTTTTTGTGTAGTCACTTTTTGGTTCTGTTTATTCTGAAAAGGTCAAGTAATACAGATTGATGTGATCTAAATTAACCTCAAACAGCTAGTTCTCCTCTCAGAATGATATGCTGTCATGCTAGGGAAGGATCAGACAGTTGCCTTCTCTTTCCTTTTTTTTTCCCCTTCCAGATGTATAAATCACATGTATTTCATTTCTGGAGGCAGGTGCAAAACACTTAGAACACCATAAATCATCGTCATAATAGAATTCAAAAGCAACTGACTATTCATCAGAAATCCTTTTTAGCCCCATATGAGACCATATGGGTATGCCATATATTGTACAAAAAAATTACACTTTTGAGAAATTAGTTTTATTTTGCAACTAAAACATGATCCAAGGCACACTTTTGCAAAACTTTCTGCCCTTGGATTTCATATCTCAAGTAGACAGGATGAACACAATAGTCAACTGTAAGTTTATGGGCAGTGTGTTTGATTGTGGCACTGAAGAAGAGAGGCAAGTTCTCTCGCTTGATTTGGTTTCTTGAGGAAAACAAGTGTAATTTTCCTACCTCTCTTCTCCTTCAATTGTCTCAAGCTAAGAGCAATACCTCTTAACACCAACCTGGAAAGGTACAGCCAGTGAAACACTCAAGGAGGGCCATAAGAAACATGTCAGAGGGAGGGAATTAGATGGGGAAGGTGAGGGCAGAAATAACAACTTAAAACCAGGTCTTTACCCTATCCACCCCTTGCACTCTCTAAAGAAATTGAGCTGGCCCAAGGGCAGGAGGCAGTGAGGAGACACCTTGAAAGTCCCTGTCTGTGCAGTGGGAATGATATTGTCACCTTATGGGTATATACTCTGGGCAATCCTGGCCCACCCACTCCTCTGAGCTACCCTGGGTTTCCTCTGAGCACAGTGGTGGGAAACTGCCCTGGAAAGGATCCAGGGTGAAACACTGGTGAAAGCAAGGAGGGACAGCAAGGCAGGCAAATTGAACTCCTGTCCTGTGTATCAGTCTGTCTATCCACAGCTCTGAACTCAGGCAACCTAATCGGGACACAGGTATATGAAAATGCAGCTTGACATAGGGAATAGCTGCAATGCCACATAATTTATGGATCAGAATAAATGTTTAATTTTGCATTTAGTTGAAGGCTGCACTGTAATCAATAAATAATTTGCCAGTTGTGGTTATTTTACATGTCCAGTCACCTTTCTATGTGCAAAATAACCCAAGCAATCATATTATTTGTTCATACATCCCTGAGTTTTCCTCTGCAGAAGGTCTGTGCTAACAGACATCCCTTTTGTTTTACTTTGGTCGGCTGAACTCCTCCAATTTTATGTTCAGCTCTGAACCGTAGGCAAGGAGAGTGCTCAGTGCCTGAAACAAATAAAAGGAATATTTTTTTCATCCTGCCAAATTGTCTAAAACAGACCAGAATGACTGCAAAGAGAAACAGTTGCACAGACAGAAGAGCAAGTTGTTCTATGGTGAAGATGACTTCTTAAAAAGTGAAAAATTCTTATTGGATACCTACTACTATGGTAAATCCAGAATTTCTCTCTCTCTGAATAATGCACTATCTTAAATAAAGAATTGAAAGGAGCTGAAGTTACTCTGAGAGATTTCTGTAAATTCTCCAGCTTTTGGGGCTGGCAAAGGAGAGCAGAGGCAGCTGTATCTCTGTAGTGTTCACAGAGCATTACAATTCCTCTTTTAATAAATCCTGAAAGAAAAAAATACAAAAAGTACTAATAATTCTTTGCAAAATTTCAGGGTAACTAGTGCTGAACAGAATTTAGGATGCATTCAATCCTTAAATTTTGACATACAGGGAAGCTCTCCTTTTTCTACCTGCTATTTGCCATGGCGCTTTTTCTCAAGTGTGCAAAATCTGTAGGGTTCTATTGATTTTTTTTCCCCTTGTTGCTCAATATGAAATAAAAAGGGTGCGAGACAAGTAATTGCTGAACCCATCCACCCTACATCTGGGGAAAAATCTATTTTTCTTGAGATATCGGTTATTTTCAGTCTCACCATATAAGCAATATTAGAGATGTATTAAAGCTGCCTAACCACAAAGAAGTCTAATTCTTTAGCTACCAAATGTGTATGAGAAACTTTACTTGAAATTGACATAATATTTCTAACTAAACATTAACACTAATTATGCAAACAGCCCTAGTCAAAGCAAATTACACTGTGGGTTAGTAAGTATGAACACAACTGCTATTTATGGTGACAGAAATAATATCCTAAGCATATATGAAAGAGTATATACAGATGGTGAAAAAAGATTATGCTTGGCATAACTCGGGGAGACAAATTAAAATGGATGTCTGTAAACAAACCAGAGAAAGTAATATCACATGACTAAAAATGAGACTGACCTGCTCTTTCACTTATTGCCAAACTACATCTGACCTGGCTAGAGTAGCTTTCTCATGTATGTGTAAGTTAGTGTGGATTTCTGTACATAAATGTAGTAAAACTGCCATGTGTTTTTAAATTTGGAAGACAACAATCTAAAATGCTGTTGGTTTCTTGGCATATATGCCTTTGGTCCTTCTGGGAAATATGAAATATTAGTACTCATACAGAGTAAATTGCTTCAAAATGGTTTTAATAAAGTTTAGTATATGTTTGGCAAAAAGTGAACCCTTGTCTTTGCTACACACGAATGACAAAAAGTACGCAGACTCAAACCAAACAGATAAATGGCTTCATATTCATTAGGGTGCTACCAAGTTCGATCTTTGCATTTAGGAATTTTATTATATCTACCTATGTTCTTGTCCCCCATTATGAACTGAGATTAATTTAACACCATCAATTTATAAGTAACAAGGTGTGTAGAGTTTGTTATCATGCTAATGCTCACTTCTGCTGTCTGTCATTCTTGCTTGTCATTTACAGACATTTACTTTTACAGGAGCATAAAATGATCCCAAAGTAGTCTGTTACTGCAAAGCAATACAATATACTGTGACTCTCATTACTCTGGTTCCCTAAATAAACAGTTATAGTAAAACTTAAATGAGCATGTTAATGATTGCTGTTCATGGCTTGCTGTCACTACTTTCTTGTTTATGACCATGTTTATATATTTATCAAAATCAGACCTACAGTATTTTCCTACATGTCCTCTGGCAGCTACTTCACTCTACCACCTTGCCCAGCAGTGTTTAAAAAAAAAAGCCAAGTACATGGAAGGTTTTAGCTTCACTTTAAAATATCCAATTTAGCATGTAAAGTGAAAGAAAACCTTGAAGGCAGCCAAAGTACCTTGTGAACACAAGAGCTATGCTGGAGATAAAACCTGGTGTTTCTCTTTGAAGGTAAGCTGCCTGCTAAGTGTTCTTGATCATGGATGTTCAAACATCGAAGAAAGCTCTTAGGCTGGAAAAACTAGATCCACAATTATGGTAAGTGAAGATGTATTAATTGCATATATTCAGTGTAGTAAATCTGTTGCCAGATGCCATAAGAGTGGATAAGAGTCATTATCATTAAAAAAGAGGAAGTACTTTTGAACCAACTGTGCCAGAGGAAGAAACAATCAAATGTCATGAAGAAAATGATAAAAGTTAATTCCCTCATGTTAATATCCAACCGTTCTCAGAAAACTGGGGACATTCCAGAGGTTTAGAGAACAAGAATCAAAATAACAATTAGGAACAAAAGATTGGTCAGTCTCATCTTTTTCACAGGTAAAAATTATTATGGATTAGAGATAACAAGTGTAGCTACTGCCCATCAGATGCACTTCAAAGAGGGTAGAGAGTGTCATTCTTTTGTCTTTGATGGTATTATGGAACTAAGCAGTAAATTGTATAGTATACTGGGATTTTTCCAAGGCATTTGCTTTGGTGTTTACACAGTGCTTTACAGAAAAAGTTAGTCCAATATGTAATTAATAATAATCAAGTATTTAAAAAGAAAGTCATAGAATAAAGGATCAAAATATATATCATTACCAACATAGCTGTGAACGAATATCTGAGGTAATTTTTAGCTGCATCACTACTGAATGAACTTCTTGGCCAACACTACTTCCTGCTGTGATCTTTAGGATATAAAATCCTTTTTATTTAAGCCTGAGAAAAACCTTGGCAAGGTGTAAGCCTTGCAGAAGGATGGCTTAAAAGAACTAATGGTTCCTTATGATCCTAATTTTTTATGAAATTTAGAAGGAACTATTTTATCTGAATAAAGTCTCTGCATCTGACATTTTCTTTTTTTTTTTTTTTGCCAAAAACATTTAGACAACTGCCACTACTTCCCTGGTATTAGAAAGGTCACTACCATAGGCAGCAGGAACTGCTGAACTCCAGAAATCATTGGCACTCACTAATATGAATCTGAAAAAATATCTAAGATCTTGCCAAATATGGCCTTTTCAGAATTACAGACTGGAAAAATGAGAAAATCATAGCCTCAGAAGGGGATCATCTGAAATAGGCAGGTTTGTTTCTAGGTCCTTTAATGAAGAACTTTCTTCCTTCTATAACCCACAATCATAAATTTGTGAAGGAGCTGACTAAATTGGTTGTGTTCAGTCAACTGTCAGTCACTAGTAATGGCAAGAAGGCTTATTATATGTTTTGTTCACCCTTGAAAAACCCTAAATCCAACAATGTCACTTTTAACCTCAGGAGAGGAAATGAAACAACTTAAAGCCCTGTAAGTCATACCAGATATAACTCTCAAAAGCATCTTGATCATATTTATCTTTCCTATCTCATGTCCTTGAGCACACTGTCCAATTCAAAATCTAAACCTGCTACAAAAAAAAACTTTCAAGATTTAAGTCATGATTTTATAAATACACAAAATAAATATATGTCATGCATTTTATATCTGCATATACATATTTGCATATATGTACTTATAACACAAAATATATGAGTGTTGTAATACAAGGACTATAGCAAGTTTGTTCTACTGTAGCCACTTGATTTCCTGTAATCAAAATATAATTTTATAACCAGATTCTGTTTTTTAAGCAGAATGAGAAAAAAAACCAAATATTTGATAATATATTTGATTAAATTTATGTTTTTTTCTGAGTTGTGAAAAATTTCCAGAATATATCTCTATGCATCTAAAAATGGTTGTTTAAACGTTATTTTAAGCTTTCAGTAAAAATGGTCTAAAGATGCTGCTCAGATTGCAAATCTGACCATGTCATTTAAGCCCCTCCAGCAGCCAAGCCTCACACAGCCACTCACTCCATGCCCCCACCAGAGAGATCGAGGAGACAAATCGTAAGGGTAAAAGTCAGAAAATGGATGGGTTGAGATAAAGACAGTTTAACAGAGAAAGCAAAACAAGGAATTAATTCAGTGCTTCCCACGGGCAGGCAGGTGATCAGCCAATTCCAGGAGGGCAGGGTCCCATCACATATAACAGCGCCTTGGGAAGACAAACACCAGCACTGCAAACATGCTCCACTTCCACCTTCTCCCTCTCACTTTATTTACAAGCACATGCCATATGGTCTGGAACGTCCCTTTGGTCACTTGGGGAGACCTGTCTCAACTGTGACTCCTCCCAACCTCCCATGCAGCCCCAGCTGCCTTGCCAGTGGGGCAGTTTAAAAAGCAGAAAAGACCTTGGCTCTGTGTAAGCCCTGCTCAGCAGTAACAAAAACATCTCTATGTTATCAACTCTGTATTCAGCACAAATCCAAAACACAGCCTCATATCTGTCACTGTGAAGAAAGTTAACTCCACCCCAGCCAAAACCAGCAGACTACTTTTAACTTATTTAGTTAATGAGAAACACTTATATACTTAGAGGAGCAGTGTCACTAAGTTCAGATGTGATTATATCAAATACATAGTAGTTCTCCATGTGTGTCATTGACAAATCTTCCTTTCTAAAAGAGTGTTCCCCTTTTCCCTTTTTCTTTCCCTTCCTCATAAATTTGGATGCACATGCTTAAATTCCATTGTTATGGTTTAGGAATGGTATTCCCCAATGTTGTACTAAAACCACGTTCTGCTTCCTTTCCCCCTGCCACTGGAGGCAAAAAAGGCAAACGTCATGGGTCCAGATGAGAACAATTTACTCGAAACAGTAATGAGATACGAAAATGAACAGCAACAGTAACAATATTAATAATAAAAGTGTACAAAAGAGTGATTCACATACACAAAAAAAAAGCTCACTGCAGAGCTCACACAGGACTCGACTACATCCACACTGTTCCCGATCTTCCCTCCATCTCGGGACCAGTGGCACACTATCCCAACCAGTCCATTTTCCATGCTTGCTTGACCAGAAGGAACCCCTTCTCCCTGGAAGAGAGTCTCTTTCTCCTGCCCCCAGTAATGATCTGAGGTGGTATAGAATAACCTTCAGGTCCTAGCCAAGCCACCTCCTGACTATTGCAGAAATTAGCCCTGTCCTGGCCAGAACCAAGACAGCCATCTACTCCCATCTAATTCATTTGAGTAGCCAAAGCATTTATTAACTCTGTTCCTTAATCCTTACCAGTCTGAGAATGTACTGTCTCTTCTCTGGCTATCCTAACTCATTTATGTGCCAAAGAGATTGAGATTAAAAATACATTCTGCCAAGACATAGATATTCTTCTTCACTTATAGATAGATCAATACATTAAATAATACATAGAGCTTTTAACTAATATTTTAATTAAATAAGCACTGTTCCTATTTCATTATTTGATACTAAGTTTGATGAGCATTGTCTTATCTTAACTACCCCTTGCCAAGATGATCCATTAAATTTGTTGCTGTTTTATTATTTCTATATGCTTGCATTTATTTATCAATTGTAGTTCTAAATAAGCCCAGTATGATAGAGATTGGGAAAAGAGGGAGTGGACAAAATGGCATCTTTTTCCTTAAAATTTTCTATGTAGTCTTACTTTTTCCCTTTAAATATTGCTTTAAAAAAAAAAAAAAGGTGAGCTGATTTTTGCACTATTATGATGAAAATGTTGAATGTTTTCACTTCATGCAGTAGACACATAGATTGAATATTTGACACAAATAAAAAAACATAATATAGCCATAATGATTTAGTAATGAATGTGATTGTGAGCAGATATGAACTAAGAATGAATTACAGTGGTTCTGCTGAAAATCTGCCCTGTAAGGCAGTGTATCATCAAGCATTAAGGTAGCATTTCTTCTTACTCCCTTTTATTTTAGGTGATTGTCCAAAAAGCTAACAGGTTCCCCATATATCAACACTCTTTTATGGATTCTTCCTCTCCCATTTTCTATGGCCTGTTAGGTGCCTTTTCCTAATAACATGCATAGGTGCCTTGCTAATGAGAAACACTCAGGTGATGGGAGAAAGCACACACTGACAGATGCCATTTCTTTCTGGTCTCTTTCTGCACCAGATAATGGTTGTTCTGTAATCGCTCTGCAATTTATAGAGGGGCTTATTCGGGGCTGGAAACCACACCCAAGAATTATCTCTCTGCCTTCATGCTGTTTTCAGCCTCTTCTACAGTTCTGCTCCGGGATGCCTAGATATGGACTTAGATTCTCCGTGGGCCCATCCAGCATGGCAGCTTTGTTTTTGTGGTCTTAATGCTTTGGTGCAGAATAGAAGCTCATGCAAATGCAAGTTGCAGACAGCCCTATGCAAGAAATCCTCTCTTTTACTCAAAATGAGAGCACTAACCCAAAAGACAAGTTAGCCCTGACTGCAGAATCTCTTCATGAGGCAAATTCCCAAACAAGAATGAAAATTAATCGAAGTTCTGATGGCACCTAATAACACTGCAGTCATTGAGAATGATTTTTATTGTCCCTAATGAGCATTTTATAGATACTCATATTTGAGAAGTGCCTGAATCTTTCAAAATAAGAACTAGTGTTTTCCCTGGAGAAGAAGCATGTTGCTGAATGCAATCTGTCAGCACGTCAGGGCTTTTCAGACTCCTGCACTGTAGTAACAGATGATCAAGTCCTCTTCCATGTTTTATGAATTGAAGGTGTAAATCAGTTCAGCCATTAAATAAGTCAACATTCCTCTTATCTATCAGTTACTTTGATTTTATAGATAAAGGTATAACTTCTATTGCAAGTAATTAAAAAGGAATAATTTATTTCACAATGTAGTTTCTATCACAGTCTGCTTCAAGTCTAAAATGAGGGCAACCACTAACAGTAATTTTTCCTTTTCTAATCTATTCTCTCAAAAGAGGAATGTGATTTCACTTTGATTTTTCATTTCCATAACAAGAACTATGAAGTAATTCATATAGTTAAAGATAGTTAGTCCTGAAAAAGTCTGGGAACCTGACCCTCTTCTTTTACTACTACGGAAATGTTAAACTGCAGATAGCCTTCTCCGTTATTTGTTTTAATGATGAGGCATCAAAAGATGTTCCCTTGGAGTTCCTTCAAAATCATGTTCTTTTTATTTAAAAGGATGATTCCATTGAATTATAGATATTAAAAACAGAATTGAATGCACTTCATCCTACCAACACTAATACTAATCTAAATCTTCATCTTTTTCTCACTTTAAATGTATTTCCCTTTCTATAAGCCATTTATTGTCTGATCATTGCTCTTGCATTCCAGATGCATTTTAAATTATATAAATAGAGCATGCTAATTATCCATAACATTTCTGTGCATTTCTTTTACTAGTCAATCATCAAACAGAAGTTTAAGGCAGAGCTTTGTCTCCACTGGTACACCTTCAAACAATGTTCCCAGCCAATTCTAGGCAAGAATCATACAGACATATATTTTAAGACACTCAAGTGTGAGCATGTGTTTCATTTATGCCCTGCAATAATTCTTGCTGCCTTTAAAAAAGTTTAACAGGTAGAAAATGCTATATGGCTGTATGATGAAACAGCATTATATTTGTGTAAGGCAGTACTATTTAAAGCACCTGTTTCTCTACCTATCTTTGTTAAATATTCTGTTTATGATTCTCGGAAGACACTACAGACAGTGATGCAGTTCCTGTGGCTCTTTGCTGTGGAATTAAGTTATGAGCTTTGTGCCACTCTTCATCTGGCCTGAGCACCAATTTACCCATTCTGTAGTAAATCACCATTTACCCTTTAAAAACGCCCAAACAAACACGATGACACCTAATTTACTACGAGTTATGGTTTGAATTGTGGAAGTGTATTGGGAAGACAGTTCATCCCGCAAGCATTAAGGCCGTTGTCAGGACACTGGAAGGATCTGTGAGCACCCGCCGAGTCGAGCCAGCTTGGAGGGAGGATCAGCAGCTTCCAGCAGCGTACAGTGCTGCGTGTGGGCAGCTTCCACACAATCAATTAGATACCCAGGGAGAGGAAGAATTCAATTCTTAAACTAGCAGCTTTTTCTTCCTTACATGTTTAATCCCTGCCACGCAAACTCAATTCCTTAAGTATAGTGTATGACGGGATTTATCCATATACTTCACACAAGCAAGGCTTGCATCTCCACAGTTCTCAGCCAAAAGAATAAAAAGGACACAGAAAAGGAAGACCCCTGGTACATGACTATATTTTAGAGTAAAAACACCCTTTTGCATTTTTAGAAGCCTGAAGGTAAAAACACAACCAGCCTCTCCTTTAAAGTGTAAATGTGGAAACGCAGGCTACAGCTTTCTTAGATCTCATAGTGTGGATCCCTCCTGATAAATGGCAAAAGAGAGCAGAGGCATTTCCATATCCCAAATATATTCCGGGATTTGGAATGTCTTTATAGAGTGGAAAGCAAGCCTTTCAAAATGTTGGGGTATTTTCATTTGGTGAGGGAACTGTATCAGAAAAAAAAAAAATCTTGAAATCAGCTGATTGATATATGCTTTTCCTCCTGACAGAAAATTGGGAATAAAACATTATTGAGGAATAGTCTCTTTAATGCAAAAAAGTCTGCTGGCATTACTGTGGGTATCCAGCTCTCTTTTAAACCCTGAAGATTATTCCTTGTTTTCTATAGACTGGATTTGTTTCCAAAAGAGAAAGTGTCACACACCAGTGTCACACACCTAGAAATTATACACAATTTTCACCTGGCTGGGCCTGCATCTTCCACTGCTTGCTAACTGATACTTAAGAGAATGCTATTCTGCCTTTTATGAGCAGGCAGTTGGAGTTTAAAATAAATCCTGTTAAGTTCCAGGAGCGTATGATTACTTTCTCAATTTTGGTTCTACATATGCTGGTTGTCACTCAATTTATTCTGTCTTTTATCCTTTCTGTTTTCAATGTCTTTCCATTTATTTTCCTCCGACCTCCTAGTGGGAATTTCCACTCGCTGGCTGGAATTCAGCAGAAACAATAAATTCGAGTAAAGACCTCCAGCAAAAGATTTTTGCCTAAGTGCATGATTGCAGATGCTGGAGCTGTGCCCAGACAAAACCCTGTCCATGCTGATCTGTCCCTCCCTGTTAGAAGGGAGTGATTAGACATGTTGGCGGCAGCATTTGTGCACACCGCCCCCCACCCCCCCCTCCTCCAAGACACCTCCCTGGAGGGATCCAGCAGCTCCTGAGAAAAGCCAGGGTTCAAGATTGGGGCATGGGAGCAGCAGCTTGTCCTTTCTTGTTCCCAGTAGTAATTCCATGGCAAAACAGAGATGACAAAGGTGTCCCCCCATGCTGTCATTGCCTGTTTCAGTTAAAATTGCCAGTCTGGTGTCAGCCAAGGCAGGGTGTGTGCGGAGTGGATAAAGATGATCTAGTGATTCCACACAGGTGCTGATGCACAGAAACGTGTCTAGAGACAAACATGATTCATTGGCCTATGTTAATATGATGCACTATCCATACGATGCCATAAACATGCACAAATATTCTGTTGTCCTTAGGAAGGAGATGGGATGATCAGCTCCTAATGATAGCGCTCTCATTCTGTGTGAGTTCCAAAAGTGCAGTTTTCTGTAGGCCTGCCTAAATTATGACATGGGCATATGCACAACACCTAAAAACCTCTTAAACCTGTTTAACCTTTGAGAGTTCTTCTGATAGTAGCTATGCTGGTTTCACCCAAGATTACATTTGATACAACTGGTGGAGTGTCCTCTTTCAGATCATAAAACTGAAATTCAAATGTTTTCACAAAGGAGCACGATAGGGCTTCTTGAGGGATGTGGTAAATGCTGAGCTCTGGAATGCAGGTGAGAGGCAATGAGGAGGTATAGCAGAGTATAAACTACATGCTGAATGCAGTGCAGATCCTTGAGGAAGGAAAAATTCAGAACAAAGAATTCAACTGAATAATCCCCCCATAAGTCATCCCGATTCCTTGGACCTTCCTAAAAGTAGACAGGCTTGAAATCTTTCAATTTGCGAAGATTCACTTCTATATAAGTGCCTAAGTAAAAAATAAACCAGATGAAATGCACTTTAAATGCACTACAGCTATAGATGGTGGAAATTAAAACTACCTCTATTAAGGGCAGCAGCATTTTACATGTGCAGAACTGGAAAGCTGTACATCACAGACCCTATAGCTAACACAGTTTGGAGTCTGCTTTGGGGGAAATATGTTTTTCCATATTTCTTCTTTCCAAGCATCTCATTCCTGGTGTTACAGAGCCAAAGTAGCCTGTTCAGGGAAGAAAGTGCAGCAAATGCAGCTATGAGCGTTGACTGTCCCAGGAAGGCAAGAAGAGAAAGGCTTCTTCACCACTCCATCTCAGCTACTGTTTGCATAGATGAGCTCGAGTGTCTGGGCTATCAGCAGTAAAACAAAACAAAAGCAAGCAATCTTTGAGAACGTGAGATATCAAAATTACATAGAATATCCCAGGTGCATTTCAATGACAGGGTTAGGTTTGCAGATGTTCTAGTTTGAGGTGGATTATTTTAGCTCCAGAAAAAAAGGCTTGTGCTTAGTCCTACCTTTCTTTCACATTACAAAGTCCACTTTTTGAAGGGCAGAAGGAAAGAAGAAACGTTAGAAGCTATTTACATAGTGAAAAAGAGAAAAGATATGACATAAGAAGGAATGTGCACCACACTGAGCTCTCAAAATGTATTCTTTGAAATCGTTGCTCTGTGTGGTTATATCATCTTGGCAGCTGAAGTAATACTCTGTGCAATTACCCATATTAGGGAAACTGTAATAATTAGAAATGGCTCTGTTTATAGCTTCATTTTAATACCCTGAGTGGTCAACTGACACAGCTCTTTTGGCTGCTGGGTTCCAAAGATCACCCCAGACATTCTGATCAGATGAGATTCCAAAAAGCTTTATCATATTCAGCTAGTGGGAGTTGCCATGTTTAAATCCAAACACAATGATCAGTTCACTGGACAACCTTTTATGGGTATAAGACTGTGTTTATAAGAAACCCTCAGTGGCAGCTTTTTTATCATGTTATGATCCCATAGACCAGAGAGTGAATATGAGGGGAAGGAACTGCCTTTATTATTAGTAACAGTAAAACATATTTTAAGGGAAACCATTCCATTTGAACACTGTATTTAAAATAGAAAGGTGTATGCAAATCCTCCTATCTTGAAATAAAATGTATCTCTTTCATGCCCCCTGATTCTGTCGAGTAACAAGAGGAAAAGTAGAATGAAACTCTTCACACAGTGAATATATCCATGTTGTGGACCTATACTGATGTGATTGATATACGGATTTATACATGTTTATGCTATTGGATTACTAGGTTAGATGCATCAGAGAATTGTGGTGTAAGAAGCACGAGGTAGAGGAATGATGATAAGCAGCATTTACTGATGTGTTTCACTCATTAAAAATGCAGAATAACACGGAGCAGCTCTAATATAAGCTCTAACATTGCCTTAAGGAAGCTAGGAAGGTAAGGGGTCTCTAATGTGAGTTGAAGTCAAGATTGTGATGAAAATTTGAAGTCATTTTTATGAGTATGGCTGCTTTTTAGGTAATTCACTGATCTTCCTTTGAAGAGTATCTTTGAGAGCCAGTAAGCTACATACATCCCTGAAGCCCTGACTTTAAGGCTTAAATAACAAGTATTACTGTTTGTGTTTTACTGACATCACCTATGCAGAGAAACAGAGACTATGATCAGTCTGCTAAGTATTGCAAGTTAAAAGAGAACATACTCCTCAAACACTCCTTACTCTTGCATGATGNCTGTTCAAAGTTAATACCTGTTTGTGTTTTTTTTTTAACCCTGAGGATATAGTGAGAAATCATCCTCCGTCATTTGTAGAAACGCAGATCCCTCACTATCACAGCATAGAACTGATGCAATTCCCAGAACAACCAGCTGCAAACTGGGAGAGGACCATTTCACTTTGGTAGTTATTCAGAGGACAGAAAACATTTCAGCTGTTTTGAAAAGTCCTACTGAAGTCTTTCTCCAGACAAGAGCACACAGCACATATAAAGCAAAACTCAGGAATATACACATACCTTAGAAGACTTGAGACTGAACTATATACAGAGTTATTTAAAATTTCTTGCTTCTTCAGGGAGACTGAAAACCTACCATAAACATGCTGGATAAAGAAGAGGAGATAAATCTACCCTCAAACCAATCCACCAGTCAGTTCCAAATGGGTTCACTGATGTTTGAAGGAAACACTGATGTTTCCTCAAAAGGAATTACCTTGGTGGTGTTTCTCTGTGTCTGCATTGTTTAGGAACCTTTTGGAGCCAAAATGCCTGGAAGGAATCTTTCATTATCTCAAGCTTGGCAGATCACAGTCGCTTCAACTGACTTGGGACAGAGGTTCTTAAAGATACAACTTGTTCTGGTTTCACTTGTCTCCAAAACCCATGACAAAAAGTAATTAACATTAACTTGACAGTAAATTAAAATCCTTACGGCCAACTTTTATCTACAATCAGTGCAAGAGACCCATTATTCTCTGAGGTGGTGGCCTGTGGGAATATACTCTCAATATCAAAAGTGGAATAAATCATGCAGGAGATGGGTCTCTGAAGAAGAGGAAGAACCCAGCCAGAATGCCTCTTTTACTGTATTGTAAACCCTGAGTTACCCTTTTCCTTTCCCAGACTCCTCAAGAGAAAACACTTAGTACGCAAGTACTTACCTTGGCCAGGTGATGTGAAACCCCCTCTGATTGGTCCGCTGTTAACCCTTTCCCTATTGGTTCTTCAACCCTCAACTCCTATAGGCTGTGAAGCCCTATAAATACCCTGGCCAGGTGAATGAACGAACTCTCTCTCTGCTTTCCTCTCCCATGGCTACAGTGTCTCTCATTGTCTGGATGTCTGTATACCACGTGGCCACCCATGTAGCTGGGGGGGATGGGAAAGGGGGGAGCGAACCTGCTAGGTGCCACAATGGCCATAACTTGCATGGTTGCAAACTCCCCCTCCAAGACCCCTGTAGGTAAAAGGACTGGAAGCTTACTCTGTCGCCTCACTGCTCCATGTTCCATAAAGTTTCAACAAAAGCAAGTGCTGATATTGTCTGTCACAGCTGCCTTCTCAGTAATTTGGAAAAAGTGTTTTCTATTTCTCCAGAGAAAATGCTTCAGTCTCAAAAACTGTTTATTTTGCCTTTTGCTTCCTTCAGAAGGAAATAAAAATCTGTGAGATAAAATGAGTTGCAAATGTAATTGCAATAAATACATCAAAATAAATAAATAGCAGATATTTTCCATATATGCTTTAAAGGAAACAACTTTACTAGGGCTCTATGACCCAGTAAAAGCATATAAAAAACAAAGCCTGCAGCAGTCTATTAAAAAAAAAAAAAGCTGCATTTTGTAGCCTCTGAAAAAAAGAACAGTTTACTCAGCGTAGTCTAAACCCACAAAAAGAAATTGTTGCCTTTTTCATTGCTCCTACAGCATTTTAAGACCCCTACTTACAGGGAAGCCCATAAGAGACTATTTCCTTTATACTTTTGTCAAGGAAAAGGAGGGGACTGAGAGCACAATTATAGAAGCATATGGTTAGGCAATACCATTGGCAAATATCAGAAGAATAGTTTCTGAGAGGCTGTAAAACCACTAAAATGACAGTGAGGTTTTATGCAAGCAAGCTGTAAGACTGTGGAAGTTGTACTGATTGGTGACAGTCCGGATGCCCTGGGATACCATTCTAACGGGAGGGAGAAAGTATATTAAAAAGCTGCCACATGCGAAAAGATCATTCAGGAGAAAAGTTTCAGAGTAGTCCTCACAAAGGTGACACTGAAAAGTTTCAGTGTGTAAAAGCTTTCCTCTTGCTGTTTGAAATGGTGGTCGTTTCCATAGCATGGTTATTTCTACAATTGCTTTGTGTACCTAGTACTAATTTACCTCCATAGCATATTGACCTTGTATCACTTTAAACTTTGCACAGCTATTAACAGATTATGCCACCACTTTGTAAATCGGTTTTCTGCTAGATTTTTCTCTTCCAAGAAGGCTTTTGTTTTTCAATATTTGCCCCTCAAGGTATTTCTCTCTATTCATTCCTCTGTTCAAATATACCAAGGGCCTGTCAGGCTGACTTTTGTTTTTACTGACTAAAAACAGGTATTAAAAGGATAGTAAATCCAACCCAACAGCAACATTCATGAACAACTTTCATTCAAAGCAGAACTTATTTTCCAATTGCTGAACATCAGTTTGAAGGCTGCAGAAGTATGTTAAAACCTGAACCCTCTGGAGACAAATGCCAGAAACAGAACTTGTCTCCTTAGCAAAAGTAAACCTGCACTTTTGAAACCTTCTCAGAAGTTTTGACTTCTCACTTTTTCTTATTCTCATGCAATTTTTCCTCTCCATGAAAAAATTTTCCAGAATTAAAGGAATTAATTCCTTTAATTAAAATTAATTAATTAATTAAAATTAATTAAAATTCCTCCTTCTTGCCTCAACTCCTTACTGGTCTTCCTGATTTCCACTGCCGCCTTAACACTGTAGGTAAAACCTTTCTATGGGTCCCAGCAACAGTGAAGAAAGCCCTTTTTGAGGCTGATTTTAAGACTTTAACCTGGATCAGTTCTTCATTTTTTTTTCTTTTTTTTTCTTTTCATTTTTATGTTGATCCATAATCAGAAACTATGAAACTGAAGAGGAAATGTGGGATTTTAAAATCATGGTTGGTGGAGAAAGACTCTTTCCTGTGCACATCATTCTACTAAAAGAATGTTCTTTAATATAAAGATTCCGCCTCTTTTTCCAATTAAACTAATGTACTAAAACTCAGGTATTATATAAAATTTTGTGTTTGATTGACAGGACGTTGGGGTGATTCAAAGAATAAAATCAGAAGAGCAGTAAAATAATCTTGGTGCAAGTTGATTTATGGTCAGCATATCTTCCGTGTTGAATTCATATTGAACAACTTTATCGTTTGTTATTTACTACCCTACTAGCTCAAAAGGAAGTAAAAGTCAAAGATTATAAAAATGTGGTATCAAAAAACATTTTTAAGACACATTACTCTCCCGATCTCCCAAAAGAATGAAGAAACATTGAGATGTTTGTGAAAGAACTGTTTCATGTTGCAATAGCAGAATGTTAGAAACAGGATACAGTGTGGATAATTTAACAGTTGCCAAATAAGATGATTAAAAATATATTCAGCTGAAGACAGTTCTAGTTCAAGTTTCTAAATGTATTTATCCTTGCTTTTAGCTTCTCATATATGACATGTCTTTGGGCCGACAAGGGGGGATTTCAGTGAAAATGAGAGTTCATCTTAAATGGTGTGAAATATGAGATGGAGAAATCTTGTAACAGTGGGTAATGCTCACTGTAAAAATATGAACTATAAAATTTAATCTTAAATTACTTTACACTGCTAATGTTTAAGCCAATTCATTACAGCTGCACAGTTCTGGCACAGAACACCTTGCTATACAGAGCCATTAACTCCTCACTGCCTTTGTCATACACCTACCAGTGATATGGATCAACCAGCCCCAGACAGGATACAGGACTAAACGGAGTGCAGAGCTCTATTTGTTCTCATCAAAGGCAACACTTCTACTAAGTCCTACTTAATTGAATTGGAGAGGAAACTCTGACTTGTATCACTGCAAGTATTATTCACTTTCTGTATATAATAATATAATTAATCTGTATATAATCTGTAATTGGAAAAGACAAGGATTAGTACAGGAAATCTCAAACACCAAAGGACTTCACCAGAAAATGGATCATGGCAGGCTGTCCTGAACCAGCAGCTATACTGGAACGAGATCAATATCTGAGTTCTTCAAATTTTCTTTGAGGATCCATCTTATTTAACAATCTTACAGCTACCCTTGGCACACAGAAATGTTGGATACTAATTGCATTTCTTCATAATGCAATGTTGAAAAGAATCAATAAGAGCAAGACTTATGTATATATCATGAAGGGAAAAAGAGATGGCACTGAGGATGGGCCACAGGTGCAAAACAAAATTGCACATTACAGGCTTCTAGCAATACTAGTTTTCTATTCTCTTTTCTAATGATACAGAAAAAAATAATAGTGCATCACAGACAGAGAAAAATTAATCCAGCCTGTGTAACACTAATTTTAGGTACTCTGTAACATCGTCAGGGTAAAAGACAGTCATAATCCAAGTATCCATCACACAAGGTATTTCCAGTAGAAATTGCCAAATGGGAGTGCAGTTATTTAAGTCACTGGAAAAACCTCAGCTTTTAATTTTAGTCCATTTTTACAATTTTTTAAAAAAAATATAAAACTGAAGAAAGAAAAAGTTGGATCTAATGTGGGAAAGGACAACTGGAGTGATCAAAGGAATACAGAGTGTATCTTAAATCAAGAATCTTTCTGGCCCTGGGTTTTTAATCTAGCAAAATGCCAAGGAGGGGAGTAAATTGACCTACTAATATTCCAAGAGAGAAATAAGAAAGAAGAGGCATTTATATGTATTAAAGGAAAATAACAGGGTCTAAACTGGTGAGTACAAATGAGATGTGATCAATTTTAATATGGAAGATATTTTTCAGTCTTTAGGAATGGGAACAAAGTGGCTGCACCTTCCAAACTCCCAGTTCTGTGTGTGATGAATGGAGAGGATCTGATTGATGCTTTCTTTCTTTCCATAGAATGAGAATTTGGACTTAATTGAAGATTTTTTTTTTTGAGGACATGGTAAAAATCTTTAAAATTTCAATGCCACAAAGGAGTTAACCAAGTCTTCACAGCAAGGCTGTTATTCACAGTGGTAAATGTTGTAACAATATAATGCTAGCAATGATACTGTCCAGTTTAACTATCCATAAATCTTCTCAGTCATGGGCTGGTGACCTATCACAGAGAAGAATAAGGATGAACTCTGGTACTTTCTTCTAATATCTCAACAACTTTATTTTGCTAATAAATTATTTTAGATGAAGCATATTCTGATGTTACTGTTTGTAGTTACCTCCTGCTTCTCTAAAACAATTCCCCTCCTTTTGTGATGAACAAATTTCAGATTTCTTAGTGTTTCTTCTGTTTTTACTCCCATTTCTCCACTCCTTATACTATATATGAGCAGTAAAAATACTTTGAAAAGTTGGCTCCCTGTTATTTAATTCACACCAAATATAGACCCACCCAGCCAGAAGGCCTGAATTTTGCACTGCTCTCAGTAAATGATGAAGGGAGAATAAATGGAGCTCATCCATTTGCACTGGTTTCAGTTCATGATTTCAGAGTGAGGTAGATCAGAACATCAGAAATAGAGATAAGCATTCTGCTCTTTGGTTTGGACTTACAAGCTCTGAAGAAGTGGTTTTGATTTGCAGATCAGCTCTCTAATGAAAAACTTCCTCTGGCTCAAATGGACAGAAAAGTAGTAATCACTAGTTATCAGAGAGAGCAGATAAATAAAAATAGGGAAGGAATTACACTAGAAAATGTATTTTAGTATCTTAGAATGTGTAGCAGATTATTACAATCATTCCAAGGAGACCTTAGTTCTTCATCTTTAGATCTTTCTAAGGAGTCATTGATTGTCTACAGCCTTTCAGTGGCCCTAGCTATTCTCTAATAAGGACCAGCCCACTGAAATGTTAAAAATCCCAGTCTAAATCTTTCAACAGTCTTTGTAACTCATTCTGATGAGCTACAGCACCCTTGATCCTGCGCCTATTATTCTGCCATTTCATTTCAGTATTACTAGTCATTGAAGCTTTTTTTAATGAACTGAAGAACTCAGTCTGCAGGAGCACTGTACTATGGTTCATAATTGAGATGCTCTCTCATACTTTACATTTTGATCATGCTCAGCTACACAAGGCCAATAGTCAAGTTAGCTTAATAATAGCCAGAAGAAATGCCTCTAATCCAATTGGTCACAAGGCACATATCACCAAAAACAATTTCTTTATAATTAAAAGGTGCTTGCAGGCACAGTGAAAGCTTGGAAGTTGCCCAGGGATTTGGGGGGAAGTGTGGGGATTTTTTTTCCCATAGATAGCAACCACACTGAAGCAATTTCTGAAACACACTGATAAGCTTTGCCTTTGAATTTACATTAAAGAGCTCAATAGTTGCTACCTGCGAGAACAGCTCATGCTTCTAAACTGACTTTTGTCCTATAGAGATTAAGGACACAAGGTCTCCAAGAGATTAGCACGTCACCTGGTATAAGTGACATCCAATCCATTCTATTGACATGGCCTCTATCCTGCAAAACAAGCACTTTTTAAGTGAAACATCATGAAAATTAGTGTGGTTTATGGGCCAGTGTATAATGGCTTTTCATAGGCAATTGTTGGCCACTATTGGCAGGTCTGTAAACGAAACCAACAGCACTGGCTATAGATGCCTTGTCAGTACATGCCACAGCATACTAATGCAGTGGAGCATGCCCAGAGGAACATTACATTGTCTTTCAATTTCACCGGAGCCTCGTGACGGACTAAGGACTTTAAACCCTATTCATTGCATCAAACAGATTATTACGCTGAATTGTTACAATTTTGATTTCAGAGTGGTGTAGAATCACAAGGCAACACCAGTCTTCAACTGCATTTAGTAATTATTTATTTTCAGCAATGTGAACTTGAGCCTTTACGGCAAGAAAGAAAATTAAAATGTAGGTGAAAAGCTCTTTCACCTTCTTTTTTAATGCCATTCTAGTCACGGGGTGCAGTTTGGATGTGCCACTTGCTGCTGAGTACCTGCATAGTGGGAATGAGAATAATTATTGAATTGAAACTGTGCACCAGCTTGGGAGATCTGACGCTTCGTAAGCCTGCCTGCCAGCTACCTCAACTCCATTATGCTGGGGAAATAAGCTTTTTACTAACACTTTGGAAAATAAATTTTCCATTCTTTTCTCTTCCTTTTGATCTGTAGCATAAAGAGACCACATGTACTGAGGTTGATACAGTGCACAAAACTATGCTATGCTGATGAGAAAAATAAACAGCATTAAAGCACACACATACACACACACACGCAGGCATTTTACCATTAGGGAGTTTTACAGCAAAACCATGAACTACAGCTAAGCAAAATGCAGTGGCATATGTTAATCCAAAATGAAATATGAAGATGCAAACTGAACGCAGGTTCTACTCTTCAAAACGTCTTGATTAAATCAGGTGGGGTTTTTTGGGGTTTTTTTGCAAAATGCAACTCTACCTTTTAACTTCCTAACTCATGATCAAGTATTAAAATTAGTGAATATCCAAGTGGATTCCTCCTGGTTCTGGAAGTAACCTGAGAGTCATGGTATACCTGTCAGGACCTTTCACAACCTCTGCAGACATCACATCAATGCTACAGCCCAGGCTGGCATCCTCTGCCTGAGAGCAAGTGTTCAGGAACAGTGAGTGGTGAATTCAGACCTACAAAAAATAATTTATCCAACTACAACCTTAGAAGCAAAAGCTCTTTTTTAAGAGATTGAAATAGCTGCAAATCCAGGAAAATCTGCAAAATGTTTGCATAACAGATTGAAAAATACTTCCAAGAGTTTTCCTAAATAAACCAAGAAACTTGGAATTCATGCTGAGCAGTTCGAAAAAGGAGAAAGCAGAGCAGGAACATGAGGAAGCTAACCATTCTAAGTCAATCCAAAATTCTAAAAGTGACCACAGAATACAGATTATCTTGTCTTTTATATTAATATTCTTTTTTTTTTCCCCTTGGTTTCTGAGAAAGAATTATCTCTTTTTCTTTTTCTTTTTTTTTAAATTAGACAGGAAATGAACTAGTTCAAAGAGTGACAAGCTTGCATAACGAGCTGTGTTAAGATAATACCTTATTTAATCGGGGATTTTAACATCTAGATCACAGAATTCCTTCTGGCTTTGGAGTGCCTGTGCCAGGGTTCCTGAAGACTGATTAATGACAAGCCCAGATTTATTAAAGGGTGTGAAAGGTACAATCAGCATTATATATGAGGGTCAGTGAGTGCCTATTGCACTTCCTATCTGTTCGGTATTCCGGTGCTGCAGATCAAGGCGCAGAATGTCTTCCCATGGCTGGGCCAACTGGCTCTCACTACTTTCGTAATGGTTGCATTCATGTTTGCTTCATTGCTTCTGTTCTTATTTGAAAGAATCAAATGTATCTTTTCAGAGACTGAACAATGAAAATCTTGCCTTATAGAGAGGTCAGAGATAAAAATTTAAGTAAATATGAACCACCAGGAAAATATGTTTTTTCTTATCTCATTCCTCTTCTATTTAATTTCCTTACCATACTGTATGCTTTGTGGTATTTGTGAGTCTTTGTCATAGTTATTAAATAACAGAATCCTTGTCTTTCTTGGTCAGCTGGTATGAGCATTTTTATCTTTATAACCATTGTTACAGCATTTGTCCCATACAAAAATATCTATTACCTGAGCACTAGTGCTTCTGACTTAGAATGAACTTATGTTTGAATAGTACATCAGAGCATCTTTGTCATGCATTACTCAAAAGATAGCATCACAGAATCATTTACGGGCTGCGGGCTTAAAAAAAAAAGTCATCAACTTTATCATAGAATCAAAGAATGTTATGACACAATATGTTTAAGGCAGTGATGCTTCCAAGCACAGAGCTGACAGGATCCTGTGTGCTTTTGGAAGATTTGCACATTCAAAGGAAAACCTCTCTGATGATGTTTGACATTTTCCAAAGGACAGAAGGGGAAAGGAAAGGGGAAAGAGAGAATGAAGAGAGGTAAAAAGAGAGGAAGAGAGGGAGGAAGAATTAGAAAACTTTAATGGGAATCTCCCAAAGACAACAACAAAAATATTCTCAATGAAGCATTGCAAAATAATAAGGCAAATCTCTATTTAGGGTTTGTCTCTTTCAGACCTAGGATTTCCCAACAACAGACTTAAAAGGGTGACTTAATCCTGTGCACATCTACAGACTTGTTACAGCAGTTTTTACGAGGGGCATCTGAACAATTTTATACTGTTTTACATCATTTCAGAAAGAACACATTGGAATTCCTTATATGCTGCATGTGGCAAACTCAAATAGCAAACTTGAGTATCACTACTAGGGGTCACCAGGCTTCTATGATGGCCAATTAACCAAGACTAACAGATTTATAGCATTTCTTTTTGAGTTGCGCTTTCTTTCTGGCACGGCTACTCATAAACACACCTGCACACACACAGAGAGACACAAATATATATCCAATGGGAAAGTAGATGTACTTGCTATCTGAATGCAGTAAAGCCATGCTCTCCTGCACCATACTGACTACACTTTACAAAAAATACATGACCTGTAAGTTTATTATTCCTTAGATAAATCAAACAGCTAACAGTGCCAGCTGTAACTTACAGAAGAGTAAGCATTAAAATGCAACTTTAATTCAAACATTCATATTTAATGTTTCTAAAGTATTTTCAAAATTGTAAACAACTTTACAAAATATTTTAGATATGCAGAAGATTTATATAGATAGTGAGAAAATAATTACAATAAGTTCACATCTGTCCTTGCTGTATCTCATTCTGACACGACGGATAGTTTCGAAGACCATCTCTTTTCCTATCACATTTACTAGAGTGCACAGACTGTACTGATCAGGAGGAAAGACAGATCTAACCTACTTTGCAAATCACAGAAATGAAGAAGCATGAAATGAAATGAAATAAGAATCATTCATAACTGTAAGAAAACCCAGAAATTTTGTACTGGCAGCATGACACAAATATTGCAAGTTCAACTTCAAAATAAGTCTCACAAGTTCAATCCAGAACTGCCATATTATCTACTAATGTTATGGAAAGGCACTCAATAAAACACTGAATATCATATTTTTGAGAAGGTGTGCATTATGTTTCTTCCTAAAAAGTGTGCTCATCCTGTTGTGAAATTGCAAGGAAAGATATGGAATATTGATTTAAACCTCTCAATGGCAGTCTATTTTCTTGCAGTAGGTACATGAACCTTTGTAGTATTCTACATGTATTTTCAGGATTAGTTTCCATGGATTTCTGATGCCCTGGGATGAGTTTAAAAATTCTGCCTGTCAAGTAGACTGAAATTAAAATACATGCACACATACACAAACACAGATAAATAAATAAATAACAACATAAATTATAAACCCTTGCTTTTTATTGGCTCCCAAATAAAGAGATTTGATAGAAGAAATATTACCTTAATCTCTCCATTTGCCACAGTTATTCCAAATACACACACTGACTTTACAAATAAGAAGCTTAAGAGCAATGAATATTATAAAGCAATAATAAACTTTCAAAGCTAATACTGGAACAATTTACATGACAATTTAAAATATCTCTCCATAGTTATAATGTCATCATGTAATATTCAAAAAGCAGGATTTGAGTAAAATTTAATTGAACCCTCAGTGTTAAGACTGAAGCAATAATGGCTATGGAAGGCTTGGAAAATCTCATCTTTGCAAAGCATTAACAGAAGAACAGGAACTTGCCTGTGTTATGCTATGTTTTTTTGCACTGTAATTATCAGCAGCTTTGTTCTTGCAGTCCATCTCTCCTGCTTTTAAAGACTAAATGCACACTTTGCATCGCATGAGAATTACACAGCAGCAGCCATTATTTATGAAACTGTTACATGGATGTATTTGGCAACTATCTACTTAATCGATACCATAAATGTAAATGTTGTTCTGAAATAACCTCTTTAGGAATGAAGGAGAGCTGTTCTACAAGACCACATCAGCAAAAAATCATAGCTATATAGTGTTACCTATACAGTAAATTAATCATCTTCTAATTCATTGCCAGGTAAACCTTAGAAGAGCTTACAAATTAATTGCAGACCATTTTGATTCTCTTCCTCCCCAACCTATTCTAAAATGGTAAATCATTATTCCATCTGACAACAATGAAACTCTTCTATGAATGGTACAGTTTCTACATACCAAAATCCTTCTTGATTCTTTCAAGGAATACAGAATATGGGTGATGGTGTTGGAGGAGGGTGACATGATCCGACTGGGAACTGATAATCTCTAAGAGCCAGTTCCACCTTTTAGGAAATGCAAGTTGCTGGAAACCACTGCAGTAAGTCACTACTTTATTCAGGGACAACTTTCCCAGGTGTCTGGGCTGGGCCAGCAGGCAGGAAGGTAACGAGGTGGAGGGAAGGATGAAGAAAAGCAGAGCAAGGTCAAAAGTTGCTGATGAATAAATAAGAGTTAAGTTTGGATTTCAAAATCAGTTCTGCCGGCTGTGATCTGCAAGCATGCTTAATTCAACACCTTATTGATGTGAACAACAGGAATTCATCCCAGGAGTAAAAGGGGGTTGATGAATATACATTCCTGCAGTTACGTGGCATACCTTGAAAATTACTCTGCTTGGACTGAAACTGTCTTTGAAATTGCTGTGCTCACGCTTTGAAGTTAATAAAGGCTCTTATCTTCATCAAACTCTTGCTTGGGAACTGCTTAGATATTTCTTTAAAATTCCATTGTAAGAAAAGGGAAAAGAAGGATTAGCCGGTAAATTAGGTTAGCAGAGGCACAGTTGCTCAAAACTATTGAGATTTTTCCTCTTTATTAATTTGTTGCTTTTCAATGGCATGAAAAGGGCAGGTTACAAGCACAAGAAATACGAGCAATGACTGTTTCTTGATATCTCTTTTTAACCAATTATGTACCAATGTCTTATTGATATCTGCAGTCAAATGGCAAACATCCTCAGCCAGCACAATGTTATGTATCAGATTTCTTAAAAAGAAAGGAAACCTATGCATCCATAATTCTTTAAAAACTGAGCAAGAAGGAAACAAATAATATAAGGGACTGCCACAGAACTGAAAACACTGCAAATAGCTTTACCATGATAAACACAACAAATTAAAAGCTAGTAACTGGTCTGTATAATTATTTTTTTTTAATGTCTTTAAGACTGAAAGTAGTTTGAGTCTCCTTTCTGAGTAAACTACTCCCCAAGGACCAAGAGTTCCAGAAGCAAGAATATTCTTGCAATATTTGCAGCATATTAAAGACAGTGGGAATCTAATACGCAGCTTAATACAGCCACACAGCTGCCCTTACCAGCCCAGAAGACCTTCATAATGGGGTAAAACCAAGGCAGGCTGGCATCACAGCAGCAGACAGCACAGAGTGTAGTAGGGGTGTAGTCACAAGGCAGGTTATTTGAAGGAGGACTCTTATCCTTGAGTTATCCTTAGGTGAGGAGTTTGTAAGAAAAGAATTATGTTAGCCCTGCACCTATACCAAGATGATAGCTCGAAAAAAGTTACAAGAAGGATATTGAGTGAGAAAGCTAAACTGACAACTTTTTCTTCTACTTTCAGCAAAAAAAAGTCTACAGAAATTATTGATTTCTAGTGTGTTCTTCAGAACTTTCTCATGCAATTTGTCAAGAAATAAAAAGAGGAGAATTTTGCTTCATTGGGATTTTCAGACAATATTCAATATGACTCAAAAGAGCATTTGTACCCATTTGAACTCAATTCAATATCCAAGTGATATGGAAGAACTTGTTACTAATCGAGTGAGAAAATGGATGCATTAGAAAAGGAAAACAGAGAGAAAAGAAATTAAATAGGAGAAGAAAGTGCTGGTTTAGATATTCTGAAATAACTTGAATCATCTGTAGTGAGAAGTTTCTGATAAGATGAAGCAGATTAAATAAGATATCTCACTTTTATTTCGTGATGTCAGTCAACTCAGACAACCTCCTGAACTGCAAGAAAACCATCCATGATGAAGATCTCTGTTGCAAATTATAATAAACATGAACATAAGAAAGAATTAAAGCCCAGGAATTTCATATGCATCTATACTGATTCTCGAAGATCCTTACAATAATATTTTTGAGTATTTGTATATTGCATTCTGTGAGTATATTAAAAAGCATAAAGTTACCAGTTTCTAGTAAATTCTTCAAAACATTGCCATAAGTTTTATTAGAAAAACCTGGAGTAACAGCCAAAGCAAAATTATTCATAAAACTACAAACTGATTTTTACTGTAAAATTTTATAAGGGAAGTTTATTTTTACTGGAATTCTGCCCAACTCAAACTCATAAAATATTAGACTCACAAAATAAAGCAGATCAAAATCCAACTTTCAAATACTGTGAAGTGAGAATGAGTTCAGGGTCTTGTGCTGCTAGAAAACATATTATTTAGATTATTGCTATTATGACTTGGTATGTTTACAAACAAATTGTCTGAGCACTTTTTAAGGCAAATGCAAAGCAAGTAGTGGTAGCTGAAAACTGAGAAGGAAAAAGCAAAATGCAATGATGGCTCACAAAACCACATCCACTCCCTGACTGTAGGAGAGACGTGCACAACTGGGTCATTTTCCAGAGGCAGATCTGTACCCCAGTGGTGACAACACTGTAAGTTGTAGCAGGTAGTCACACATGCTACAAAGGTGGATGTTGGGAAGCAATGAAGGAAATAGTAATGAGATTCAGTATTGGAAAAATGCTGGGATGATCAAACCTTTAGACCAGATACTACTTGTTTTCACTTCTATAAGATTACATCGTGTCAAAATGTAAAGGCAAAGAGGAAATCAAACACTTAATATTCAGAGCACTCATGAAAAGCCAGGTCTCTTACAGGTAATCAGAGGGATGCTCATGAAGCCAACAAGCTCCTGGCGGTTCTCTGCCTTCCCTCTGCATTGCTACTAGCTCTTACAGAGGGAGAGAGAGAAGATTTCCTTTATCCCTAAAAAAGCACTCATGCTGGTAAACTCGGCTCATGTAAAGTATCACGGGCTCTGACAGTTATGATGTGGAAGTTAATGCATAAGTAAAGATTAATCTCATTAGTCATACTTTCAATTTCGTGTTTTAGGAAAAATGGAAATAAAAAGGAATTCATATAGACACTGCAGCCTCAGATATATATATATATAGTTGCCACACTTCAACTTCTGAAAGTATTTTGCAATCATTTTAATAAGCTACAACATTTGCAGAGATAAATGCAAAACTGAGTCCTGCTCCTCAGGTATTTCTAAAATCTTGCAACTGATTGAAAATTTTCCTGAGGTCTAAGTCCCTAATACAAGTTCTTAAGAGAGAAACAGTTTTCACTTATGGTCCCAACATTTGCTTCTTAGCATGAAGGTTTGTCTTAATGGGAAGGTATATGAAGAAAAAAAATGAGATTGATTTGGATTATATCACCTGAAAATTCATTTATTCAAGAGGAACCCTCAGCTGAATCTTCAAGGCAATTTTCTTTCTGATTCATAAACTTCTCAGAATGACCAGAAAAGAGGATTTTGTGTGAGAATTGTCACGAAACCAGCAACTGAGGTGACAGACAAGTGCTGGGAAGAGTGTAAGTGAAGTTCCATACAGAATAAAGGAAATCCAGTCTCTATAAAACTGAATGTTTACAGGCTCATTATACAAATTGACAGTTTATAAGCTTTTCTTTCATTTCTGATTTTGATAAACAAAAGTCTTACAGAATTCCAGTTGGGGGGAAAAAAAAAAAAAGTGAACAAATGCATCCAGAGAACCTGGATGAGCTCTTTAATGACTTTTTTCCCTACAGCATGAATGGCAAAAATTCATAGTAGAGGTGCAATTGCTAAATGAAGGATTCATAAGTTTAAACCTGTGCCTGAGAAATAAATGAGACCAGCTATTAATCTGGGCAAAGTCTTTCCTGAGGAGTTGAACAGGCAGTATTCCACGAACAGAAAATAATAGGCATTAGGCAGGACATAATTGCAAAGTGTAATGGGAGAGCAGAAAATCAAAACCCTGAATCCTGGTGTCTTGGGGAGCCCAGGATAATAACTTAGGTATTTCCAGGAAGGGTTTGGGTTCAGCCAGGCGCATTGGACTGCATGCAGTCAATCTGTTGGGTCCAGCTGCTCTGGACCCAGTGAAATCTTGCAGCTGTTTTCCAGTAAGTCGTGCCCTAAGGAGGTTAATTAGCTATGGGGAAATGCAACCCAAAATCACTTTGGGCAAGAGAGAGCTTCCTGTTCAGAGCCCAGTGAGTTGAAGGATGCACATGAGAGTTCTCCGGGTGGCTTTCTCTAAGGATCATATCTTCTTTAATGTGGCACACTACCTCTGACTCATCTCCACCCATTACAACAGATCCAAGCTACTGAAAACCCTCCTGACCATGTTTGTTTAGGCAAGAGATCCATGCCTGTTTAGGCAAGAGATTAGATTAGGCACAACATGATTTGGACTAGAGTGGGATACGTAGGCTCATATAACACTGTGCTTCACTTAATTAGACCTCGTGCAGCTACTATCTGAATGCAGACATCTTATTGTTGGAAACAGTATGATCTATACATATTGTCTTCAGTAATCATTTTGGTGGCTCTCAGGGTTGTGAAGGAGAGTGCTGGGTCTGTAAGCAAGAGATTGATGGATTTTGGGCCCTGCTTCTTCTTCAACCCTCACTAAGCAAACTGATTTTGTCTTGGATTTCTTTTTCTGTAGGGGGCAACTTCTACTGGCACAGGCTGTTCCTCTGGTTCAGCTGCAGTTTGAGTGGCCACTGTGCCTGTTGTTCCGCTTTCCTTCCCTTCCCACTGAGGGTCCTGTCTAGAATAGAGCAATGCCTGACAAATAGCAGCCAGGGCCCAGCACACTGAAATAAATTGCTGGTTTCTGGAGTTGCCACAGCATTTTTCTTTCAAATATTCTGCTACTTTATCAGGGTCCTGTAGTTGCTCAGGGGTGAACTTTCAAACCACTGGAGCAGAATAAACCCTCAAAACCTTGCCCACTTTCTTGCACCTTCCATGCCACCCATGACTATCCACTCTAGGGGCAGATCTCTGAAAGACCCTCCCAAAAATCTCTTTTGTAACTCCAAACATGGTGTAGACCACATTGAACATGCTTTCCTTAACATCCAAGGTAAATTCAAAATCCTCAAAAGCTGTTGTAAGAGGTCTGAAGGAGAAAAAGAAGGTGAAAAGCTGGGGAAAATTGTCCTCCCCTGCTCCCCTCTCAGACTGGGCACAATTATTAATAGATTCCCAGGGGTAGTGCCCAGGGTGAGGGTAGGAGAGCAACATTAAATACATATCCCAAATGACGTTATTTCCTTTGTTACCATGTCACAAGCTGATATCCCACAGCATATCAACAAAGCAATCCCTCTCTCTGCTCTGAAAAAGAACACTGTGAAGAGTACATACAGGAACACATAGGGTTGGGTACCACAACCACATGAACAAACCAAGCAAAGCTGTGAGATGGGGCTCTATAGCTAATACACAAATCCTTAGATTTGTTTCCAACACACTCTAGGCAGACCTGCCGTTATCTCAACCCTTTGTGCCTCACGTTGGCTGCCAAATAAGGATGTCGTGGTTTAGAAATGGTATTCCCCAATTTAGTGCTCCCACTAAGACTCTCCAAACCATCTGCCTCTCAATCCCTCCTCTCTACCCCTCTACAATGGGCTGGAGTTGAAAACTGGAAAGAAAAAAAGGCAAATATCACAGACTGAGATAAGAACAATTTACTGAAAACAGCAATTAAATAAGGAAACAGTAACAGCAACAATATTAATAACAAAAGTGTACAAAAGAGAGAGTGATTCACATGCAAAAATGCTCACTGTGGAGCTCAGCTGAACTGCAGCTGCACCACCCCACTGCTCCCTCTGGCTTGGGACTGGCATCACCCCACTGGTCCACCATCATGCTTGTTCAACCAGAAGGAACCCCTTCTCTCAGGACAAATTCCCTTCCCCTCATTTTTGACAATGTTGTGAGGTTTATAGAATAAACTCTGTGCCCTAGCCATGCTACTTCCCCAGCTGCTGCAAAAATTAACCCTGTCCTGGCTGGAACCAGGACAGTGACATGATTATTTCACAGTTGGATGACTGACAATTTACTATGTCTTTCTGTGATTTCCCAGAGCCTTTGTGTTTCTTACTACATTGTGGGTAGGGAATGGAGATTGGTGGTTGTGAGGAATCACCTTGGCCATGATGTGCAGACTGCTAGTTTTAATCCAGTTGCCATGCATAACCATCACACTCAACTTATCCACTCTCCAAACAATCAAATACAAAATTTGTGAACAGAGCAAAAGTAAGTCCAAGCAATAAGAAAGTGTCTGAACTGCATTACTCTGAACAGTGTCTTCCTTCAAAGCTGTGTGGACAGTTATGGATACACCACTGATAAATGATGGATAGTTAATATAACAACAACTTGATTACTGGATATTTCTCTAAGTTTTAAAATATGATAAATAGGAAGTGTGACAGTCAGTTACACGGACTCTCTTTCAGGGGTAAAACAAACTAATTTATTGTAAACACATTTCAGCATATATAGGGTTATTACAATTCAGGGGCTGGGTTATGCTAAATGGGGGATGGATCATGGTAACTAAGAGAATACATTATGCTAACTAAGGGAGAAGCAGGTATCTAGAGTTAATCCATTATTCATGAACACAAGGATAGGGGGAACAATACATACGGTCAGGTAAGTTTCCCTGTGGGACAGGGAATACACAAAACTGCAAATCTTGTCAAATGCAAATAAGAGTCTTTAGGCACGTCCAGAAATGGGTCAGTGTCTGCAGATTGGATTAGTTCTTATCTTCTTCGGGAATCTTCCTGCATTCTGGTATTTTTCAGTTTTGTATTCCTACAAGGGAGCTTAGCTCAAACACTTTATTTTCTAATATATATTTACACAAGTCCTTATATTATTTGAAAGCAAATCTTACGAAACATGGGCATCCTTAAAACCTATAATATAGAGAGGAATACATGAAACACAGAGACAAGCCTCATATTTGTTTGAAGCTCTTTCTCTATCACTACAAGAAGATGTTGTGCAGAGACTGTAAAAGACCTCAAGCTTTACACTGCCTTAGTGGGAATATTGTGACACCAATTTTTTAGCAAATGCTAGCCTCTCACATTCACAATCTGACCAAATGATTTTCAGAATACAGAAATGTGCAAGTCTTCTAAAGTATTTTCATTTCTTGATGGCCATAATATACATGATTTTTGTACCTGTACATATATATGGGGACATATATATATACACACACACATGTAGAATTGATTATTTACTAAGTGTAGTATATAGCAAGAATCATGAATTTAAAGAATTTCTTATTAGACCTATGTTTCCTTCTGCTGCTGATCATGCCTTATCTTCGAGTGCACAGAATGCTGTTAGCTGAACTGAAGCTCCATTGAGTGAAACAATCAGATTCAACCAAGAAGAGAAGAAAAATTATCCTCTTAGTGGCATTCCCTCGTACAGGAGAGAAGTGCTGGTTATTCGCAGTTTGTACAAATTATAGAGCACAGGGGTTTAGGTTAACTTGTTTAGTTTTACATGACCTGAGATACTAAAAATATCCTTAATCTGAAGGGCTCCCAGGCAATAACTCAGCATGGCATGAATTCTGGAGGCAACATCATTGAAATGATATACACTGTTATCAAATTTTTAGTATTCGGTGAATATTGGTCATGATTTATAGTAATTTTGAAAAATCAGCATTTGTAATGGGATTCTCTTATCTTCAAAAAGCATTTCTGACATGCAGTAGTGCATCACAGATTTGATTTATAGTTTTTTCTTAGTCCATATTCCAGTTGCATAACAATATACTGAGATTCTGACATGCTGCCAGTCCTTGCTCCTTAAAGAAGCGGGAACTCTTTTTAACAATAATTGGAAAACTAAGAAATAAACCAACAAACAAATTAATCTTTTCTGATTAAAGCAATACAGTCACAGGAAGGAGGTTCATATATATCAGCCAAAGACAGCAAAGCTGCAGCCTTGGCATTTTTATTCTTCGATTTGTTCAGAAATCACCTACTTGCATATCAGTGCACTCATGCCAAAGACCTTGTGACAGCACTTCAATATTTATGAACACATCCCTAAACCCTTTACCTCAAGTCTCTATATTTCTGAAGCTCCCAAACCTTCCTGAGTAATTTTAACTTTTTGATTGGGAAGTGGACATACTATTGCTTGCCTCTTACTGTTTTAGGTCTTTTGGATCCTCAGAGTGCTGGGGATTATGCTTGTCCCTTGCTACTACTGTTTTGAGTGAGTTTTGTCTGATATATTCATTATCCATACACTAAATTAGATGAATACAAGAAACCAATCTGGTTTGATTTTTTGTATGTTACCACAACAACTTCATATGAGGAGTTTAAGGTGTTTTTTTTAATATCTATTCTGAGATTGCACTACTAAAGCAACTCTCTGAGAAGTGGTTTTGTTTTCCACCCACATTTGAGAATACAAGAAAAAACTAATTCTTTCCAATTAAGGCACTATACTACTTTTCTCTATATGTAAACTAAATGAATGCAACATGTTGGATGAATAGTTCCTTCCTGAGAACTCTGGAACCTAAGCCAGTCAGCAACTCCCTGCTTACTAAATGTGTATTCACATAATTAAAAATTTTAAACTGAACTCCGGGTTGGTCTGTAAATATCATTAAGTGCTGAAATGGAATTTGGGACATTGGTTTTAATTTTCAAAGCACCCTATAAATTTTGATCTCTGTTTGCCTGACAAACTTGATATTTCCTTGCACAGAACTCAGGAGATATCTAAGAGCTGAAATTTACATGAAGTGTTAGCAGGATAATTTTTTTCTTAAAAGGCTGGGTCTTTTTGATACTGTCTTCAACGAAAATACTATCACTGAATTCAAATGAGGTCCAGTTTTCGCACTTATGATCTAAACCATACCTTTTTCTTAATTTCATTCAGTGTAGGTACAGCAACTGTGAGAACATTCCTGACCATGTAATTTCTGCTAAGAAATGAAATATAGTGCAGATGGAGGGATAAGGGCTAGTCAGAAGGTCTGTGATCATCACTCTGGACGCAATGAAAAGTCTATTTGATTACCAGGCTGATAGTGCTTTATATCCATTGTACGTGTTATGTACTCAGACAAATGAAAAGAGGAAAAAATTAACTAGGTATATATGAAGAGAGATGTAAGCATTAGAATGCTTTATGCATTACTCTCTAAGACTGAGGCAAATGAACCTGTGGATCTCACAGAATCCCTATATAACAAAAATCCCTCTTTTTACATGGGAAAACAGAACAGTCTTACTGACAGCAAACTATGCCAAATCCTTGGCAGCAGATAATGAATATACAGATTGCTGTAAAATATCATGGTATTTACTTAATGGTTTCTCAAAGGCATTGAATATAACAGGTAAAAAGAACTTTTCTGTGCTGTTAGATAATAAATATTCACATTTATCTTGTGCCTCATTAATTTGCCTTTTCACACAACAGTTTCCATTCTTCTAATGGAGAACTGGAATTATTTGTATTGCTCAACCTATTCAGAATGGAAAACACAGTTTTACTGCTCAAATTCTGTTATTCACTACATGATGCACCACTGTATCTTGTATTAGAGTGCTAGTCCATAACTGATAGGAAAAGTCCATGTCAATAATAAAATTATGTTTCTTGAAATTGGTATGTCCTTCTCATAGTACTTTGTTGACTGAGAATTAATAACTTTCCTCTTTTTGCCTTTGGAGACAGAAAAAAATGCATAAAACCAAAATGTACAGGTGACTATTTTCTGTGAGTTCTTTTTTAATTATGTCTCTCTTTGAAAGCCTACTTGAAAATCACCTCTGTGAGAACTTAGGGGACATGGAAAGATAAAATATTATTCACATACACTGTTTATGAAATCATTCCTTATTCACACCTTTCATCAGCTCTTAAATACAAGAGTGTGCAAAATGTCAGGTCTAGAAGTGGCTGAATTTTCCAAGCAAATGAAGCAATCAGTAAATGAAAAAATCTTAAAACTTTATCATCACATTAATTAAGAGAAGCAGCTAGTAATGATTCATACAAGGATACATAGTAGAGCACATAGAATAAACCTTTGAAGCCACTACGAAAGGTAAAGAAGATCCTTCAAAAAGTCAAAATAAAATCTCCTCATCAGCAAACTCCATATAGAAATTGATTTGTAAAATATACAGACATCTGTCATTCACTTCAACGGCAAGTCTCCCATCATCTTTAAACAGAATGTCATCAATCAATCCCATGGGAAACTCAGATTATCAGAAAAAACCATACCTCATCTTGGAGTCCATACAGTTTTCAACTTTGATTTATGCTACATCTAGGTGAGTAAAGGTGTAAGCACACCACATCTAAGTAAAGGCAATACAGCTATTTTTTTTCTGCAAAGCCATATGCTTCATTGGTAGACCTATATATTAGTAAACTGCATGAGGAAAACACTTCAATTTTGATAAAATAATCAGTCCTTTTCTTCTCAAAATTTAGCCTGCCAGTAGTTTCTCATAAGCACACAGAATGCCTTTCTTTTTCTTTGTAGTCAAATCAGTTAAAGTATTTTGAAGGGTATATCGCTTTCTATTTGATCAGTTTAATTTAAAGCTACAAGATACCCTCAGAGAACTCGTCAAGGAATGTAGACATTTCAGTAGATTAATATTTTTTTTTCACTGGCAGCAGCTCTAAAGGGTAGCAAACATTATTTACTTAAAAAGAAATGTTTTCCCTTATGCAATGTTTGCAGGAGGAATCATTAGTTACAACAAAAGTTCAATGAGTCAGTTAAATATATGTCTTATTTTATAATTTAGATGTCTTTGAACAGTGTAGGATCCCTTGGGTCAAGTTTATGAGAAACAAAAGGGACACAAAAAGCTAAATAATATTCAATATATAATGAAAATGTAAATTAACTGGAAAATCGCTTGCTCTTAATTACCAATTTTTACTTAATGACCCAACATCTCTTTAGTCTCTCCTAATACACAAAGAGATAGCACATTATGAATGTTTCTTAAGTTCCAATTACAGCACAGGTTTAGTAGACACAGTTTACTGAAAATGTGCCAGCATTTAGAGAATTCTTCAGACTGGGTTACAGTTCTACACTGACTTTATTGTTCCTAATTTATAGAATAATATTGTTATTTACAAGCTGAATCATACCACATATGCCCTATGCAAACTTTAGGAAAAACTCTGCTTTGGTATCCTGGCATACAAAGCTCAGAATAATCTGTCTAAACACAGAGTGAAGAGATTTTTATTATAAGATAAATTGAAAGTATTCATTTCCTAAACCATCAATGTAAGAAACATTAATATAGATTATTATATTCATCATTAAAAAAACATCCTCCAAGCCATCCTGAACGTAATTATTATTTACATTTATGGTAATTTTATCAGGATGTCTACAATACCTGAAAATGAATCAAAGTACAGATTAAAATGGAAAATACCAAGTTGCAACAGTACTTGAGCAAGCTGAAAAGCCTGCAATATTATTTTAAAAGAGCTGGTTATTAAACTAGACTTATTAGATACCCTTTGAAAACCAATTTCCTACTTTTATTTTCTTTCCTATAATTTGTTTCATTTAATATTCATTGGCCTTATTGTTACCGTCTTTCATCTATTCTACCATTTGAGGTTCACTGACCATGAGGTTCTTTCCAATTATTTGATCTATTCATATGAATACACGTTTTTGGTACTTAATGTCTGACACATCACCACTTTTCAAATGTTATGTTAAAATGTAATGAAATGTGATCATAATGAAGTCGTGTATTGTGCTATTTAGATACAAGTCCTCAACTCAAAGATCTTGATTCCTGCATTGTGTGGTCAAGATGATATATAGTTGCTTTAAAGTTTATCAGATCAATATATCAGTTGTATCATACCTATATTCTTCCAAAATCTCACCAGCTCTGAATTTAGAAATAGGAAGGTTGTATTTACACACTTTCCTAACCTCTCTATAAATATCAATTTGTTCCCTATTTTGTGTTATTTTTGTCAACACCACAAACAAGTAATTTTTCACACTCTCTTAATAACTTTCCTTCTTAAAACATTTTCCCTAATAATAATAACAATTTTATTTATTTACCTAATTAACTTAATCCAGTTGTATATACACACACCTATGTGTACCATATTGAATAGTGAGCTTTTTGTTTGGGTCTTTGTGCTCGTTTTGGCCTGGGGTAGAGTTAGTTTTCTTCATAGTGCCTGGTATGGAACTGTGCTTTGGATTTGTGCTGATTATACGGGGTTGATAATGCAGAGATGTTTTTGTTGTTGCTGAGCAGGGCTTACACAGAGCTAAGGCCTTTTCTGCTTTTCACACTGCTATGCTGGCAAGGGGGCTGGGGATGCATGGGAGGTTGGGAGGAGACACAGCCAGGACAGGTGACCCAAACTGGCCAAAGGGATATTCCAGACCATGCAACATCATACCCAGTGTATAAAGGAGGGGAAAAGGAGGAGGAAGTGGGCGACCTTTGTAGTGATGGTGTTTGTCTTCCCAAGTCATCATGATATGTGATGGGTCCCTGCCCTCCTGGAGATGGCTGAACACCTGCCAGCCCATGGGAAGCACTGAATTAATTACTTGGTTTGCTTTGTTTGCTTACATGGCCTTTTCCCTATTAAACCATCTTATCTCAACTTATGAGATTTTAGCACCCCAGTCCCACTGGTGAATGAGTGAGCAAGCAGCGGTGTGGGGCTTGACTGCTGGCTGGGGTGGAACCATGACAGTCTTATAACTCTGGGATACACTGTCGATCATTAATGTCGCTAATATGAGTCAGTACACTGACAGATGATCCCTCCCAGCCAGCTATTTGTTCTGCAATAGTATTTGAGACAAGATTTCTGAAATATGGAAATGCATTTGTAATTTGTTTTCTACAGAAAGATATATTCAAAAACTCTACTAAAGGTATATTCTGGAAATAAGCTCCTTTCTTTTAAAAAATATTCATTCAAGAAACACCAAATGTGCATGGGAGTAGACTGTTTCCAATTTCAGGGAATAAAACTATACAAAAAATACTTCAAAAACTGAAGCAAAGCTTTTTGGTTTTCATGTCTTTTGGATTTAACTGCTTGGGTTTTGCTTTGATTAAAATTTTACATTGTTGAACTGGGTCTCTTTCCTCAAATACGAATCTTTTGTTCTAGTCCAGGGTAGAACAGATGTAGTGGTACTTGAACACATTCTTCTGTTCAGACAGGCATACCTACACCTGTATGTGGGTAGTATTCCTCTTTACAGTCTTCATGAGATCATTCCAAACACATGGAAAATGTGGTAGTATCATTTATAAGCGGGTTGACAATCTTTCAACCTGTCACAAGCAAACCGTTGTACAAGAAGCGGGAAAGGTTTTCCAGAAGTATATTTATGTTAGCCCAGAAGTTTAATATGCATTTAAACCAATACAGGATAACACTGTTTGTGTGCTTCTAGTAATGTGTGAATTTACTACCTAGAAGGAAGCATACTGGAAATATGAGGGTGTCTTTCATTTTGCCTGAGAGAAAGAGAGACAGGTGAAGAATCCATATACCCCCAAAGTACAAAGGAATGGGATGTGACTGCTGCAAAGGCTCCTGAAGGCAGATTTCCTTTTCTATAAGAAGTCTTTGCAGGAGATTCAAGGTCATGTGTCCCAGGTAATAAAGACAACTGTTTAACCGGTGCTTTGTTCTGTAACACTTCCTTTGGCAAATTCAGTACTATGGTGACTGAAACAAGACATATGAAGAACTGAAAACACATGTTTCATCTTGAAATCAATATGGGATGGAAACTTGACAAAAAAATATTTTGTTTCTGCTGGCAAACACAAGTGAGCACAATAGAAATGACTTCGATTGTATTCTTTTAGCCCAAATTGAAGGTCTCTCATGCTTACTTCAGAAAAATTAAGAAATTAATCTAAAACAATGGTTCAATATATATGTATGTATGCTGCCCAAACATCAATAGGTGATCAATTTCTTGGTAAAAATTAAAATCCCAATAATAAGAATTTATTAAATATTATATGCTCAAAAATTAAGGGGAGAGTATTTTTTTTTGGACACTGGGGTTATGTCTTCACTATTCTTTAAAAGCAGCCTAAGAAGTAGCCAGTGTTTCACGAAGCAGCCTGGATATTTGTGATGGAGAAATACACTCCTGCAATGGAGGAAGGCTCAGAGGAGGTGCATGGGTGATGCTCTGGGAATATGCAGGGTGTGACCACTTCTCTTTCAAAGAAAACGGGCTTGGTCTCAACACAAAGGGAATCAGAGGGTGGCACTAAGTGCAACTTATATCTGTATGGCTTTTCAGCATATTTTGTATCCCTCTGCTAAATCAATGTTCTTCAAATAAGTAAATGTGATATCAAACATTAGAGCCTCCATGTGTAGGACATCTACAAAATCCTGGTCAGAGAGTATTGGACTACTGCTTGCAGAAATGACAATGGGTAGTAAACAGACAACCAGTCCAAGTGAGTACAGAAGCATCATAACTACTTAGTAATAAAAGTAGTTCTTTCTTACCAACCTTATCATAAGCTCAAGAAAGTGACCATCAGCCATATCCCAACCATATAATACAGTTCTAATGAACAAATCGACAGTCACTTTAATCCTGAGACCTTTCCTAAGTTCTTCCACTAAAGGCACATTATCATCAAATGTAATCAGTGAGATTTCCTCTTCTGCTTTCATTTTTATATGCTTGTGTAGTTTCTTACTTGCAGAAGCTCAAGTGGAAGGACATGCTCTCTAACTCACGACAGACCCTGCAATATTTCTGCTCACCTCTCCCACATCTGAAACATTTAATCTACAGTTTCCATCCTTATTATTGGCTTAAATCTTCACAGACAATAAAGGTGTGAAATACTTCAAATTATCAGAAAGTTTGTGTTCCTCCTTAAATCATTATAAAGGCATATTAATGCTCCAAAGGCATGCATTAGAAAGTTTTTTTATACTTTTTTGCACCTGAAACAATTGTGTTGATTGTACTGAACATTCTTTTTCAAAAATAAATGACATGCAAAATTCTTAATCAGTACTTTTGAAGTGATTTAATTAGGAGCAAAGTCAGGTAAATCCAAATGTAAAAGGGTAAATCATACTGTCACATCTATATCAATGAAAGTGTTTCACTTTTCCCAATGACTGATCCAGAATGAAGATGAAAATTTGAGCACATTCATGCAAAATGTAACAAGCATGTATTTCTAGAATAACTAGAAAAACGAAGCTAAACACTAAACTTGCTCCAAATCAGGTGAAGAGAAGGTTTGAAACAGGAAGAAACCTATTTACCAGCTCAGTGGCTGTTCTGAACAAGATCTCATCAGCATTTTCACCAGTTTGTTACAGTACCTCCACACTGCTGCAAGTGTCCCTTCAGCCGTGCTGTGGGCCGAGCAAAATCCCACGCAGGACAGTTGGAGTCCGGATGTCAAGAGAGCTGCACTTCCATATGCAAAGCCTTTCAGATGAGTCCTGCATCTGTCATTTAATCTGAATACCAGGAATGTCAGTAAAACTGTTCCCAAGGTAGAAGATATACTTAAGCACTTCTGCTTATCTGCTCTGCCACAATCACCACCACTCTTTCCATTAATATAACTGCAAAGGGAAGGGATGTGAGTAAACTTCATAGTCTTTCTAACTGGGCTATAAAGGCCACTTAGGCAGCATAGATGTCCTTAAGTTTGCCGTACGCATTACAGAATCATCAGATCAAATAGTAAGAGTTCACTCACAACTGAGAAATTTAAAAATGCAGTTAAATTGCTTGACCTATCCTCAATACTAATTTTCATCTTCCAGTTTTCATTATAAAAAAAGGAAATAGATCTATAGTATACATATGAAATTAATAACTCCTGGGACATATTTATACACATGCTATTCATTAGGCTAATTCCTAAGCTGTATAGAAATATAGCTGTACTGGGTGTATATGACATGAAGATGATTGATCAGAGCTTCAGAGTATATGTGATTATTTGTACAAGGCCACAGTTCCTTGGACAGAGAGGGTGTAAACATATTTGGAAATTTTTAAAAGGTTTATTCTTCTAAGGAGGGACATATACAGAGAGAAGTCAGATAGATTATAGGGTCTGATTTATTTCATTTCTTTTATTAAAATTATTTCTAAAATGCATCTTGCATTAAGATAAACAAATATTTTCAAATTAAATATCACCATTTACAACTCTGTTTTATTTCCATATGTATATATGTATCATTCCCATGTGTGTGCATAAACATTGCTCATTTTGCACTCCCCCTCTTGACTTCTGTAGCAGACTGTTGGCACTTTGGCTTATGAATTAGTGCAACAGATGTTAGTGCCATCAGACAGAACTTCTGCTACAAGGGGTTTTATTTATTTTTAGACACTCTCATAGCCAGAATTCCTGACCTTGTCACCCTTTGTATCTCTAAGAAAGAAGGGGAAGGTACAACAGCACTTTGGTCATACTTGTCAAACATATGTATTTGGGTTGCGAAATTGCGTAGAGAATCCAGTATAGCCTTAACTATATAAAAGAGTAACAAAACTTTCTGAAAGTAAGTTAATTTTAAAAAATCACCTTATGGCCATGATGGCAGAGTGGAAATTAGGATCAGCCATAGCTTGAAGTAGTTTCTTTTCTAGATTCCTTCTAATACAATTGTGGCTATGCTTCAGGATAGTGGTTACATAATCACAGAGCACGTTTGGGTTACCGGTAAAGTAACAACTCCATTAGATTAGGCAAGTAGATAAGGATCTGCTTAGCACTCCAAACATAGACAATTTAAGATGGAACAAGCCAACAGCTGTGTTAATATACAGCTCCAATAACTGCTGGAGATAGCATCTACACTGTACAGATCACTCTTCTTTCTAATTAAATCAGAACTCAAAAGAGCAAGAAATGCTTTATTAAAGCTGTAATTTCTATAAATCAAGTAGTCTGCAACCCTTCTTGTTTCCATGGCAATGGGCCTGTCATAGGGATGTTCATTAGCTGCAGCTGTTACCTCTGTGGATACACAGACCTCACGTTGCAAAATAACCTGGTGTAAAGTATAGTCTGGTTTAGATCCCAAAGCTCTTAATGGACATTTTCCTGTACTATAAAATACTGAAGTCCCAGCAGTCCTCCCAACTCGTGCTTCTCAGCACCTCTCTGGGGTACCCTGTGGAGTTTTCACAGGGTTTTTCCTTCCCTTTGCCCCAGTAAGTCAGTTCTCAGGTTTTGATACTCAATGACTCCTGATTTTTGCAGTAGTAAAATAGTCTTTAGCTATGTTTCACCTACAATTGGAGTAATCTGTTGTCTCTTAGCCCCATGCATGGGACTTTTTCTTTCAGAGGTGGGAGTTTTCCTTTCAGAGGCACTCCTTTTTTACCCCTTTTTCAGCACTTTGAAATGGCATCCTTTCACTATAGCTGTTCTACTCGTGGAGCTTACTTATGCTTTAGTGTCAAGCCAGAAGTAAGCACATGTTCAGCAGAGTTGTTAGCTGGCAGAATATGCAAAGACAAGAAAACGTATGTCCACCTCACAGCTTACAATGACTTCGGCCATGAAAAATCTGGTAGTGTTGACGTCTAATTTGCAAGGTATCCTCATTTTTGAAATTTCCTCATCTTTGAAATAAGGGCATCACAAATATCATTAAAGATCAAGTCAAACACGTTTTCCTCATCTATACTGATTCCCCTAAAGGGACCAAGTGTTTTCACCAATATCTTCAGTCCTCTTATTTTTCAGCTGTCGCACATCACCATCGCTTTGTCAACAATTCCAAGGAAATCACATCGCATGTGTCCATTCCACAAATTTCTTCCACTGCTTAGCATTTTAGTCCTTGTATGAGCTATATGACCCTCACATTTTAAAATGTTCATACCATCTCTCCCAATTTTCCACTGCACAGTATAATATCAGAGATTTCACTGATCTCTCTGCAGTACAATTTAGGCCTGGCTTTCTGTGAGTATAAAGGACTTTGAATATCTTTAAGAAGTAAGATGTGTTTATTATATCTGCCAGTTTCAAATTTACTGATTTATCAATCACATAAGATGGTTCAGCTTTTCCACAAAAATTCAGGTTATATCCTGTAACACATCTACCATGACTGCCACTTTTAATTGCTTTATTAAAACCAGATTTATTACCCTCTCTCGCTCTTCTGTTTGTATTTATACAGCACAGGATACAATGACCTCTGCAAAGAGAGACAAAACAGTCCAAGTGAGTACTTTATGATACTGTCTTCTACAAAGCAGGTGTGCTATATTGCTACACAAACAGGTTGTAATGGAAACCCATTGCTCACCTTCATGAACACAAGGTAGTAAATAAATTCAATTATTCTTGGGCCTGCAACCTCAGCCTTTAATTTGCTACACAAGTGACCTGCCAGTGAGCTAGAGAAACACCTCCATCAAACCTATTCATGTTAATCAGAAGCAATGGACTCCTTTGGAGAAGAATCATTTTAAATCTACTCCAGTTTTATTAATGAAGCTTTCCTGGTATCACATAAGACCATAAAATATAGTCCTCAGGAGACATACTCCATAAAGTTATGCAATTCTAAAACACAGTGAAAGCTTTGAAAGTTAAATGACAGAAGAATCCCATGATACTACCATACTGCACAACGAAAAGCAAAATAGAAATGCAAGAACCCTCTTCTGCTGGAAACCTGTTACAGACTGTACCAGTTTCACAGGCAAAACCAGGGCTAACTGTATTACCAAAATACACTGAATTCCCACCCTCTCAGTGGAAAGCCTCAAGGCTAAACACTGCCTGCAGCACAGAGTAGAGCCATTTATATCGCACTGATCTTTGCTCCAGCCTTGGCCCCGTCAATGGGCTACTGTAATTAATCCAAATCCCAGGGGAGCACTGTGCTAGACAAGGTAAGTGCAGCCTTGTGTCCTTTGGCCACTCCTCCGCTTTGGCACGGCATGACCCTCCCCTCCTGACCTAACAGTGTCAGGAACAGGATGTTATTGCTTCTCCTTAGTGTGATACAATGCAATAAAGAGAAATGGAGAATAAAAACTTTCTCCAGTGCCATCCTCTCAAAAACATTTTATTTTTATAAGAAAAAAATGTTCCTGAAGGATTTCTGAAGCAGAAAGGTGGAAAAGCTCACAAATTTGTTAGAAAAAGAAGTAATCAATATACACACATTTGTGCTGAAAGACTGAATGCTATTACCGCTCCCTCTCTCTATTTATTACAAAATTGCCTCAGAACAATAACAGTAAACAAAATACTACATCAATAAGCTTTTAACATGCAAATCAGGTTTTTAAATAAACTTAATTTAATATTTGATTACATTATTTATTCATCATCTACGACCCACCCTTGTGGGGAAACATTACCTCCTTGTTAATCAAAAATTACTTCCTCTTTGAATGCAAACCACATTAGCACTCCAAAGGGACATTTTTTCCTTTGCTTTACAGTATTTTTCCCTTTAAATTAGTATTTGCTATGCTTATTTTTTTAAAGCACTATTGAGCTTTTCTCTACTTTTTAAAGGAGTGAGTGAAGGGTAAGAATTTTGGCACTGTTGACTGAGAGAAAGGGTTATGTGTGGAATAGGAGTACTCTCTGTCTTCTTACAAGCTCTTAGAGCAGGAGGACTAACATCAGACCTTCCAAACACACAGACTTATCCTTTTTTAACTGAGGAATTTTCTTAATGATAATTATCACCTCTTTCTCTAAGCTAGCTAATGTGGCACTCCTACTCCACAAACCAAACCAAACCAAAACAAAAAAAATAGAATCAATTTGGGTTGGACGGGACCTTTACAGGTTATCTAGTCCAACCCCACTGCCAGTGGCAGGGGCACCTTTCACTAGACAGGGCAGTTCAGAGCTGCATTCAACCTGTCCTTGAACATCAGCATGGACAGGGCATATACCACTTCTCTAGGTAACCTGTCCCAGTGTTTCACCATCTCCACTGGAAAAAAAACCCTACAAACTTCTTTGTATCTAGTCCAGCTCTATTAGTTTATAACCATTACTCCTTGTCTTCTCACAATAGGCCCTATTGTCCCCATCTCTTTCATAGGCCCCCTTTAGGTACTGGAAGGTGTATAAGGTCTCCCTAGAGCCTACTCTACTCCAGGCTGAACAATCCCAACTCTCTCAACCTTTCCTCATAAGAGGTGTTCCATCCCTCCTCCTCATCCACTGCAACAGACCTGCAGAAAGAAAATGAAGGAAAGGAGAAAAAGAAAGGAAAGGAAGAAGTCGGCCTTACTGGCGACAGGGTCCAAGGGTACCATCTGCACACATCAAGCCCACAGACTGCACACATGAGCAAGACAGACCTCTTTTTGCAAGTCAAACTGTAACGATTTAAATACTGAGAATTCAATAGCATTTAAGGACGTATTTCTTCTTCTATGCTTAGAATATAAACATAACAGGCAACATTAGCTTCGTAGATTAATAAAGGCTGGGTTAAAGATTTTACTACAAGCTTAAGAAAAAAGTTTATATGGAGACTTATTCTGCCCTTGCTGAAAAGACAAGATATATGTGTTCAGGTCCTAGGTGGACTGGACAAACTGCTGTAACAGCCCATATTTTATAGACTGGGAAGCAACATGATACTCACTCTTTCACTGAGACACATGAAAGATTTCAGTTGCCTACAGGTCTGAGCAACTAATTCCCTGCACTGAAATAAAATCCCACCCAGTACAGTACTTTTGCTTTGCTTCTTTAACATATATTAGTTGTTTTAATTATTAGTAGTGACTGAGAAACCTGCGTAGGAGACAGCTGTGAGTGAGGAGATAAAGATCTACTTGGCAAGGCTTTGCTCTTACATGGTTACCTCATTAGCAACGACAGAGACAAAAAATAGGAGGGGGTGTCAACTAACACCAAACTGAGGCAATATTTTACAGTAAATTCATATTGGTTTATAACTCCTTAAAGCATGAAAGAAGAAGAAAAGACTTGTTAATTACCAAGTTAAACATTTCAGTAGAACATTGAATTCTGTATATAAATACCGGCTAGAAAATATTACAGATCACAGCATACACTAAAGTATATTTTCATGCCCTTGATTTACATGTTGTTGGACAACTTTTCAAATTTGTCGTACAGCAGTAGGAAGCTAGTTAAGTAATTGTTTCTTACTCACTCATAATTGAAATTCTGCCCTCAATAAGCATTTTAAACCCTGTAGAAAATACTATTTTTCTTTAGAAATTGTAGAAAACTACAACTATTACTAAATAGGTTTGAAGGCAAATAGATTTCACAACATAAAAGCAAGTTTTAAAAAGTATTAAAGAAAGTAGGTTTTTATTTATGAGATATTTTATTTACACAGACATCATACACAGCGTGCTTGGAATTACCATATCCTCAAATGCCATGCTGGGTGTTTGTCCATCCTTTGACATACTGAAGAAACACAGACACTTTCTGACTTCAGTGTTTGGAACACTTTGTACCTAAATGGCAATACCAGATTCAGAGTCAGGCAGACACCATTTAACTCTGTCATGGGCATCCCCTGTACCTATATCCAGCTGTGGTGTTTTGGAGCTCTATTCATTAAACTTTCCCCTTGTTACTAAAACAAGTGTTTCTTTACCATGAACTGTTCCTGTACACGCAGTCAAATTGCAAGGACAGAGCAACAGACACCCTTTGTTCTATTATAATCACTTTGGGGAAAAAAAACCAAACAAAACCAAACCAAAACCATTTCATCATACAGTTTCTAAAATTACAAATTACTAATACCTTTACTAATATTTTTATTGCTTGAACAGCTGACAAAGCAGACGCTTGCTACTAGTCCACATAACTAACATAGACCAGAGTAAGTTGTTGCTGGGCATAAGTAGAAGAGAATGTGAGTTGATTTTTTCAAATTACGTGATGTTATCTGTGCATTTTTAACACAATAAATTTTTTAGGTTGTCTCTATTCAAAATAGATGAGTCTCACTCCACACTCTCTTTGTACTTTATGCCTCTGTCCATATATGTATAAAACTAGTGAATGCAGGCATTTTAATTAATGTCTTCAGACAACAGATCATTTTAGTTCTTGAGAGCAAACCCCAAAACTAAGATATTCTCTGTATGCATACAGGTATTATGGATGTTTTGAATACACAACAACTTTTTGATACACTATCTGGAATAAACTCATGAGAACACATTAATAGGTTAGGGTGGAGGTTGAAATACTTTACCATCTGTTCTGAATTCTTCCCTTATTTCTTAATATGAATCCTCCCAGCAAATTAAAAGTACTTATCTCAAAATGTTTTATGCTTACTTTTCAAACATTTTACTACTTATTGTTGGAATGTATCATGCAAAAAAATAGACTTTTCTCTGCAAGTTCCCTATTTAAAGACTTATCTACTAATTCGCTCCAGAACATTTGATCCTGTGATAGAAAATGTAGCCATCACCTTTAGTGATCCAGTAGTAATCATAATCAGTAATTTTCTTATCTATAAACTGCCAAATTCCTTAAGAATTATGATATGCAAGCACTCCTGCACGGGTGCATTAGGTAGACCATTGACAGAAGACTGAGGAAGGTGATCCTGTCCCTCTACTCAACCCTAGTGAGGCCACATCTGGAGTGCCATGTCCAGTTCTGGGCTCTTCAGTACAAGAGAGACATGGAGCTCCAGGAGTGGGTCCAGCAGAGGGCTACGAAGATGATTAAGGGACGGGAGCATCACTCTTACAAGGAAAGGCTGACGAAGCTGGGCCTGTTCAGCCTTAACAACAGACGACTGAGAGGGGACTCCCTTTCTGTAAGTATCTGAAGGGAGGCTGTCGAGAAGATGGAGCGAGGCTCTTGGTGATGCCAAGCAATAGGATGAGAGGCAAAGTGGAGAAACTGATTCACAGGAACAGTTCCTCACCTGAACATGAGGAAGAACTTTTTCCCTGTGCAGGTAACTGAGCACTGGAAGAGATTTTCCAGAGAGTCTCCCTCACTGGAGATATTCAAGAACCACCTGGACACAGTCCTGTGCCATGGTCTCAGGGAGGTCCTGCTTGAGCAGGGAGATTGGACCAGATGACCCACTGTGGTGCCTTCAAACCTTAGCCATTCTGGGCATCTGGGCATTCTGCACACACAAAAACGTGTGCGCATAAACCTTAAGAAAGTTACGTAGTCAAATTTTTAACATGGAATAACTTCCCTATATTCTTGTCAATAAAAATACCTGCAAATTATGGTTTCTACCTGATAACTTACGCCATGCAGTAGAGAGATGCATAAATTATCTGTCATCAAGCAATGTGAATTGCACCCTGATCCAGAACAATGGAAATTGTTTCTACATATTTTTCTCATTTCCTATTTCCTATTACTTGCTGCTCATGTCTAACAGACTTCAGTGTTTTTGCATTAGGGTTGAACAGCTGAAACCCTTGAGACTTAGGAATACAGATTGGATTTTTACGATAGGCAATTCCTACATATCTGTTTGTCATTTAGTTTTATTTGCAATTCAGAAATATTATGTCAGAAATGCTTAAGAAAATAATTACCTGGACTGGATAAACACACAACTAAATAGCAGATTATATTGCAGGTCAGCTCCAATATATCATATTTACACGCTCATGAGGTGTCAGCAAAATAAAGAAAAAGATAACTTCCAGAAAGGAAGCCTGAACAAAACACACACACACACTTCTTCTTTTAGTTATAATAAAAATATAAAGCTATATCCCTCTTTCATTTTTCTAGACAAAGTGTTCTGTTTTTCCCTGTCGTCAGTGACTGACTTGGTTAATTTAGAACATGATCGCTTCCTATGCCAGCACATTCAGGGTTTCCTGTGACAAAAGGCTCATAAATCTGTTCAGTCACTTTGCCTGCCCGAGTCATTACAAAACACTACAGTCTTCTGCTGGCAAAACATTGAGGTCTTGCATGCCCTTTTAAGGGAGGAAAGATGTGGCTGATGTTCATTTTCATAACATACTTTAACCTCCACCACTGTAGACACAAACTGGCTCCATATAAATCAATAACCCCAGACGAGAGAGTGCTGAAGGACACACACATTGCTAGCAGTACATCCAGAATCTGAAAATGAGTAAGGGAAATGTTCTCCATAAAGAAAAGGGGGAAAAAACCCACACACAACTAGGCTGCAGATGGATTCATTATTTAAAAAGGGAGCAGAGGGAACTAAGAAGAAATGGGCAGACCACTATTTTTGCTACCAGAATATAAAGGCATGTGGGCTGCATTCTGGAGTAAGGCTTTAAGACCTGCATCTTCAAACTACACTAGCAACTGGAAAAGATTCCCAGGCTAAAATCTGTAGGATGCGCCTGTTTCCCACAGAAGATAGGTTTCTGTAATGCCCACAGAGAAGTTTACCACACAGGCTGTACGTATGACATAGAAGTGTATCATTGTGTCAGACTCCTCAGTCTGACAATTGTTTTTGTTTCCTTTACATCTTCTGGCTATCAGGACAGCTGCCTTTCTGAACTACCTGCATATCATGTCTAAACTCAGGAATAAAAAGACCCTCATGAATTTTTAATAGTTATTTTAGCAAGAAAATACAAAGTTCAAACCTAATAATCATTCAATATCAATCAAATCAATAAAGAACAGTATTTAAAAACAGAAAAGCAACAAGCCCATCACAGTGAACTTTGCACAAAAAAACCTGCAGTCAATGCATTATGCCATTCCATCTCCTTCAGTACCTAAACTAAAAACTCTCGGAAAAAAATGTAGGTGCAGTAAGAGTTCCTTAGAAATGCTCTCTCATCATGAAAAATAATTTGAGCTTGTAAACAAACACTACTTCACAGGTTTCTCACCCAAACCATGAGGCAAAATGTTATAAAAGTATTAAGCAGGTTTTTAGGTTGCTGAAGTACAACAGAACTTCTACTGAAAGAAAGGAATTAGGGTATGAATTTAGAAAGAAGATGCTCAGTGCTGATCAGAGTTACACAGAGTCCCTTGTCTCCTTCCTTTCTTGGCTTCACTAAAACCTACTCTGGCACCAGATAACCATACCAAGAATATTCATTGGAAAGAAAGATAGTAAAGAGAGGCAAAGGCTGCTGGAGTTAAAATAGAGGAACACAGCTGTTAATGAATGTACATATATATGTGTAAATATACATATTTTTCTTTATGTATATTAGAATATGCATACTATATACATGCACTCACACACCCTGGGAAAAATAACAAGCACCCACATATAGGGAGCACAGGTGTGTACTAAGCACAACTTTGCATCTACACAAGGTAGTTTTATAGGAGCATGATTATCCATTTTAAATGATAACACAGTCGCGTAAACATTTTACAGTTACAGTAAATATCAAAATACACTAAATGCAAAAAAAATATCTTGTTTCTGGACCAGTACTGCTAAAACACCAAGGTTTAGAAACAGTTTCCCTGATTAAATAGATTTGTGCAGCACAAACACCTGTGGCAGACTCAGATGAGAACATGGAACAGACACTCTGTTGAAGGCTGAGACTCAGTAAATTTTTGACATGTGAAGTATCAGCCACTACAGACAGCAGGGACTGCTTTTGAGAGTGATTGTGAGTGGAAGGGAAAACCAAACCAAATAAAAATACCCTCAGTGGTCCTTTTCTTCCCCCTTTTCCAGGTTACAGGAAGAGACCATAACTAAATAATCTGAAATGAATATGTGTTCCTTGGACACAAAGGTAAAACAATCTCTAAAAGTGTGATGGTAAATCAGATGAAATTCTGTTGAAATATGTAAATACATTTTGGAGCCTTTGTCTTATAATATTTTGAAATTTTTATAATAGTTGTTGTTAATCAAAAGGTACCTAAAAAAATTGAAAGTAACAGAAGCATTTAAAACATGGTCCTATTCTATTTCCAATATGAAATCTGTGCCAACTCAATATGTTTTTTTTAACATTTTTGAGTTTTGCCATCTTCAATTTAGTGTATTAATAAAACTAAATCGAGTACAAACATTTTTGTTCAACTAGGGTAAGCCTCAACAATCTTTAAGAAATTTATAAATGCAATTATAGAATTTAACACAGGAGAGAAAAAGTCAGATTTTCCAAGAAAATAAGCAAAAACTTGAACTTTCACTTGAAATGAACTTCATAAGTAGTCAACCTTTGATGCATGGAGTATTCCCAGAGGAGCTACATGCATGAGGAAACTGAAGACTTCAAACTCCAAAAGAAACTTGGAATAGTACTGACTTGACTGGAGGCATCCCAAATTTGTCCTTACTTTTAGGGAAGGTATGGTGCTGTTCAGGATGGGTAGACAAAGGGTTTCATTTACCTCCTGCTCTTAAAAGAACTGCTCTCCAGATCCCTCCCTCCGTCTCCTTTCCTTCCCCCCATCTCGCCCTCCTGCACTGGCAACAGAAAGCCAAATTTGAGGTAGCTAGAGCTGGCCGTAAGAGATTTGGCCTCAATTTCACATGAAGAACTCTCCTGAGATGAACTGTTTTTCTTGTGTCCTTGCAATTTTTTGGACACACTTCTGTAGGAAATTCCAGGCTGCACAGTCTACCCATTTCTAGGAGTTTGGTTTTTTGTGGGTTTTTTTTGTGGTTTTTGTTTTTTTTTTTAAGTATGTGCTTGTGAAAATTAAAGCAGCAGTACTTTCAGAGAAGCTACTTGCTGTTTGTTCTTGGAGTCATGGAACACGACCTGAATTCCTTCCTGACAGCAGAACCCACCCGATTACAGTTAAATGAACTTCAGTATGCAAAGGCTGTTTTAAAATGTTAGTTCCCAGTTCAGCATTTTTCAGGTTCTGGTCATCACAAAGGCAGGGAAGTGAGGTAGGGAGGGTATCCTCAAGGTTCTTCTTTAGGGATTTCATCTAAGCCATGGGGATTTGTTCTCAGAACTCAGTTATGTGAATCTGGCAGCACAGAACTATAAGCCTATTTAATATAGCCCATCTGCTCTTCAGAAGCAGGCTGATTTGGAGCTTTGTGCTGAACAATACTGACGAGCCACCAATTCTTTAAAGCTGTTGGTGCTCTCTTCGAAATATTTTTTTGTCATCTGAGAGGGAGGCCAGCAACTGAAGGACAACTCTTTTGCTTTTTGCTTTCTACAAACCCACCCATCAAAATGGTCTGTTTCTATTTAGATGGGTCAAGCAAAAGTATTTTCCTGTTATAAACAGTGGTTGGAAGGGTGAGTTGTCAGGAATTAAGAACATTTTTTACTGTTGGGACATTTTCCTCTACCTTTGTGGTGTATAAATATATGAAGTCATCAGGCCTTTTCTTTGGTTCTCTTAATTCTCTATTGGTATTACATGTATTCTGTTTTTAGCCTTTGAAAAAAACAGAAACAGTAGTTTTTATATTCATAATTCTGCTGGATGACATCTCGAAGCATTAGATCATATTTACTACCTCACTTAACAAGCTGAGAAAGAAAAGTCTGACAGCCTCTAAACACAGATTCTTTTACATTAAACATGGAACACTAATTATCATTAGCTAAATCTTAAAGGCAAAAGCAAACTAAAATTCAGAAGTCCAGCTGTATGTATCATTCTTCTTACATTAGTCTGGTGCTTGTCAGAAAGTCATTAAAAGCAGACTGGAAGTTTCTGCCTTTTTATTAGCAACAATATTAGTACCAAACTGAAAATACATACGTAACTTTGTATGTACACACACTTTCACATATAATAGACTGATTTATGTCAATTTTGAGACAGGTGGGCAGCTGTCTATATTTCTTCTTCTGATGTATTTCATACCAGCCCATCATTCAAGGATTTAGGTGATGGAGAACAAGATTTATGAACAAAGCAGGTAAGATGCCTGGATTTCATGATCTCCTGTTGTTGGCTGTGAAGTTGTTGGAGAGTCTTAGCCTTGACAGTCTTTCATTGTACATAGACAAATGTAATATTGAAGATTAACCTTGACCTTTCATGCACCTGGCAAATGCTCCTGCTACTGGGTCAGTCTCCGTCCCTGTCTCTGAACCCAGTGTTTTAAAACCTCCATTTTTGGAAGGCTAATAAAAGGGAAAATAATTCCCCAGGAATTATTGTCATATCTATTTTTTGCTCATACAGACATTTTTCTTGTTTTGCACATCAGATATAATCAATACTAGATGTCTTTATAAGTCATTTAGGCACTGTAAAGGGCAAATATTAGTAGAGTGGTTTTGGAAACATTTCTGGGTGGGTTAATTTTTAGGTGCTTTGACACTTGTAAAGAGCTGGTCTTACACGGCCCAGAAAGAACATTGGAGACTAGAATCCGGATACTTAAATAAAATTTAGACAAGAAAAGCTGCATTAAATCAGGCTTTCTGGTGCTGGGAGTGTGCTTAGATACAAACTTGACAGCAGTACTGGCAACAGCTGGAATGCTTCTATTTAAAATTATATACTGTGCAGAATGGCATAGTTCTTTGATTGAAGATTCTTTATAATTCCAATATATGTGTTTGTCATAAGGTAATTATACAGTGCGAACATCTCTCTGCGCGATGGCATCGCTCTGCTAACTGTGTTTAGGCACTAAATATATTATCTACGCTTTCCTATGTGTCTCGCTGAAGTCATATATGCTCACGCATTCCCATTAAATTCTGTCTGCTTGATACTAATTACATTAAAAGTAAAGCTAAATGGCAGTAAAAATAGTTTGAAATTCTGAGCTTTAAAGTGTACTTTTTATGATACTAAGTTTGCTTATTTCTTTGTGCTCAGAGATGTGTGGGAGATTCATAATAATTTATTACCCACGTACAACATTTTTTGTCATCTGTTCTCTGTACTTCTTATCAAGGGACTTATCTTAGCCCCCACAAATCTATTCTACTTCTTACACATACATCTTAATCACAGGTATTAAAATACATCTAAAGTAAACAATGAAAACGATTTTTTTTTATTTTATCACAATTGTTAGCTTTCTAACCTATTAAATTATGCTAAACTACTGTGTTGTAACCCTAACCATCTTTCACACATGGACAATGAAAGTACTGCACTCAGAGAGAATAGAAAAAAAAAACCCTTAAGCTACACTGACCAAGACTACACACCATTTTTATTACTATATGGCCTCTACAAAAATAAGCATGCTTCATTTTGGTAATCTCTAATCAATATACAACATGCCAGTGAAACATTTCCTATTCTTTACTCTCCAGAGACACCATAATCATGAGACCACAAGTAAAACTATAGTCCCTCTGGACAGTCCTCTGTTGCAAAGCAAATATGATAGGGATGGAAATTGAGGATAGGGTGACTTAACTAGCAGTAAGTTTTTATCTTTCCAAGAGCAAAGCTTTGCAGAGATACTAGAGCTCACCCTCAGACTAGACACTGTACAGTACGACATTTGGCTTAGCTCTAGACCCTACAGGTGTGTCTACACTCTTTCTCTTGACCAGCTTTAGATACAGTCAAAATTATTTATCTGCCTATCTCAAGTTCTATTTAGGGTCAGTTTCACATTTCATATTTTCTTAAAGGAAATCAGTTTGCTTTTCTTCTTAACCTTTCTCATTTTTCATTACTACAGTTCTGCATTTGGTTTCTCACAGCATATTACAGTTTTTAAACAGGAACTCAGTCAAGATCCCTGCCAGGACTGGAAAGCTTGAAAGGGGGCATAACCAGAAAGGAGAGCCTAAGGAAGAGTGTGATTCTCAGAAAAGTCTGTCAAGTCCTGAAGTGCCTAAAATGGGTTTGCCAGTTAAATTGTACTGCTGCACATGGCTACTACTCAGCTTCCACATATCCATGGTACTGAGCCATGAACAACAAATGGAAGATGACCTCACAGCCCCAGAGAATGGTGGCACTACAGACAGAGCTTTACCTGCAGCTTCTCCTTTGGAGGCTATCAGACCTCCTGTCCCAAACTGGGTAAACAGCACTGCTGGAGCAAATACCGCCTATAGCCTGCCCAAGAACCTACCAGCATAAACCCCAGCTGTCTCCAATGAGAATAAGAAAAATTACCAACACCTAGTTCTCATGCTGAAACACAGAAAGAGTTGACTCAGCCTGAGATTGGAAATGCTGTGTTGAAACTATTTCTTACTTTCTCAAGTTTGCACTGGGAGGCCTAGAACGTAAGATGGAGAGATGACTTCTATGCTTTAGCAGCAATGCCCTTTAAAGCTCTTGTGCATCACCTAAATTCATATATAATTAAGCACTCACTTTTAAATCTTGGGCATCATTACCTCAGACAACTCAACTCTGGATTGTTCACCTTGCTTAGTCTTATGTGATTTATAAGCTGAATGCTACAAAATGGTTATTGCATTCCCTATTCAAAAGCAAATCTGCTTTCAAATTCAGCACAGTATTATTCTATGCTCCAGGCAGCAAGAACAGGCAGACACTGAAACACACCTGGTGACATCAAGCCCAACTTTTTTTTCCTACCTAACTTAACTCCAGCTATTTGCTTCTTTTCCATGGTGTGAAAAAGAAGCTGGTGGGTAGAAATGAGGAGTAAATAGCTGGGGCCCTCATGCTTGAGAATGGTTGCTGGAGATCTCAGTTTGGAAGCTTTTCTTTGTGATCACATACTTATGCCCTGCTTACCTCTAGCTCTGGCAGAACATATTTTCAAAAGGCAATTCACAAGACTCTCTGAAAACTGAAGCCTGAAGGAATTAAACAGTTCTTCCTCCTCCCCACGATATGATTAGCTGTCTCTGAGGAGTGAGTGACGACGTCCCTCCCACTCAGCAGCTTCCGAGTGACATTTCACTAAATAGAACTTGAATCTCAAAGGGTTGATCTGTCAAGCAGTTTCAAACCAGAAAAGATCAGGCAGGTTCAGCTTCACCCTTCAGTTACATCCTCATTTCTAATTTTCATGTTTTATGCTTCATGCAAGTGTTAATTATAGAGATGAAAGTCAACTTGCCTTTATTCAGCCATTCTTAGCACGTACACAAAAGGAAAGTAGAAGTACAAATAAAATTTGCCAAAAAGCAGAAAAGCTGACTACAGCTTGAGGAAAGTAGAACAGAGCATTGGTTGATGCAACACAGATAATCATCATCATCATTGTCATCTTTCTCATTTAATGTAGTAAGATTGTTATGCAGAATTGTTGACTTTGTCTGACCACAGCTTATGTAAAATCAGATTTTGAATTTTATTAGATTTTATGCTAGGACTAGTAAAATCATCATGGAAAGCCAACTTAGAGTTTATAGTATCACTGAAAGAACTATGACTTTCATACAAACAAGAAACATAGAGTCAAAGCCTCAAAGGCAATTAATTAAGATGATTTTACATTTCTGTGAGTCTCCATCAAATGGAAAGCATTCAGATTACACATAAAGTGATTTATGTAATCAACAGATAAACATTTGAAAGTGGTGTGTTTCACTGTTAAAAATAGTCTTATTTATATAGCCAAGCATTTACACACAAAATGATTAGTACCCACCAGGTATTTCAAATAACTGCTGGTCATTTGGAAATCAAACTCATATGATACTGAAACTGGAGCTGCACATTCCCTAATAAATTCCCCACATTCCACTACTTGCAGAGAAAATGCTGTGTAGGTCATCCAGAACATCTTTACAAATTCCAGTAGAATTTTTCTACATAATAGATGATTATGAAGGACAGATTTGCCATGAATGATGTAATACCATCACCATTTAACAAATATGAAATTCAGGACTCACTGCAATTACCCCAAAAATTGTGAGATGCAAGTTTCATTCCTGTTTCTATCTGCTTTCTGAGACAATTCAACACTACATGTTGTATTTCCTTTGATAATTCTCATAACCTCTGCCATAAGAGGCATTTTGGAGTAAACCTGTTTGATTATTTTTTTAAAGCTCCCACTCTGCTGTTAAAATGGTTCCAGATGTTATAAATAATTACATGTCCATTGGAGAAATATAACCTAAACATCAGACTGGAAGGCTTTTCTCTGATTCCAGAACTTTTTCTGCCTCTTATTAAACAAACAAACAAACAAGCAAACAAGCACCATTCCATTCCATCGTATTCAGTCACAGAGAAAAAGTTTGTCTGCATGGCAGGATGATAAAGGAATGAGAAAATCTGTCTCAACTTTCCTTTAGCATAATCTTGTTAACATAAGACTTGTGAGACACAGCAGCCTCAGCTTTTATATGCACTTACAACCATCCGGTAAATTCTCCAAAGACAGAAGAAGGTACTGAGGTACTACTCCAACACATCATGCCACATCCTCACTAGTCTTATTCAGGACATTAGTTAGAGCTGTATTTATCACTATTTCTTTATTGTGGGATGCCCAAAAGGCATTTTTTTAATAAGGCATCAAATACCTGGGTTGTTGACAGCTCTTTTTAATACTTCTTCAGAAGTGATGAAAAAATTGCTAGGAAACAGTATGGTGATTTTTGGAAACAAAAGGATTATTTTTAATTTTTTTTTCAGATGGTAATGTTTTGATTCATATTATGGAGTTTGGTGGGCAATGAGTCATTTTACAGGCATAGTATTCCTCTTGAAGAACAAAAGAGTGCTTAAGTGGTCATATACTGATAACTAGAGCACTGCAAACAAATTTTTTGTGAAATTTCTCTATGTGTATTTATATTTACAGCAGTGGGCACCTTGATTTTTTAGAGTAAATTGAGGCAAATGGTCTAGTCCAGTAAACAACTAAGGCAACCTGAGGTTGGGTGTGGAGTTATTTTTTATTGGAGGAAAGCAAGGAGGGTTTTAGCAAAAAATGTTGTTGCATAAAACACAGATAAACAAAGAACAACAGCAGAGAAAGACATTTTTCTCCCTCTTTTTGTTAATGTGATGCAAGCAGACTGCCCTGTCACAGTTAAACATGGAAAAATTGCCCAAATGGAATAAGCAGCATTCTAGAAAGTGCTGTAGTAGCTGGCAATACAGTTTGTAAACACCTTAAATTTCTATGAGGCTGTTGCCTCCATGGACTTCTCAAGGCAAAAGTGCCAAATGAGGATCTTTTGGGACTGCATAGCTTCATATGAACCTTTACAATTTGTTGTGCCTGAACTGCACCAACTCTCCAAATATGCAATACACTGGACCAATGCTTCTGGGAATACTGGATAAAGCTGACATTTTTCCACTCCAGAAAAACAACTGCCTCTCTTAAAGAAGCAGCAGTAATAAGAAAAATGTCTTCCCTTTCTTTTGCTGCCTTTGTGTGCCATTAAACCAGTACATTAAACCGGTCTTTGTTTGCCTTTTAAAAAAGGTTGTGCTGCACTTCGGCAAGGTACTGTTATCAGTGAAAATAGCAGGATATTAGTGGAGGGTAAAAATTGCAATTTGAGATTTCTTTGTGCTTGTGGATATTGCATGCTGCTGACAATGTTTTGCTTTATGAAAAGGAATGCATCAACAGAAGAATTAGTGCTGACTCCCAGGGTGAAAGTTGGGGAACTGCTGGAGCTGTGCATTCACCACTTCTCCATTTCCTTCAAAAAGCTGATCCACATCTGACGACAATTTTCTTCAACATGCTGGGGAATGTACATTATACCCAAACAAGATATGAGTCATTTAAGATTAATGTAAATTTAAAGCAAATACAGTTACATTATATCAAGTCAAAATTATATTTTAATAAGCTGTGACATGAAAAAAAATAACCAGCTTTAGAAAGAAAAAAACCCACAAACCTACTGAACTTTTTGGCCCACATTTTTAATCTATGCAGCCTGGTCAGAATGGATGAAATCCTCTGGGATTTGAAGAAGCTCAGAATTTTACTCCAAGAGCAAGGCCGAAGAAAGCAAAAGGGGAGGAAAAACAGAGAGATAAGGCATAAGCCTACTGTATTTCTGAAAACAAATTTGTGTCTCAAGATTCTTTGCCTTTCCGGAAGAAAAAGACCTCTCAAAAATTCTAAATTCTAATGCTGCAATTCCTGAACATATCTGTCCTTTAATCCCAGGAGTACATGAATTGCTGCTTTGGGCTGTGGAACTTTCCCCAGCCATCCTGCAGAGCCAAAATGCCTCACCCGCACTGCCTTTTCTCTGGTGCAACTGGTGTCACCCACCTGTGTTCCCTCTCACATTGATCTCTCACGCAGCCATACTGACGTTTCTTGCAACGCACTCGCTTTTGCCTCAGGCAGAAGAACACCATGGGCACGGGTTCCATGCTGATCTTGGCACATGAAGACTTAAATGGATTTGGGCCACCATGATTACAGAAAGGTCATGCATAAGCACTCAGAATCAGTTTTTCCTTCCATGCAGATTGTCCAGGCAGCTTCAACAAAGCAGAAACTTTGAAAAACACTCACAAATGTGTGTGTGTGTATATATATACGTATATATATATATTTATATAAGAGAACATATATATATCTGACACTTATAACATTTCTCAAGCAGCTGGTGTCCCAAGGTCATACAGCTTTTCCATTTCTCACCAGATTTCCAAAATAAACATCCCTGAAACATACCTCATTGTACCCTGAGTTTACTGTGCTAACACAACTCCAGGCATCAGCTGCTACTTGACTGACATTTTATAAACATGATCAGTGAGATTTTATATTTTATATTAATTCTTAATGGCTACATGTACTGAATTCAGATTACAGCTTTCAAATTTTGAAATGAGACCTGCAGTGCATGTACAGGCTATTTCCTACAGGATATCCATAAGGGATACTCCACTGTAATTGATTTTAACTTTACAAGCCATATTACTTCAACTGGAAAAGCTGCTATCAGAAGTAAAGGAACAAAATAATGTCTGAATAGTGAAAAACAAAACCAAAACCCCACAACTTAGATGAACATCTGAAATGGCACAAATGTATTTATTTTTACCTGGCAGAACAGCTGCTACTTAATGAAGGAAATTTTTAACTTGTTCTGCATGGTAAGCAACTACCAGGGGGGACAGGAGCTCCGCAGAGCTTTACAGAGTGCTAAACTTTATGACAGAAACTTCTGCCATTTGGAAAGCTCTTTGCAACTCCTTAGCTAGAGAGATGAGAGAGAAAAAGAGGAAAAAAGAACAACCCCCAAAAAACCCCCCAGTTTGAATTTTTTTTTTTCATTCTTGGTATATTCCTGCTGTATGGGTTTTATATGGATTCATTACCAAGGCATGACAGACTGTGCTATTAAAAACGACACTCATCTCCTTATATAAAATGTGCCTCAGCTGTACACTTGCTCGGAAAGCCTTGCTGCTCTTTAGATTCCAATTTGCAAAATGGAAAGTACAATTTTTAGTAAATGTTTGAATTACTACTATTAAGACGGAACAATTTGCAAAATGATACCATGTGCCACATTTTTTGACAAAATTCGCTAATGCAAGCCCTTAGCTAACAGTGTCCTAGATTTTTTTGCTCATCTCTTATACCTCTCATGAAAGCATTATACTTACATGGAGAAGAATATGCCATGAGAGGGAGTTACGAGTCGCTGAATTAAGGAAAAACAACCATCTGCTTTGAAGACATGTCCATGGAGAGTACAAGTGACATGATGAAAAACAACTTTGACTACCATATAAAATAGCAAATTCTTGGTAAACTTTTTTGTGTGTATAGCTCAAAACTAACATCAGACAAACACTTAGAGCAATAACTTAAGTGACAACTTAGAGGCTTCTTAGTCAACTCAAACAGTCTCCACTAGATTTCAAGGACTATTCCTAGGTACACTGAGATTCTCATCTGTAGATTGTTTTCTAGCAGGTACCACCTGCAATCAGAAATTAGTATGAGATCTGCTTTCAGGTTTTTAGGTATGAAAAAAAAGAAAAACATCTGCAGATTTCAACTACAACATATATTTTAAAATTCAATAGTGACAGAAATTAGTAAAAATAGATGCAGGGAAAAACTACTATTTTCATTCTGCAATGAAATATTTATCATGACTTTTGCCCTTTCATGTTAAGAGTTTGTGTACAAATGCACTGTAGCTGCCTGAAGTGTATTTTCTCTGCAGACATCCAAAACCACCTGTCATATGTCTCCTTTCCTTGACTGTGTTAGGAAGATTTCCAGAAAAAATCCATAACACTCTTCTTAAGGACTGACAAAGAGTGAGCCTGGAGTGACCCATCCTACCTATTTACATAAAAGTATCAAGTGAGCTCATCAGTTGGGTACTTCCTGGAGATTTATAGTAATTGGAGCAGTTCATATGCAAGGCATGTTGGAATTAGATTGACAGGGGAGAAAAGGCATAAAACATGAGTAGGAGCATAAACATCATATGGAAGTTTTTAAGAAAAAATGCTGGCCTGATATGCTTGCCTGTAAAGACAATGAAATCCACCACCACAGACTGTAATAAATGATAATCTCATGGGGAAGAATATGGATTTACTTAATTCTCACCTACACCAGTGAAATACAAAAAAAAGAGTCTACTGGCAACTGGAATATGAGTTATTATCTATATAGATGATTTAGCTAAGGTGAGATAAATAGGCTGTGAGAAAAAAAAAAAAAGAGAAAGAATGAGGTTTCTGACAGGAAAAAAACCCCTCAAACCATGTCATATCCCTTGAAAATAAGACCTTTTATGAAGCTACTGTTTTACACAGTAAAAAATGAGGATATCCAGATATCAGGATATCCCATCATGTAGTGCCTTTCAATAAGAAGAAAATTAGTGTGTTGTGGGAGGTGTTAGGGAGCCTAGATGGGAATTCAAGGGAATAGTTTGCCCAGAAAAGCAAAGGGAGCAAGGAACAGGAATAGAGAATTTCACAGCTGCATCCAGGTGTGATGGAAGTGCTTTAGGACTACTGTGCCTGTGTTCAGATAGAAGAAAACAGATCTGGATTTTCACCAAAATTTCAAGACTTAAACCTGACAAGAAAAAACAGAACACTGATTTATTGCGTCTGAGTGTACTGCCTGGCTACAACACCAACCCCTCATTCTTCTTTTTTTGTTCATTTTCCCTGAGATATAGCTGCCATTTCTGCAGAAATACCACAGCTCCACTGTGTAAAACACGAGGCAAGGTTTTGCAAACACTAGGTAGCCACTGGACGAAACAGAACATAACTCCTCGAAGACAGCCTTGAGCTCCAGGCTCAGGCTGGGGAGGGGAACAAATTAGCAAGCTGAAAGGGAAAAGAACAGTCTAAGTATACACTTAACCCCAAAAGTCTGCAACAGGGGAGTGGAGCTAACAGTAGCCAAGGCATTTCTGTGCTAGAATTCTGCTTTTTGAAAGAAAAAACAATCATCTGTTTCCGCCTGCCTTATTAATGTTTAATACCATTACTTGATTTGCTGATTGGTGAAAGGATTAAGCCCTAAAGGCATAAGGAGTTATAAACCATGCTTTATTAAAGAGGAAATAACTGTCAAATAAGCATTTTCTAAGTATTTCCCCACATGGGGAATGATCCTATGGAAATCCTACTAAACTAAGAAGAGTTGGTATTATATTTTTTCAAGAGAAATCACCCTATTTTATTTAATAATAATGACTTAGGAGGCTGGTCTGAGATTTTAACAATTATTTTCATTTTGCAGCTGCCACACCCCTTGGGAATTCACTCTCACCAGGTCATGCTCAACCGCCGGACTTTAAGAAAGTTGAAGAGCTCTGTGATCATAAGTAACGTGTCCTTGCAAATAAAGTACCTCTTGCAAAAGCTTATACTAAGATTTTCCTTTAGAATTTTCTTTTCCTTACACAGACCTTGATTGGAGAGGTCCAGATGTGTTGTTATGGTGTCTGTTTGCACAGTAAGTTAAACAGAAATTATAACACTAGCAAAGCCCTCACTTGGAAATGGAAATTCAAAATGCACTGCAAAATACTGTTTCTGCTTCTACCAAGTATTCTGAAAGAAGGTGCCTGCATTTTTAAAAATTTGCATTTGTAACAGAGAAACACCAAAACACAACACAAAGGCTGTCCAGATTCAAGTAACTGACCTATGGGTTGACTGACACCAATGTAGGGATCCTTCATGATGGAGCAGTGCATCTCTTTTTTAAAAAGTGTTTGGAAAAAACATTTTGAAGGGTATGCTTCATCTTAGGCCCAGTGGATTCAGTATTCCTTGCTTTTGCATGCTTCTTTGTAAGTTACATTATTATATAAAGTTCTCTGCAGAGGTGATAGTTTAAGGAGATGTTTTTCTAAATTGCATAATAACTGAAATACAGTTTTCAGAAAACAACCATTAAGTAGATCAGGCATGATCAGCTCAAACATGATCTGTGCAGACTGACACCACTGAAAAACACAATATGCTTGTCTAGCTTCTCCTTCCTTCCTCCTTCTCCCAGCTCCTTAATTCCCTATTATACCTTTTTTTCTGGTGCTTCAGGCAATGCTGAGCAGTACATTTTCCTGCGTATGTCATTTCGGTTGCCAGGATATAATTCTAATGATTAGGGTGACTGCAAACATGGATGTTTGGGAACTGGTGTTTGCATGTAACTGGTGGCGAGGATAGGTGCTAGTGTCTGGCAGCATACACAGGTGCGCTCCTCTGCCACGTGAGGCTACACTGACTGGAGATGTGACTGTAGAATGTTTTAAGGTCTTTACTGTCTCCGCTTTCTATTTTTATACAATTGTTTATCAGATATGTTAAGTATTTGGAGCTGATTTGCATTTCTACTTTCATTTGCCATGCAAATGTTTTTGTTTCCCCCCTCTCTGAAATCAACAGCACTTAATACTCCTTCCTTCTTTCTCACAATGTGAGTTGTTTGCCTTTCCTCAGGCACTTGTCACATTCTGGAAAGACAGGCAAGCTACTAAGGCACTGCTAGCAAGCTTAAGTTGTGCACTGCTTTGTTGTGTCAAATTATTTGGCTTTTTCTTCTAATCAGGCAGAATTCCAAGGGCTACAAAATCCACATGTTCTCTGAAGGGTACTAGAAAAAATAGCTCTTTCTAGATTTATCAAGTCACAAGTTTTTTTTCTTCCACTGCCATTGGTCTCTCATGGAAATCAAACATGATACAAGACAGGGATGCCCCACGCATTATTTTAAGAGAATAAAATAAGTAACCTTATTACCAGCTTCACACTTCTCACAAAATACGCTATAAGTAAGGCACTAGTTATATAGTACATCTGCAGCTATTCATTTTAAACACAGAAGGCAAAGAAAAGGATTTTTTCTGCCTAAGCTCTGTTATAATTGTATGCAGTTTTTAAATCTCCTTTGCTGTTACCTTTGTGTGCATTTCTCTTTGCAGCAGTTTGCTGGGAGAGTGAAAACAGGTTCAGATAATCAAGTGAAATGCAGAATCAACAGAGGCTTTAAGGTTCTAGGGTTCCCATAAAACAGCTGGTTCTTTCTCTATTTACTTTAATATCTGGATTTATGCACTCCTTTCAAGCAGGTAGACAGCAGACAGACTCTGATTCAAAGTGTTCTCTCACTGTTTCTAAAATCAGCTGTAAATGAACTATAGCCAGCAGGAATTCTCTCAGGAGCCTGTGCATTCTACTGCTGGAAGAAGAACAAGAGAGGAAAAATGTTAAAAACATGGGAAAAAAGGAAGGCCAGAACACAACACCTTATAGGCAGCTTCTAGCTATTAGGAAGTGTGCCTTCGCCTTTGGAAAGTTTACTGAGTCTTAGGAAGGACAACATGTACACTGAAAAGCTGGTGTTGCAGAGACCCAAAACGCAGCGGGAGCTCACTTAGCAGTACTAATATGCCGAAATGGCAGTCCTGCTGTTCAGAAGGAATATGGGAGCACACTGTTAAAATCACTGAGCTGTCTTTTTAAAATTGTGTGTGAATTTGAAGTTCAAAAGGCTGACTGATATCCCTTAACATGGTCCAGCTCTTGAAGTCACTCATCATATTAATGTATATCTGAACTGTGCTTGCTAACACATAAGAAAACATCTTACCATGGGTACTTTATACTGGCCACAAGCTGGATATTAAATGGTAATATTAAACTGTAATAAATTTTTAAAATGAATATCATATTCTCTCCTTGAATAGAAGCCTTTAATCCTGACCATCGTCAGCCAGAGTGGTGACCTAACCCTCAATCTTCACAAGGCTCTTGCTCCTCAGTAACTCCTAGGACATAGTGCTAAGTCAAGTTTCTTCCTTCGTCCTGTGGAAGCAATGAGAGAGATACATGCAGCATAAATGTGGAATATTTCCTCTTATTTTTGAATCAGTTAGCTTTGAACTCCAAAAAAAGTACAGGATATAAAGAGTAATTTCCTTTCCTTTGATTCCTATGTTCCCCTCATTTTAGCTGATGCACACATCTGATCAAGTGATTCAACATGCTAATCAGTACTGGAGAAATTCTGCTCTAGCAAGTCTCAAAATTTAGAAACCTAAAATAGTAGATGAGCACCTTCATTTTCATAAAACTGGTAACTGATAGTGTTTGGAAGATTGCTTATGACTTTAGTGCCTCTTCTCTCCAGTTAACAGCATCCTACCCTAAGTAGCAACTGCTATCAGAACTATTTGCTACCAAGAGACACCAAATCCCTTGTTTCCTTTATTTGATTTCAACAGTTTATCATGATCTCTTTATGGAACCTCCAGAGAAAAAAGCTAAACAAAGGAGTTTAAACGGTTTTCTTGAGATTCATCCCCTAGAAAACTAGGTAGACTATCTGGATTTTTTGGTTTGTTTTTCTTTTTAGCTTGGTAACTTTTAGGCCAAGAAACTATGCTCATAAATCCTCAGCTCTACAGTGAGTGCTGTTCCAGTCAGTCAGTTTTATTTCACTGTCGATTTTAACAGGAGTACAGCACTTCGAAATTTCACCCTAAACATGTCTTAATTTCTTTCGATGAAGCTCCCCAAGTGCAAATGAAGGGTTTTGTTAAGTCGATCTCTGCAAACAATCCTAGGGTCACTTCTGCATTCTTTGTATCCCCATTCCAGTAAAAAGTGTGCCTCTTGTTCTCTTTTCCTGATGCCAGTCCTTGTGCTGGAGAAATAGTTGCTGGATTCTAAAATATGATGACCCAGGTCATGTCTTATCCTCAATTTGACACTTTCATAGTTGCAATATGGAAGAAGAAAGGGGTCTTTGCGAATATCATCAACATGTACCTGAATTCTATTTCAGCAGGATTTGTAAAAAGTATATGAATTTAAGTCTTGCCACAAATTGTATTTTCTTCTGTGACAGCTGCCCTTCACTCTGACTCTTCCACTTTGAAGATTAGCTGAAAGACCTGAAGAAGGACACAATGGCTGCTCTTTGCCAGTGGAACCATGTGCCACAGGCTGGGAGATGAGCTGATTCCATTTGGGCGTCTATCTTAATTCCAAGCAACAAAATTGCTCCTCCATAAAATTAAACATTTTGCTTGTGACTTTGAAACAAGAATTATCCTGTGATTTTTATGGGAAAGGGCAGAGACATGCTTTGAGTTCTGTTTGTACATGTCCTTAACACCAGAATCCAATTAACAACGTCCAGAAGAGAAAAGGGCAAATATTTGGCATAGTGGTGCTTCATATTTGGTTCTATACCTTGCCCAAACAAGTTTGCAATTACCTCAGAACACACTAGAGAAACCTCTTTCTTATTTTACTACACAACCAGCCAAAAATGTGTGTGATTGTCCTTACCATTACACAGAGAAACCATCACAGGTTACTCAAGGAATAAGGTTCTCTATTGGAGATTAACCTTAGCATGTCACTTTTTATGACCTGGTTATTTTTACATCGATTTCCTCCTTTCCACTAACTGTGTGAATATTGAGTCACCCCAAACTACATGTGTCCTCTACCCAAGTTAAGCATCAGTCACATCATTTGGAAAACTAAAAGCTAATTAAAAGATTCCTGCTCCAACAGAAGTTACTTCAGGAAAGAAAAAATAAACCTCTAACGAACAAACAAAAACAAAGAAACAAACAAAAAAAGAGGTGTTGGCTGACAGAAGCAATGAGATTATTAGCAACAGAATCAGAAACACTAGTGGTAAAAAAGAAAGAAGATAAATTAAACATTCATATTTTATCTCAATTTCTGAAATATATGTTCTTAAGCCTACTTTGAAGTATGTGATTAAATTCTCCAAAACCTTTTTATCTTTCCTTGATTGCTAAAGTTTGCTATCAGTGCAGAGCGTGTAGCTGGTATTGTATATCATCAAACTTGTTTCTTTATCTTCAAAAGTAACATCTAAACATGTTATGAATAAACATAAACAGGATGCCTGTTCCTCGTTTATTAAATATAAGCTGTAATGGAGAGAGCGCACACACTCTGTAGCATAGCAGCAATGGCAAATGTTGTGTTCCAGAAGAAACTACTGAATTTGGGGCACGTAGAGGAGGAAAACATGACCTGACCTGAAGTATGAACAGGTTTTTGAAAAGGGAGGATATGCAGAGGTCTCTGGGGAAGCCGTATGATAACAGAATGACACTTAATTTTTGCTTTTTTGATGGCCTTCAGGATGTAATGAAGAGCGTGTGGTGATGTTGGTGATGGAAGTTGACTCCCTCTGGCCCAGTGACTCTATAGGAAGTTCCGACTCAGAAGGTGGGGGTAAGTACAAAATGCGAGAGAAACGCAGGCACAAAAATAAGCAAAGAAAGCCTCCAAAGACCCATAGGAAAATATTCCAATATAAGGCAACATAAATGTATCAATAAAGTATAATGAGCAATTCTACATTGCTGGCATAGCTATGTAATTTACAGAGTTGCCAAAAGATAATAGTTTTGAAGAGCCTGCCAAAAGCCTGGTAATTTGCATATAATTGTCAATAATGCTTTCTCATTTACTAGATGGAAGTTTGCTTTCACAGGATAGAGTTATTGGAATTCAATTTGCAGTCTCTGTTTTTATGACTTTTCTATACAGTACTGTATTATTTAGAAATAAATAGGGAATTTTAAATGCAGTTTTCCATCTCCTGCCCAAAGGCAAAAATTAGAGAATACTTTTTCACTTGAAACTAATAAAAATAGAAAGAAAATTATTAAAAAAGGAAAAGTACAACACTTCTTTGTGTTTCAGTCCATCATACATGAAATCACTTCTCAAATTATTTATCTGTAGTTTCAAGGAAACAAATATCCTGATTATTTTCCAGGATTCAACTTTTTCCTCACTAAAGCTTTGAGGGTGAATTTATCATGGGTGGGAGCTCCCTCAGAATGGTTACTTTAACAAGAGCAGATTTTGAAGTGAATTGAATGATGTTAAACACTTACTTAGGTTCAACATCCAGTATCATGAACACTAATCTTTCTTTGCAGGAGTATGACTGGGGATGAAATCCTCATCCTCCTGACACCATGGCAATTCTCCCAGTAAGTATCACACAGCCAGGATTTCAATATAGAAGGTTTGTTTGCATTACAAAGGGGAGGTTTTATAGTTAACATGATAATATTGCACGTATAGAACATGTGCAAACTACATAATCACCACTTGAATGTAGAAAAATATTTTTAACTCATTAACTACCATTTTTATAGTTGTCATTAAAAGTATGCAAATAAGAATTTTTCTCCTTTTTCATGTAACATGGCAAAATGAATAATCACAATAAGTCAAAATAAATATAAATTCTCTACATATACACACAGTTACTCTCTCTGCTCTTTTCCTTTTGCACTAATAAACCTTGATTTTTGTGCATTGGTATTCACTTGTGTAGTCTTTGCAATTAAGTATGTAAATTTGAAAACTTCATCTATAAATGATGGAAAAGATATTTCCGTAACACTTTGCGTACATAAAACTTCCTGACAGTCTGTGACTAAACGAAACATGCATGCAAATAAAGCTCCTATTTTTGTTTTTAAACTCAGGCTTCCATAGCATTCAAAGCTCAAACAAAACGTCAACCAGCAATTCTGTTTGGAGTCTTCCAGACATCTGATACTGTCTGTTTACCAGATTCCTCTCAACCAGATGATCTGGTTTAGCTTTAAAATATGTTTTCATATGAATATCTCTGCCTCCAAAAGAAAGAGAGGAAAAATAGCCAGTACTACCATGACTAAGGCTTTATTTTGATGTGTATATTCTAATCAATTTCTCCAAGGCATAACTCAACATTCTAGGACAGCAAAGTCACTGAGATGATATTTCTGACTCTCCAGATAAAAATGTGCTAACAGTGAGGTTTTGGATCAACACAGCTTGAGTGCAGTGAGGTATCAGGAACTTATCTTGGGTGCTCATTCTGACACAGTAGGACCATGCAACACCTTTGCAACTACCAGCAAAACACAGGGAAAATACACAGCCAGTTAGATAAATCTCAGACCACAGCACAGAATGAACCCCACTAACTTGTGGATGTGAGCTGCAAAAGAGGCCAAGTCTCCTACCAACTTTTTGAGATGAGTTGAACACCAGCTCTGAATAGAAAGATTTAATACCAGTGTGAGCAGCTCACTAGATACAACCACAGGGAGGCTACTGCTTTAGAAATACAACTTCAGTGTTTTCTTCATGATTTTTACCTTATTTACTATTATTCTGCCTCAAAGGAGAAAGAAAGCAGGCCTTATTGAAAACTTATGATTGTACAACATTTCTTTCATAAATAATATTTCTGTATGGCATTACTTTAATATGTCAAGTGTAACTTGGATTGTATCCTTTAATTTATCATGTACTGCATATGTGCTACAGTAAAAACAAATAATTCATGAGTACAGCTCTATGCAATACACGTGATATATGAACCTTCCTCTGAAGTGGAATATATGTTATTCCTCCTGGTCCTGAGGTGTGATTTTTTTATTGCATAAAAAATATATTTAAATTTTATTTATCTGTCATGACACTCTGGGTGCCCATAGGGCACTAACCATTCATAGCATTGGTACCATGTAGATTCCCTCCCCCTGCCCCAGGAATAGTACATTATCCATAGTACCAGTCAATTTTGTGAAAATATTTGTGAACTCTTGACAAATTCAGTCATCATTCGAGCACTAAAAATGGGACTTGTTTCTAGAAAATTGTACTGTGTCAAGATTGTTAAAGAAAATACACATTTCAAGTGAAGATAGTTTGAGCTAGTATTAAAAGAAGAGGGAGAGAGAAGGCAATGGATAGTAAAGGACTAAGCAGTTTGAAAATAAGGTATCATTGCAGTATCTTTCTCACTCTCCTCCCAAACACTTTTTCTTTAATATGGTATCTGAATAGAAGACTCATTGCTCAAAAAACTACTGCCCTTGGCTGCCCTGCTTGTATATCAAGTCTCTTTCTGCTGTTTTTCACTATTCTTAGCTCATCCCTTCAGATGTGCTTGAGTTTGTCCTGCCTTAACAGGGCCCTGTAAGTCCATACTCCCGTACCTCAATATCCTGTTCACCACAGACAGCAATGCCACGTTACTTCAGTAGAAACAATTTTTTTTCTCATCTGTTCGTGTATTCCTGAGGGGAACTCTGCAACATTTCCCTTCTTTCTCCTCTCCCTCATGTGAGCATGCACATTAATTTTTAATATGTCCTTTTCTGAATTTATGTAGTACAGGAGAAGACCATGACACTAGATGAGCTCTAGTGCTTGCAGAAGGAAGCAAGGCTAGACAAAGAGATTTTCAGGAGCGAGATAAAACAGCAGCAAAAAATAATACAGCTGAAAATCCGAAAGCTAGCTAAACCCAAGAGGAAGATAAAATGTGCACTTTCAGTAAACTGTACAAGCTTTACAACTTCTGCCTCACTCCCACAATGTCTTAGAAACAGACTTGATCATGTGTTGTTTGCGTATCAGACAGCTGTAACTCTGTAAAGATACCCTAGAGATCCATTAAGCAGCGTGAAGAATGTCTTTGTGGGTGTATGGGGTGAGAGGGATCAGAGACTTCAAGGAAGCAGAAAACACAGCAAGAAACAGGCAGTGTAGTGACTACAGAGACCATCCACTTGAGTGTACCTTATCCAGCCTGAAAACAGCAAAAATTTCCCCAGAAACCCGCTGGGTTTGAAGTGCTGTAATTTCTTAATAACAGTATTTTCTGTTTCACATCTTATTTGTGTGTTTTTGTTATTAATGACTTTCTATTATAAACTGACACATGAAAAATAATTAGTGTCACTGTTACAGTTTACACATACATATACAGCAACATCCTAGCTTTTAGCTGCACTTCTGTTAATCACTTTTCCTGAAAATAAGTTATTGTTGAGATAATGCAGGGCAGTGTTAGCTTTGGCCTTTTTATAGTGCCCAACTGAGAGCACATCTGTTTAGCTGCCACAAGCAGCCACTTTGCTGCAATCAGTAATCCTGAGGCTGGGAATGCACTGTCCTACCTGCAGCCAATGATGCCCCCATCCATTATCCACAGCCAGCACCTCTCCACACAAGAGAAGTCCTCTGCAGTGCCTAAATGCATCAGGGCTCTGTGGCGTTAAGGAATTACCACCAAAAGAAGAAACTGCACAATGAGATTGTTGCGATACTGAGGTTGGAGAAGGATTGGAATTAGTATCCACTCCAGAAGAAGAACCAATCTCCCAGCACGAAATGAAAGAGATCCTGTTTCTTCATATTTTATAGTTTATTAGAATAAGTTAACATGTTAATTATTACAGTTCTGTAATTCCTTTTATGTACCCTTGTTCTCGGTTGGTCCAATGTAACCCTGCAGTTGATTGGTTTATATTCGATGGGTTGCAACCCAGCCATATAAGGTTATCTCCTCCCCTGATCTTCTCTATTTGGTCGTTTTCCTTCCTTACATTCCCATGTATTGTTAGTCTCCACCCAAGTTCCACCTCCCTTCTAGAAACTTCCCTGAGATCCCTATATAAGTCTGATTGCGCCTCCCCCCCCAGTACACTGCCATTCTTGCTTTACCCCACTGAGACTGTGCTGTCCTTCTCTTCCCCTCAAGGAGTGTGACAGGGCTCCTGTTATCTTCCAGAAAACATGGACACACTCCTGCCTAGTATGCCCGATGCTGTACGCTCAGAATTCATCTTTACTCATACTGAAGACACCAAGACTTAAGGGGTGGGACNAAAAAAAAAAAAAAGCTGGTGAATTGCAACAACAAAGAAACTGCTTCAAAACAAGGCAGCACACATTAGTTGCTGCAGTTGAGACTTCTGAGGTTATAAGGGAAGAACAAAGCCTACATGAATGACATTGTTTCAGCACAACAGTGACCCAGCGCAACCTCCCTGTTCCTGAATTGACACCCAGCAGCTTATTTCAAATTCTTTCCATGAGCTTTGCCCACCATGTTTGTTCATCATATCTCCTCATAGGTCTAAAATGGTGGCTTACTCAAATATTCGCAGCTTTTGCTTTACACCAAGGTAGACAAACCTAGGCAGAAAATAAGGTCTTCATATCCTGTTCTGAAATAGAAGCTAATTTCTTCAATTTTAGCAGTCCACACTACAGAGATAAGCAGGTAAACGCTACTACAATTTCCTTATAACAATGCAAACATTCACTGATTATAAAATGACTGGAACTATCACACTTCCTACAGCCAGAACTCCATGCCACTAATAGTTGTTAATGTTCCTTAAACATTCTAATTGCTCTGCAAAATGTCATAACTGAGAAAGATGAAATGGATGAACATGTTAGATAAATAAGAAAGCCCCCACAAAAAGTGTTGCAGTTGGGAAATATCATTAAAGTAATTAATTCCTTTCTTTACAGGACTCTCCAAAGTGAGTGAGAAATTAGCCTCCTCTTGTATTGATAATGTTTTTGTCATAAAATGCAAACATTGTTCTGTTTTGGTTTGTTTTTTTGTTTTTTTTTTGCTTTTCAGAATAGGAGGATACCAACCGAAAAATGTCAGACAAAGAAAAGGAAAAAAGTCATTATTTCCAGTGTGGGAGGTGTTATAGTGCTGACGCTTTGCAACTCTGCAACAGGTAATGCCTGTCTAAAACACGGAGAGAGAGAGCAGCAGCTCATGGCTAATAGTGCATACCCTGTCACACTACTTGTCCCTTTATGCCTGCTAATACAATCAATATCAAATTGTACTGTACTTTGTTTCTCCAAGATGTTGCTGATTACAAAATTGAAACTCTGATTAGCAGTTCAAGGATTGTAAAGAACATTGAGGCTCATGAACTTTACTTGTGTCCTCCTTTTAAAGGTATTATTTCATTCCCGTATTGTCAGCTTCATAAAATCACCTCAAATGTCTTTTCCGCTAACCTAACTTATAGAAAAAGGTTTTGTACCAATTTTTGAAGGGGTTTCTAAGACTGCTTTTATATGCTACTTTAAAAGATCAACACTAGAAATTCTGATGGATTACAGTTAGATATCCAAAGGTTCAAATCTAAAAATTCCTATTTTAATACAGTACATATTTCTGCAACAATGTAAGATGGAGAAATGCTGGAAATATGCACTTACAGATGACCTCACTTTTGCAATAAAGACTGCAGAGTCAAAGCTATTCCTAAGAGCCACTTATAAGGAAACCTGTAACAGGAGAGCTGACAGGGACAAAGAAGCCACAAATGCAGACTTCGCTTTGATTTTAGCATGTTTACAGTTCTATATAGTAAAACTATAAGAAATTTTACCAATGGAGTTATATGATAGAAATCTAATGATGGAGAAAGTTGATGCAGGATGACTTGGTGAAGTAACACGGGGCTAAGTGATTTTTTTTGAGAGTTTCAAAAGGACAAACTCAGGTAACTATCAAGGACAGATAACGAGATTAAGAGTTCAAGCCCTTAAGTACAGCAGAAGGCAAACATTAAAAACTTACTAGGAACTTCCAGGTTGAGCAATAGGAAAAACATGAATGGAAAGGCATCAACTGCAGAAGAATATAAAACTATTTCCAGAAGCTGAATGAAAACCAGCATATATTTTGGAAATCTCAAAGTGTACAGATCAACTGAGACTTATCAGAATTGAAGCTGAGCTGTAATTCTGGAGGGAGATTTAATAAACAGAAGAAGTTTCTTAAGCCGTAAAAGGGAAAGAGAAAAAATGACGAAAGAAAGCAGATTTTCACTGACATTCAGCCAAAATCAACTTAGTTATAGTCTCCAAATTAAAATACTGCTTTTGTGTTCATTAAGGACATTAATACTTAACAACAGAGCAAACTAAGAAGAAAAAGAAAAGGGACTATTACTCACCATATTAGGATTAAAAAATGTAAATGGAAATTCTAACATCTAAAGGAAAGAAAAAAAAATCTAAGCACTTAAAGGCTTTGGGTTGGGAAATTCAAATTGCCAGTACAGATATGAAATAAAGAAACACAGCACAGGAGAAAGAGATTTATTGAATCTATCAACATGAATGGGTATTTATGAATGTAGAATAGCCAATGTCGTGTCTGTATTTAAGAAAGGGGAAAATAAAATGAGAACATAAAAACCTGTTACTCTGACTGTAGTAGCATTATCAGCTTAAGAACAACTTTTAGAAGAATGTTGTTTGGATGAGAAGCAGGATGATAGGAAGAATGGACAAGCCTTGAGACCGCTATGGCTTTGGCCAGAAAAAATCTAGTGTGTTGGGAAGATGTGGATAGTAAAGTTCTCTGAATATCTGCTTTGAATGTCTGCTTTCCTCTTGCTAATACTTTTGCATGGTAAGGTTTATAAGTTGTTGTTGGGATACAAAGCTTAAAATTATTATCAAAAGGGAGAAAAAAATGAATATGACACAAAGTAATTCACAACGTTTCTGGGAAATCAATATTTAGAAAAACTTTAATTTATAAAAAAGGCTCACATATGGCTACTACCATGATTTTCTGATAGAGAGTAGGTGCACATTAAAATTAAAAAAAAATCTTTCATTTTGGGCTCACTGGATGATAAAACAGTTAATTATGAGCTACCATTTTGGCAAAAAAGGCCCGTTGGTGATTCTCCAGTCAATCACACATGGGTTGCATTAGGCATAGGTACCCCACAAGCCAGGACCCAGCACACACCACAGTCACGAGCCTGTCAGTGTTTCTAGAAAATCCCAAGTGGTTACAGGGCTCAGTACCCTCCTCCTTGAGGCAAAGTTTTCTCCTCCTGTCTCTTGATGCTTTTTGTCTTCTGCTCCAAACAGATTCACCAAACTCTCTCTAGTTCTGCCTGTTCATCGGTCCAGACTTTCCCACACAGGTTCCTTGGCCACAAGCCACAGCGATGAGGTAATCTCATCCTCCATAATCCCCAAAGGCAGTTAAAAGCACTTGTCGTGCTGCTAGCATCTAATGTTTTATGACTTTACATCTATTTACTAGTATTTGTTGTGGTGTGTTAGAATTAACATACAGTGACATTATTATTTTTTGGAAGCCCAAGAAGAAAGCAATTGCATACCATTTGTGACTTAAGCATGTCTATCAAAATGAGCATGGGTCACATCTCCCTAGTGTGCTGCTCCAGGCAGTCAAAAACTACATGTTCTCCCTGAAATTTCTGGTGGCTGCACAAACCTTGCACTGGTCAATATGTTTCCTGCCACTGGGTAAGTGTGACTACACACAACCTCAAGAAGCCAAGTGCTTAATTCACAGGAATTAGATGGTTCCTGTGCAAAACCAGCTGTATTGCCTGGATGAGAAGAGAATAACGGGGTAGGCACGCACAACATGTACATAAGGAATCAGAATAAAACATCCACAGCTTCTCAGCTTCTGTGAGAATGGTTTGGTCTACAGTCATGTGCAGCTTGTATACAACAAAACTAAACATCTTTATCCAGCAAGCACATAGTTTTCCAGCTGGTGCCTTTGCCACATCCCACCCTCAGCAACTCAGCTGTACCACATCCAGTGAATCATCAAGAACACAGATCAGTGAATTCTAACAAGTTTACAGACCTTCACCATAAGAAAGCTATGGGTTTCCTTTGCTGACAGTGGGCAAACAAGGTTCCCTTATATACCTTCAGTCAGTTTACTCACCAGATGAATTATTTACTTTTCAAGCTGTGACAAAAGCTTAGATACAAGTTAACTTTGTGCATCCATGCTACAACTCTCAATCTGAAAAAATCCAGTCCCACACAGATTTCTGGCAACAGTAGAGTGAACTGTATTGCTGCTTATCCCTCGTGGCAATAAACCTCTTCCTCCTGGTAGCATCTTGGCTCACTTGCTCCCCACATCGTATGCTATCTGCTCCACAGACAGCCTGATTTTCTGAACTGTGGCTGTACTTCTGACCTGTGAGTACACAGGAATTCCCCCAACCTATGCCCAAAGTCCTTGCTTTCCCTGATAGATTTCTACCCCTCCTCCTGAAAAGGGTTCTCTAGTTCAATATAAGCATAATGTTGATGCGTCCCCCAACATAATTCTAGCACAAGACTAGCCACTCTCACAGCACATCTACACATCAGTTAGAGAAACATCAGAGCGGATAGTTCCTTGTAGATAAGAAGCCATTTATGTCATTGTAATAGTTGTGTGGCTGTCATCCTATAAATACTGCAAATAAATTAAAAGTGGTATAATTTTGTAAGGGCACAAGAATGGCATCAGTAAAAAATTAAAATGCAATTCACATTACTGCCTACAAGGTAAAGTAGTAATGACTGCTGTGTTATCAATCTCTGACTGTGTCTTATTAAGTAATTTAAACATTTTTAACATAAAGTGTACATTGAATAAAAAGAACACATGCCTAGCTAAAAATTGAATGATAATTAGCATGTAAAAAAGGGTAGATATTCTGAAAAGAATTAACCGAAGATAAAGTTGAAATCAAAACTGAAAGTACATTGGAAGTTGAAAAATGATGCTGTTAGAAGTCAGCAAAATCTAATACAGAAGATACCAGAGAGGAAAAATCTGTTCAAAAATGGTTCTTACTATATTTATAGCTCCCACAGTTTAGGAAAGAAAAAGAGTAGACACAATTTATAAACAGAATTGATATTCTGGGCAAGCCTACGAAAATAAGTCAAATTATATAAATGTGATTGCACATGGTAAAAAGCAGGCAGTGGCTTTCTAATTTTGCAGTAATCTAAAATTTAGGTCACTGGACTGAGAAGTGGCAGTCTTATATGCGCTTTGTCTGACTTTCAGAGACCAGGGACCAGTTGTTTCAGGGATTTTTTTTTGATCTATAATATAAACAGTAAAAAAAACCTGAAATACCTGAAGAGCTGCATATAAAAAAGAAACCCCATACAATCCATGGGGGGAAAAAATCTAGTTTTGATCTGCAATGTGTTGATTATACAATAAATTATAAAGAGCATTTTATAACTCTCGTACAGAACTGTTGCAGTAGGGAAAGACAATATTTGAGAGATGAAGTACTTATGAGCAGAAAACCTACACAACAGGATTAAAAAGAATCCTTTTTGACTTCTTTGTTTGTAATAGAAGATTAGTATTCATCCAGTTACAGAGATGATGCAGGCAGAGAAATACAAAGGCAAAATCTGAGAACACCAACTGGAATTATGGATCTATATGTCATCTGTGCATAAGTGATAACAAAAGCCATAGGAATGAAGCAATGCTGGTAAAAAGAAGCCCTAAAATGACAGCCACAAACAGTGAAACAATAAATGTGTCATCCAACTGTCCCCTCCTACCCGAATCAATCACCTGAAGTGCACGTTCAGAAATGCACTTCCATGGACATCAAATACTGATGGCAGATGAAGTACTAGGTACTGCAAGAACATACTCCATGCCTGATCCAGTATGTTCAATGCCAGTGACAGATCAAATAAAGCCAGATCACGCAAAACTCACTTTCATTAATACATGAAGGTCATTAAAAACTTTTAATACAGTAAATTCACTTGAGTGCCCTGCCCTGACTGAAGGGGGTTGAAACATCATTAAGGAATGTGCGTAGAGATGGCTTAGGCGATACATTCTAAGGCTGTCAAGAAAACAAGAGTCACAATCAAACTGGACAACAAAGAGCACCAGAATTTTTCTTTACTATTAGAGCATTTTACTGTGGGTAGCACAAAGGAGTGAACACATCCTAATTCTGACCAAAACAGCACAGATTGTCATCAAATGAAACTGAGGGAAAGTATCCAAATATTCCCAAAGGTGTAAAAGGTGTTCCATGTTGTGTCATATCTCTCAGGGGACATCACATCACAAATACAAATACTTTTATTTAATTTAAAAGATAAAGGATGACATTCTGGGATGTATGCAAATATTTCAGAATGAAGAGTAGTGAAACATCTGTCTTAAGCATGAATACGGAAGAGCTAATCATGTGTTACAATTGCTTCATTCAAGCAAAAATACAGCCTCGCATTCAGTTCAAGGAAGATTCTACACTTCTGTTAAACTGTACAGTCCACGTAGGTGTATTTCTCTGTTCCCATTATCCCCATGATTGTGAGAACATTTTCATGAGTCAACATACCATCTGCAAGCTAAATTTGCTTCCTTGAGTCCTGGAGTATATATTTGTCAATCTGACCAGAGAGGCTGCTTCAGCACAGATGAGAAGAACTAGCTCCTGCTCCTACAGGACTAAAGAGCAGCTCAGGACTGGCAAGAGACGGAGACAACCTCACAGTAGTCCCTGCCCCAGGCTGTGCTCTCATGTCAGCTGCAGTGAGCAGAGGACATAATATCTATAACATCTTTGGAAGATACTATGGTTTTCTTGCCAAAGCTGGATATACTAACTTCTAGTTATATATATATATGTATGTATGAAAGTATGAATGAATGTATGTATATGTGACTGACTGACCCTAGTACAGGCTAAGAGGTGAACCCCTTGCACAGAAGTGAGGAGCAGGGGGCAGGGCAGAAGAGGAAAGGAAAAAGCTAAATATAATTAACTGCTGAGGAACCAAAACAAAGCTGTCATTTAAAGTAACTGCCATTAATTTGAAAAGAGAAAAAAAAAATTTGTATATAGCATATATAGATGGTGTTATTTTAAACAAGAGCATTTTCAAACTTTTCCATTTGCTGTCAACATCTCTCTAAGTGCTATTGAACCATGGAGCCATCAAGTAAATGAAAGCAGGATGTTAGACTGAAGTGGAAAGTAAAGACATAATCTGAAGGTCATGGTGACAAAGGAGGCACAAAGTGACCCTTGTTATGAAATAGCTCCAAACATTGAATAGTCAACAAAGCCATCATTTTAATAAAAGCAAGGTACTGCTGCTACAGTCTGAAACAAAATGAATTATGACTCACTAGAGGCAAACATTAATGAGAAGCTGCTTATCAGAAATTCTCTTACTTGACACAACTTTGAAAAGTGTTTCATATACAAACTCTTTTCCAAAGTGTTTTTTAGATAAATATCCAGGAGTCATTACACAACAGGATGTTCCAGAAGTATTGATTTCTGCAAAGTCTTGCTTTTACATATTATGGGTATTTGGTGCAGCAATTTCAGATTTCAGTCTGAGGTTTCAATAAAGCCCATGACAGTTACCAGCAAATATTATTAGTGCATGTTTCAATTCCATTTTCTTTCTGCGGTATATACCTATTCCAGGTCTTCCTTGCTGCCTGGGTCCAGACAGATAACCAAGTATTATATCTTACCTTTTCTCCACAGAAGAGGGGGGAAACCCCACTAACTTCTTTATTTTATGCACAATGCATAGAGGGAATCAAAATGTCTTAACCCACGGTTATTTTTTTCCCTTCTTTTCCTTTCCCTCTGCTTACCTCCCTCCCAACCCGATCATCATGCCATGCAGATTAAGATAATACAAAGAAAAATAGTACTTGAGAGAAGCGTTCTGAACAAAAGTCACCCCAGCTGGCCAAGCAAAAATTGTCTGTGAATGTGCAGGTGGTGCTGCATAAGGCAATATCCTTGGAATCTCATTCCCCCTTTTACGTTCATTTTACCATTTATTCATCAGGCCCTGAAGGCAAAATGAATTGCGGTTTTGAGACTGAAGATTTTATTTATGTGTAACTAGAATGGTGCTTGTATTTCTATAATTCCATGGTATTTGTATAAATCATGGTATGCAGCTGTTATCTCTAGGTAAAGCTGAAATACTGTAATGATCTACATCTATGTTTGCATGGGTCTGGCACTGTAACTGCACAAGAGTTGTGTCAATAGCCTCACAGGTGTGTGGCAGAAGTGAGAACAGGTTTTGAACAGCTTTGCTCATTGTTCAAAACCAGAAAATAATTTCTGCAAAAAATAGCTCAGTGGAAGTGACTCACAAAATTATGACTCTTTTTTTCTTAAATATTTCTGTTTACTGATTAAATAAGCAAAAGTCTTAGATGACTAACAATCATGTTTGGCATTTCATAATGTTGTACCTCACAAAATTATCCAGATCATAGTAAAAATCAGTTCTCTCTAATCCTACTTGAATCTATTAATCAGAATTGTTGCACACAGCAAGCACGACTTTTTATAACAGCAATACTCTCTTAGTTATCTTTTTTCCCCCAGAAATGGACCTCTGTGTATATAATATGGAGAAGAAAGATTCTTCTGATAGTAAAAAGCTAGTAAAAATATCTGCCCACTAAAGATACCAATTCATGTTATGTGCAAGCCATACTGTGCTGAAGTAGAGCCTCCATCAGGGCTTTTGCACAGATGGTATCACAGATTTTTAAATTATTATTAGATTATTAGATAATTGTGCTCCTCTCAAACCAAATATAGCCCATTTTAAAACATCTTTTGAGCAGTGTCGCATTATAAATGGGATCCTGAAATGATCAGAAGTAGTACTTTGTCTTTAACATGGATGGAAAAGAAGGTTAAGGAAAGACAAGTAATGTTAGGATGTAAAAATAATGAAAATAAAAACAAAGGGTTTATTATCACTCTTAAAAAGAAAGGTTTCCTAACAGTCTATGCTTCTGTGTATATATATGAACCAAACACCACAAATTTCAAATATCAATTTATAGTCTTAGTTCCAAATTTCTAAATGAACAAGGTACTCAGAAAGGAAAACCCGTGTGGTTTTCTTTGCACTGAGCAGGTAGTAACTTCATTTGAGAACTCCATCCTATAATTTCTTGCTATTCAGTGTAATGAACCATTAAAAGAATTTACTGAGCCAAACAGAAATAAAAACAAGCCCTTTATGATAGTAAAACTCGTGCCTGAAGCTTTCTATACCTCTAACTCCCATCTCTCCTGTTAGGTGTGTTTAGTCACAAATGGCTCCTTACACATTTACTCTGGTGTCGTTCTTTTCCACAGTTATATGTATATGACACACCTTCTTGCTTCCCCACCTTAGTTGTGTGCCTGTTGCAACCTGGTGTTAGGCAGTGTGTTCACAAGTTCATATCAAAGATTTTGTTACTTTGAAAGTATGTATTTTATATGTTCTGGAAAACACTAATTTCACAAAAAACCCGTGTTAGGAAATTTACTGGCAGGTTAACCTGCCTATGGCAGCTACCTCCATCATCACGAATTCTGGTCCCTGGTTGAGAAGTGGGAGTAAATGACTTAGAAAGTGATAATAGAGGTCATGCCATTCAGTGGGAAGCTACTTCTTGTTCTGCTTATCATGATCTAGTTCTTATCCATCCATTCCTCCCACCTCTTCTCTATAGCAGCTTTGGTGGTCTGCTGCATACTGAGCAGCAGATGTTCTTTTCTTGATACTACATGCAAATTTTTCAAGCAGCTGCACAGAGCTGATATTATCATATGAGAAACATCATGACTTTGACTTTCCTTGCTGTCACTAATTTGCTTTCCTGTTTTTCTTTGGAGCCTAAGAATTTACAACTCTGTATATAATAATAATAGCTTTTATTTTTATTGTTGTTGCTGCTGTTGTTATTTCAATTTATCTGCTTGAGAGTGGGACACATAATAATTTCTTGCCTTTCTTCCTAATATCAACAACTGATTACTGTATTCTCTTTAGACCTTGTTAAGTTTCTTGACTTAGAGACTTTGTTTCCTCTGGGTCAGAACCTACAGGATATCTGTGAGTGAAGCTCCACTTAAATCAGGCAGTTTGGAAGACAGAATCCTCTTTCACTGATGAAGCTGCAACACAAAAGATAACATCACCCAATTCCCCTGATTTCTTTTATTTTTTTCTATTTCCATTCCTTTTCCTTTTAGTGCAACAATTTGAGTTGCAAGAAAATCTATTTTATTTATAATTAACTTATTTTTAAAATGGTTGCTTTGATTTACATGGACTTTTCGTGAACTCATAAACACAGATTTGCCTCAAAAAATATCTTGCTACAAATCAATCCTCAATCTACTGGGAAATGATGAATTTTGATTTTCACTTTGAAAACAAAGAATCTGTTTAGGGGAAGCTGCATACATCCACATATTTTCATACTGAAGTTCACTTTGAAGTAGTTTACACCCTTGCCAGTGATGATGTAGGCCTAAGGTCAAATGCATACCCATAGTTTTGACCTAAGGAAGTATAAACGTTCCTTGTTATAGGTGTCAATATTCTGTGCAGTATGCATTTTACAGAAGAAAGCAACCCAGTGTAAATAGAGAACTGCAATATATACGGTCTAGCAATTTGCTTTTGTATTTCACCACCATGAAGCTTCTCCTTTAGGTGAAAGGAACAAAGCCTTATCTAATTACTTCAACTACCGTGACTCCCTGCTGTTAATGGAGATGTATTATATAGAGATGGGACATTTCACAGTGATTGCATTTTATCTCTGCCCAGATCTCCTCCGTGTGCTAGTGGAAACCAGACCTTCGTGCTGAGCAATCTGTGCTCTGTGTCCCTCATAAGCTCAATATTGTAAAAACAATGCATACTAAGCACAGAAAAAAAAATCCTCCATCAAAAAGGCTAATAATGGGTACTATCCCTATATTAAAATCACCTCCCCTCTATGCATACAAAAATCTTCAGCTGAACAAATGCTATGAGAAAAAACAAAAAACTTTGTTCCAGTTCACTTATGTATTCACCAAGCATGCAATTACTCTGTATTAGTGGTTAAAATTCAGGATTTCTCATTTGTTGCCAGAAGTCAAAAGCCAAAGTCTGGAACTCCTCATTTATTCTTTCCTTTTTGTTTGTTTGTTTTACAATACCTTATCTATGCTTATATTTATTATTGGATAAAACTTTACAGATTCTACTATGCTTGATAAATTTTTTCAATTCCTTTTATTACTCCCTTGATGACCACAGTACTGTGTGTGCATTATTATTCTATCTCACAGCTTTGAAAGGACAATGGAACTCAGGGAAAGCTAGTGATGTGGACTGTAAGTCAGTCTCATCAAATGGAGTTTGTATTGATGCAGGTATGGAGTCTTCTATCACAAATTTGACTTTTGGATCACAAATGTACCACTGTACCATTCCAGCTCTGTACTTTTCATTTGGTAGGTCGTCTAAGCTGCAAAATACTTTCTTATTGTGATAAAATGAATGTATATTTTAGATAGGGGGGTTGGGAGAATAAGGCCCCAAATCTCACAGAAATGCAAGAATAACTAATTAACCAAAAAAGGAGAATACTACTTTTTTTTTTCCTCTCAGGAAAAAAATAAAGTAATTGCATGCAACATTTTTAGCTGGTGGGTTGTTTCTATTTATACTCAACTATTTTTATATTGAAGTTCTTACAGAAGTAACTTTTCAGCTAATTCTAATTATTGGCTACTGCAAGACTTTGCTCTTGTACAGCCATTGATGTTTGAGACACTTCACTAACAGATTTTACAAAGAAGGTCTGGTTCTTTTCTGATCTTTCCCTATTCTTAGCTAATTTCTCTATTTTCACATTTTGCAGAGGAATACAGCTTACTCTGAGTGTTTGATTAAATATGTTTGATTCTGGATTAAGCTAATAATCAACAGGATAAATAATATTGTATTGATGGTATTTCAGAGACACATTATGAATGGTGAGGAGGCTTCTTGTTTCCCCATAGTCAAATAGTTCTTGAATTCAATGTCTCTAAAAAGAACAATTTTAAAAAACCCAGAATCCTCCATTCACTCACATGAGTGTGAAGGCCAGTCGAACTAATCAAATTACTCAAATACTTTGTAGTATTTTTATTCAGGGCTGAGCTCCCTGAATTTCAAAAGATTCCAGACTGGTCTCATCCTCCAAGGATAGAAAGACGATGTTCCAGTTCATATAGGGGGAAGACTACTGCATTCATTCGTAATGTACAGCCCATCCAATTTCTTGTCCTTGGCAGTTTTAATTCATCAATTTGTTTTAGCTAAGAAGTGCTGAAGAAAACTTACACAATCTGGTTGTTTATAAATGGGGGAATAATGGTCACTTTTCAGAAACAGCAATTCTATAAAATGAGTATGACAAAATAAATGTTTAATGTAAGTTTTCACTGGTGGAAATTTTGAAAGCAAATGTTCCTTTGAGGACAATCTTACAAGGCTGCCTAGAGAGGTTGTCTCCATCCTCAGAGCTTTCAAGACCTCACTGGTTAAATCCCTGAGCAACTTGGTCTGATTTCACAGTTGATTCTGCTCTGGGCAAGGACTAGAGCCCTCCTGAAGTCCCTTCCAACCTAAACTCCTTATTCTATGATTTTAAGAATCCGTCTATCATTCCCACCGTACCCTTCAACACAATTAGAAATATTCATTAACCCACCAGCAACGCAGACTCTGGTTTTGTGCGTGCAAAGATGGCAATGCTAAATCCATCCCACTACACTATACAAAGGTACAAGGAGATCTCAGGCACATGTGACTGAGTGACACTCATGCTGCACTGACTTCCTATGTTGGGAAACAATGTTCTCGGGCCTCTCTAACCAAGTTATTGTTCAGAACCACTGTACTCTGATAGAAACTGTATGAATGGTACAACTAAAAACAAAATCTGAATTAACTCACAGTGAAGAAAACTAAAATTCTAATGTCTCTGAATGCTCAGTACATATTTCTCTCTTTGTAAGACAAAAACCTGACAGAGAACAATCTTAAGCATTATATAATATTGTTTTAAATGTATGGATTTGTGCATATGAATATTGTCATTATGGATATTGTTACCTGAGCATCTCCCCCTACCACATATAATAATGTGATTTTCATCTATCCCACTCTATTTTCCCTTGTTTTAGAACAAAGAAACATGTACAGTGAAGCATGTTCTTTAGGTAATCTGCTTTGGCCTTACTTATTTGGATTTTATGGGGGATACATTTCCACCCTAGTCTTCAACTCACTACTTAGCTACATCGAATCAAAGAAATAGACCTTCTGTACATATTCAGACAGTCATCAAGACTTAAACAGATGAAATACACCCTCAAAAGAAAGTGGCAGCTTGACAATAAAGTTGTGGACCATTCTCTTTAAGCTTTTGATAAAACACTTTTTATAACCCAAAATACAAAAAAGTAACCTATGGATAAAGATCAAAATTTCACCCTAAAATCTGACATCATGTGAGAAGGTGCCATGTAAACTAAAAGACAAATTAGCTCCTTCCATAATATTTCCACTGATGACAGCACCCCTTCAGAGTTTTGTTCTGGCCAAAGCTTGTAATTTCTGAAGGTTTTATACAAGCTAGAGGCAAAAATGCTTTTCCGTGGTCTGAGATGAGATCAGACTTCATTAATACTAACCAGATTAATACTAACAGAAAAAAAAAAAAACCAACAAAAAAACAAACAACAACCACCAACCAACCAACCAAACCAAAAAAAAAAACCACAAAACCCCCCAAAACAAAACAAACCCTTAATGTATTCTTAAGAACAAACTATATTGATCAGTTGTAGGTACACGTACCTACAAACTGCCCTGTCTGTAACCTTTGGTCAGAGAGAACAGTTAACAGCAACATAGTTCATTTGAGAGAGGAATCTCCTTCAGAGCAGTGAGGAGGAGAAAAACCCCAGAGAGAGTCTACAGCTGTTTCCCTGTCCTCTTCTACCATGACAGTGGAATAGTTTACTGCCTGTAAAATCAGAACAGAAGTTGTATCCCTACAATAATCCTGAAATAATCAGACAGTGTCAGGGACAGATTGAGACCATGAGTAAGATTTGAACACAGGCTTATGACCTGGGCATAACAAATCAAATTGGCGTGCTGCCTCTTAACAGCCTAACTTGAACATTTCTGAGGTACTGACATATTAGTCTTAGGTTGGCAAGGGGGCAGCAACGTTTCTCCCTTGCTTCATCCTTAGATGTTCAAAGACAGCAAGTGGTCTATGGATTGTAACTACAATGTTGGTTTCATACTTCACATATGATACCTATCTGCCCTGGTTTCTCTTTTATCCTGTAAGGTAGCCTTGGTTTAAAAGCAGGTGGCATTTCAGCTCTCTTGGTTCACTAATTCATTTTTACCAAGGTATTGGGAGAAACTAAGTTTATGCATCTTATTTTCATCTTGGTGCATGTAAATGTCACACAGGGAGTTGAAAATCCAACCTGAAACATGGGAAGAAAAATGTCCCAGCATTCAGTAATATTTGCATTTTATTTTTACTAATGACTTCATTTTTCACTGTTTTAGATAAACATTAGGACAGCCAAATCACTGTGATTCATCAACAGAAGCCTGCTTTATCACACGGTTGTATTAAAAAAAACCCTTTTGTAACGCTTTATACTTTAGTGGTTTAAAGAGATCAGCATTCATCATTCTGTATGTTGTTGGGCAACACTTCTCTGAGAAAAGCCAAAAATTGAATTGATTTTCTGATTTTATTAGAGAATCGGTAAAGCGGCGAAGTGTTATTGGTCATGCTTGTCTTGCCACCTGCTTTCAATTGCAGGTCCTATTGTCATGTACGTGGAAAGCCACTGTAAGTGCAAACAAGATAGTAAGGAAAATGGCACTTGGTGGAGAACACAGAATGCTCCGTTCAGGACCTTTGTTGGGATTTGCTCTGAAATTATGATTGCACCTTCAGTTACTTTATAAACTTATTTTCTGCCTATTACTGAACCACAGAAAGTGTTTCTCTCCAGGAGGGGTGGTTCACAAAAATGCTTAGGTTTTAGATTATCAGGATTTTCCACATTATGCAACAAATAGAGAACAATTGTACACAACCCCTGCAGTCCTTGTTTCCTAGAGAAGGCTGTGTATGCATTATGTGCATAGGAGAAAGTAACTTCTGTTACATTTTTGCTGATAGTTTAAATTACAAATTAATGTACTACAACAAGAAACTTTGTAAATGGAGAAATTCAGAACCTCTGAATAAGAAATTAGAGGGTTTAAAAACAATCCCTGCTGATTCTTTCCTTACAATTGTTCTTACTGAAGCAACTTTTAATGGGTTGCAACTTTAACCTTATGGATTTCAACAATCTGCACACAAGCGCCTCTAGATCCCTAGGAAAAATGTCCCTGTGCTACTTCTGAAGCTTATCAGTAAGGATCAGAAGGAGCTGTTCTTGCTCCTTCTACAACCTCCGTCTTTATTCCAGTCACAGCCTCTAAAATGACTTACAAAGAAGCCAATAAAAAGTTGCATCCCTCGCGTCATGTCAAACCAAAACAAAACTCACGCTGGATGTGGAGCTTCTGTCAGGATCATTATACAACAAAAGCACTATATTCTGACCTTCCCATTTCATAATTGACATACATTTTTTTTCCTATATTAGGCAATTCACTGTTCCTGCTGTTTAATTACTGTTTTTGTGACAATATACTGGAGACTTAGATATCACTTATGCTCTGCAAAAGCAGGAAATATAAAAATTACTCGAACAGAAAAAGGCTTTACAATTTAAGTAAAATAATGGAGAACAGGCAGATGCAGATGAAGTACAAGGAATTAACAAAACACTATTAGGAAAACAGGCTGAAAACATGGGATTTCATTTCCTACCTATAGGTTTAAGAAGGGCATGAAGGAAGATAATGCTTTGTCCATGTTTACAAGGAGCTCCTTCAAGCAGGACTGCAACGACACTAATGATTTCCGGAGCCAGAAATTACATCCAAACAGTTGCATTTTAAAACCTACAATGAATTTAAAACTCTGAATTTTTCTGCTCCTCTTCTGGCATCAACATGCGCACCACATCTTGTGACAGTAATTTCCCTGCCTTGTAATCAGCGCAACAACTATACCACCTTGGCTCATCATCAGAAAAAAAAAAATATGGGGGCAAGATAGGGTGAAAATTATTTATAAACCTTCAGAATAAGGATGTTTAGCCATGAGCTAGCTTGAGGCTTCCTCCACAGTTATTCAACTTATCTGATATCTAACTTTCTCCCTGAAGAAAGAGCAGAACAAGCTCGGGAAATAATAGGAAAAGGAATATAGACAAAAATTCTATAAACATCAGAGAAATCTGGTAGAGATTTAATGTGACCTCATATTTTATCAGAACGTCAATATGTGATCTGGGCAGATCATAAGTCCTCTTCAATCCTTAAGGAATGAGGAGAAAATGAGTTTTCACTCTCCACATGGTATATACACATGAACTTCTTTGAAGAAACAATTCTAAAGTCCTTCAGGCTCTTTCCTACACCACCACTCCCAGTTTGCTCTCTTGGATGTTCCTCCTGCAAAGGCTGAAGAGCAGAAATGTTGTATATTTTATTTTGCGAGTAGTAATTGCAGTCTTAAACTACTACAGAACCACTTTTAGTAACCAATGTGAGTGCATAGTGACATAAAAACAGTTCTCCTTCTGCAAGGTGACTGATTAGAGGTGTGGCTCTAATTGCATGAAATTGCAAGACATTGTTCATGTAATCTAAAAGTGACAAACGCAGGCTCATAGGACATTTCATGGAGCGTGTGAATAAAAACCTTCTTTCCTAGCACACTTTTTTAACCTTATTACCATATGTGAGAAAAACGGTTTTGGTTAAGAAAAAGTTAAGAATAAAGATTGAACTAGTTATTTCAAACCAAATGTGGATACTCTGGCAAACTAGGAGTGCTTGGATCTGTGTTTGTATTTAATTCAGTATGAGCCAGCCACAACATTGAATCCAAAGTCATATCAGAATTGTAACAGCCTTGGAGGATATTCAGATGGCTTGAAACTACGGTTAGTTTTCAAATGGTATGAAATTTGCTGTGAATTTGGGACTTCTCCATGCTTGTGAGACAATAAATGCTGCTTCTTGGGTTGATATGTGTTTGGGTTTTTTTCAGGTTTTTTTAAGGCTTCTCTTTTCCAGAAAGCTCAGCATATAAACCACAAGGAAATGCAGAGAGCTTATCACTGGGCTGGAATTCAGTTTGTAAAGAACCTTTACTTGGATCTGTGCCTTCCCTTCTATCCCATATTCAGGAATTATGTCAAGGTAGGAAATTTGTATCTCTAAGTTACCATAAAACATGTTATATTCTGAGTTTCACGTACATGTACATAAGCTGTACATGCAATTATGAACACACAGCTACAATATCTGCCTCTGTTTATATATCAAGGCACCTGCTTGAGGTCCCACACACTTAGACTGGGGATACAGGGGGAGCTCGGGGATGTCAAACACATAGACAGACTAGGAGACTTGGGCAAGCAAGAGAACAGAGCCATGGAATCACAGAATATAAAAGAATATGGAAGGAACCCATGCTACTGTCTCATAAAGCTACCTGGAAATTGTTTTAAACATTTTCTGTCTGAAAATGAGTATCTGTCAAAACACATTACCATGAAAATGTATGAAGTATTGGCCTGTGGCAATTCAGATGTCATCCTTTGGGATTGTTTTTTTTTACTAGAATTTAATGAATTTTATGGTTCTACAGAACTTTTTATGATTAGCTTTTTGTTTTCTCGTTTGTTTGGTGTTGGTTTTTCTGTTTCTTTTTTTTTTTTTTTTGCATTCTTACATGTAGTACAGAAGAAATTACTATTAAGTCTCACTGTCTCCACAAGGCCATAGGAAAACAGTGAACACAGCAAAAATAATCCTCAGTTATTCTTTCATGTTATAATTAACCACATTTTTCTCTTTTTTTTCAATGAATCATTGTTGCAGAGCAGACCTATAGCCATGGTTGCAGCATCAGGACTACAGACTACACACTCCCATTTGCTCACACACAAGTTCATTCTATATCCTCTGGCAACAAATCATTTCAGGTGCTACCTATTTGAGGCAACGAACAGTACTGAGCTGAGAAACACACTTCTTTCCTCCAACAACCATCTGAGCTTAAAGCAGTGACTCTAAGTGCAGAACCTAATTCCTCAGTTTAATTGACTGGCTCTTGAGATTGTGCACCCACCACAGTAAATGATATAATGCACCCACCACAGTCATCTCTTGGTTATTTCTCCTTCACCTGTAGGTCTGAGCATCAGCCATGCCTGGGGTCTCCTTCCATAGCAGCCAAGGAGGTGTCTCTGAACAGGAGATTTTTCATGCGTGACAATTTACTCCAAACACTCGTGTTTTCTTAATAGGTGACTGCTTTTAAATAGACTGCTTAATTGCCCAAACGTCAGAGGCACATGGGAGCAGTTCTAGTATGGGAGACAGAAATCCCAGCAAATGGAATGTTTTGAAACCAATTCAGCATTAAGGAGGAGCACATTCAGAATGCATAGTGCATGCTTACGTTTAAAGATGACTTGACACCTACAATTTGTGTCTTAGCCAAAGAAATTTAAATATGCAAGTTCATCTTTGAACAATGGACATCTAAGGACAATGCGGGATAGTGTCTCAGCTAAGCTTATTTTAAATAAAAAGGTAAAAGTATATAAGCTGATCAGCTTTTATATGGCTTTTCTATGTTCTGGATTCTTTACAGAGCCATCCTTGTTTTAAAAAAATCAGCTTTTCAGAGCATGTGTAGCTGAAATCTTTCTATTAATCTGAATCAATTATATTTAAAAAGAAATGATGGACTCTTTATACGGACAGGTTTAGCATTATCACACTGATGACAGACTGATCCATGGGGTTTCAGCAGCATTATCCAAATATAGTGCCTGGCTTACGGATTTTCAGAAGAGATCTCTCTGAAGGACAACAAAGAAATGGAAAAGAAGGGGATTTGCTTCAACTGAAATGCAAATGGCATCTCCATTCATTTCATTTGCAGCAATCCGACACCTTTTCGTTCCTGTTTCACACAAAAAATAGGAGATAATAGGGAAATAGTAATGGTATAAGTGGACAGAGTCTGACCATTAAAATGTTTACCATTCCAGCATGATGCCTGCAGATGCAATAAAATGAAAACTGGAAAGGTGTTAGAATTGCTGCCGGTTTCTATTCATTTGAATGGCAGCAACCCAGAATTCTGTTTTATGGTTTCACGTAGAGGGTCAATCCATTATCTTTCTTTCTTCCTGGGATCAAATAGCATTTTTGTGAGGATTAGGTCTCTCTGGCACGCTGAAGTGGAACCAATGTGCAGAGGTGTGAATGTTGAACCTATTTCAAAATTGAGCTGCTTTAACAAACAGTGAGTTGGCTTAAAAATTGAACTTGAAAATATTAAATGGATATTTAAAGATTTTAAACATGAGATTTTCTTAAAAAATGCTCACCTATAAAGCCATCTACTATCCAGAAAAGTCAAACATAAGTATTAAGAGCACTGGAACAAACTGAAGTAGCTGAAAATATTAAGCAGGTATCCTCCCCCCATTTACTGTCTATATGATGAAAAACATATCATATACAGAAATAAAAGGATTCTGTGAATTTTTTGGGATGGGAGAGAAAGAAGAGAGGTAAAGGAGCAAAAATATTACATTATGAAACCTAAGTATACACTCTGCTTATTGATGGCAATGATTTGAAGTAAAAGACTTAGAAAAATGTACCATATATATTCACTAAAACCCAGAAAAGATGGTATTGGAGAACTATATAGTTTTAACACAAGGATGCATTTTGCTTGAAGAAAAATTTCCTCATCAAGGTTATAGCAACTATGTATATAATTAAAAAAACCCACAAAAGCATGTAGCAAAATAATGTTTCACTTATGCTACCTTCAGATTTAGGAAATAATGCAAATGTTTATTTACTACTCTATGATTCACTCTTCACAAAGAGGAAACAGCAATGCTGAAAACAAATAAATAAAATCTGTAGATCACAATCAGTAAAGAGTTTAAAGAAACAAAGTGTAAGCTGACTCAGAAATAGTTTTTTTTTTATCTCTTACCTAGCTATTCTACTTCCTGCTCTGGAAACTGCCACACAGAAAACCAGGACACACATGAACATTTCCATGTAGAAATCTAAAGCACTTCGTAAGAATGCAAATTTTTACTCATAAACTTGCAAAATAAGAACTTTAACATAATCAAGTATCAGTAATTAGTTGCTTAAATACTAACTGAACATTAGTTGATTAACAGTTCTGAACTCACAGACCAAATGGATCTACTTCAGCACCTGACTTTTAAAGTTGCTCTCCAAAACAAAATACTTTCTGCAGCATAGCTAAGCTATGGCTTAAAAAAAAATATGCTTCAGAAGAACAGGTCTGTTGCAATTTTTATATGCAGTTATTTTCTTGCAGTAAGATGGAACAGAAAGAGCACTGAAGGACATACAATCTATTTAACCAGATTGATCTGAGCACTGACAGTTTGTCAAAACCAGGAAAAAGTATGTCAGTATTTCTAGCAGAGAAACAGAAGAAAAACCTGCAGCTAGCAGCAAGTTCTCATAACCCCTGAAGGAGCATTTCCTTCTATGAAACTCACCAAGTGAGAAAACAGAAAAATTTGAGAAATTAACTAAGAAGCCAAGAGTGTTACTGAGGCCCAGCTAACACAACAAATGAGCAGAGCACTTCTCTTAAGTGTCTGGCACCTTTAAATAAATGCAACCTGAATATTGGTAATTAACAAAATCTACATATTCTTGGTCCTTGCTGCAGAAGAGACCAAAAGATCATGACTTTTAGATCATTCTCAGAGCCCAAGCTGTTAACTCTAGAGTATGACAGATTTATATAAAAATATTTCAAGTAGGCATCTGCTTTCAGAGCTGGCAAAAATTCATTTCAACCACATTTGATCAATTCTGACAAAGTTATTTCAGCATTATTCTGAACTTCAGAGAGCAAATTTATAGAGCAAGACCCAAACAATAAGTTAAATATTATGTTCTGCAGTTAGGTAAAGGTATGAAAAAGAAAACATAGTATTTAAAGATATTAATTTTTTAAGTTATCTCAAGTGCTATACGTACTGCCCATTTGTGCAAGAGAGAATCCTTCAGAAATAAATGGGATATATCAGTATGTGAAGGATGAACTGCTTGTGTTTTTTTTGCTAAAACAGACATGATTCATCTAATGAAGTTTGTTTTTTTAAGAGAAAAAATACTAAAGCATGGCAAGTTCACTGCTCTCATGTTCAAGAAATTTTGAACATCTGGAACAGCAACTCTGATCAATTTTTTGATCATCAGTATCTAAAATGGGAATTAAATTCAAAATTTTCTAATTAGAAACCAACTCAGCATGCTACCAAGATGTGTTTTAAGAACCATATCAGTAACTAGATCAAAAAGCATTACCAAAAAAATAACAACCTGTCATCATCAGAAATATACTTTTTGAAGATTTTTCAAGAAATGCTGTTGGCATTGGCAGGCAGAATAATCCAACTAAGTTGCAAACATCTTCACAGCAAAAATCTGGAGCACAAATGAAACTGATAAAACACCAGAGAGATTGCTTTCATGTAGCTGGTTTGTTTAACTGAACTCTGAAAGTATGAAACTAAGAGGAAGATCTCCATACTGCAGCCCCTTTAGGCAAAATGCCACTGACCACTGGCAGTATATCATTGGTTTTGATGAACAAAAAGAACACACCTTGGTGAGCCAATTAAAACATAAAGAATCTTTGCCCACTGTTAAGCTGTTCTCAAAGCTCATTTTCACTAAGTTGCTTTCGTTAGAAGTTTTATTAATATTTAGCATTTTAAAAAAGTTATTAACTCTCAACTCTTAATATTTTTGATTTTGACTTTATATGTTGCTGCCATTTTTTTGTTGGTGGTTTTATTTTAATCTGTGTTTTTAGTACATTAAGGAAATGTATCAGACAGAGGAACTGCAGTGTAAGCTGTGCTTTGGATACCTCTTAAAGCAACTTAATTTATTGATGGTGCTCTGCAGGCTACTGAAGGCTACTGCAGGCTTTAGGACACAATTAGGCCTGATCTAGTGCTCTGTAGATGGGCCAAACTCCTATTGAAAATGTCTTCAGTTCTCTCCACTAGAGAGAAGTGGCTTACTGCTGATAAAAGGCATGAAGACAGTAAAGTGTGAACTTTATGTGTTCAGCCTTCTGAAAAGAATGAAAAATATGACTGTGTTCCATGCTTGTATTAGATGAGTAAACGCCATAAAGAGAAAGAAAGCACAGATAAGGAGAAAACAGTGTTAGTAAAGAATAAATTCAATAATGCCTAGGTTATAATCTCTATTTTAAAAACTATAAAATTATTGTTAACCATCTGATAGCTGAGGTTCTGGAAGTTACATACAGTAGGAGTTGTAAAGACATGAAGCAAAACTTCAGTTTTGTTCCAAAGCTGGGCTTTAAGTGCTGGTTTGGAAGAATATAAAATGTGTTTATGAAGGATAACAGAACATTGGACTTAAGAGCCATACTTCAGTGCTTAAAAGCAGGTTCAAGAAAAAATATGAGGGAACTCTGACCTATCTTTATTGGATTGGTAGATGTCAAATGAATAGAAAACCTTGCACCATGTCTTAGTAAATAAATAAAGAGATGACAAATAAAAAAAAGTTACACAGCTAAATGCCATTCTGTTTTAAGTACTGCATCCCCAAAGTTCATCTGACTAGCATTTATGAAGAGTTTATCTCAGCAAGTGTTACATTTTAAGAAAGAGAAATCCCATAGCAACAAAACCAACTTAATGCACTGAGAACGATCTGTAAAGCTGCAATAAATTAGGGACAGTTCTGTCAGAGGGCGTATCTTGAGTGTGGTATCAGGTCTCACATCACAGGCTTCCCCAAAAAACAGAAGGTAATTAGGGTAAGCAAAGGATAGAAACAATCCTAAACCTAAGCAACATCTCCCTACCATAATATAAACTTGCTAACTAATTGAAAATTAAAACCACAACTGCAATCTGTTCAGGGATAAAAAGAAAAACCTCGTAGTAAGCAGCTGAAAGCTTCTGCACTAGACTCAACATTCTCCTCAACAGCAGGGTGTCCTGCTTTGTATTGCATATCTTGCTCTTAGAAAGAAAACTAGAAAGGTTACCTGGGAAATCAATGAAAATCAAAATTGTTACCTTCACGCATGAGCGTGTCCTTGACAGTCCACTGGAAAGTGCCATTCTCATCTCTTCTGTAGAGCATTATGGTATGGCCTGTCTCAACTGGACCCCACAGCTCTCCAAATCACATGCGCTTTCCTCTGGCAAAATGCAAAGGAAAGTTATGGAGGGTGAGGTGCTGATGCTTCTCTACGCACCAATTTAAAATGCCATCAAGCAGAGTGAGTTGTTCTAGGTATCTTTCTCTGTTTCCCAAACAGATGGGAAAGAGCATCCAACAATCACTTCCAGTAAGCTACTGATACATGCAGTGAGTTCTTTTAATGCTTCTTCTCTTCAATACTTGTGGCTTCACCCTTTTCCCTTCCCCTTTGTATCAGATCAAGAATATTATTCCTTCCATTGTTTTGCGTCTCTCCCACTGACAGGATTGCCTTCTAATGCACAAATTTATCTATTTAAAGGGCAGTTACATCATTACAAAATCTGGTTCAGGATGAGAGAACAGCATAATGGATTTCTGTAATCATGTCTTAAAAAGATAACCTTTATAAAGAGAATATAATTTTGGCTCCCATTGAAGACAAGACGTGAAAAGAAAGCATAAAAGCTAGAAGTGAAATAGTATTAGTGAAACAGCTGTAATTTTGTAGAGCACAATATTCACTGGCAAACAACAGCCATAGGGGGATTGGGAGCCCTGTACAAAGCATTTTGTCAGAAAACAAATCGAACAAAAAATGACCAGTAATGCTGCTGACCAAAAAGACTTCTGGATGACACTGCAAATTCCTAAAGGTTTGGGAGCAATTTGGACAAGTAGATAATGTAGAATCTACAGCAAATGTGAAACACTGGCTTTCAGTCAACTGTGACTGGTATCACTTGGGCAAGTACAGGCCTGAAAACCACATGGTGTATGTTCTTGCTCATCTATCTTCTTTTTATTTCTTGGCGAGGCTGTAAAATGGTTCTCCAGACATCAAGACTGCACTGTAATTTTTACTTCATAAGAAATTTACAGTTTCATATCTTTCCTAATGGGATTACCTTAATCATTTACATTTCAGGAAATAACTTGAGTATCAATCACTCTGACTCACAAGTAAGAGCACACAGAAAGGATCAAGATGAATCTAAAAGTTGTTTTATTATTAGGAGTCCATTTTTAAAGATCTTGACATATTGACATGAAATGAGGGACAGTATAAGAGACTAGTTTGCTGTGCAAAGTTTCATTTTTATTACATGAGACCTAGATATAATTCTTCTGTTAGAATCATGTTCCCCTGCATTGCTTTATCACCAGCTAGCCTGAATAGTCTTGCATACAGGTATGTGCACAGTTTGTGTGCATTGACTTGAGTCTGATTTTAATTGTACTGAGATTTCAAGTGACTTTTTATTGTACATAGAAGCTGACACACCAATATCACCATGGGAAAAAAAATTTTCATTTGCCCTCCCTCCTCCTCCCCCTTACACGTAACAGTGCTGCAGTTACAACTTGTCTGCCCCTAGAAGTGAGTGGCCAACTTCCATGAGCCATTCAGTTCTTGCTTCTCAGATCAGGCCACCAATATTTTGCATTATAATTATATTTTTTTTTAAATATTAATGATATTCTGATCAGAAACACGATTCCCAAGAATGCTAAAATTCATACAGAGCTACACTGTGCCATTTGTGAATCCTGTTAAAGTAACATGGAGTTACATCAAATCTGGGTTGGGAAGAAGACTGAGCCAGCTCTACCCATTTCTGAACATTTGGATAACTGTCGAAAAAGCAAAATTTCCCCACTTCCATTTTTTCAAAGATCATAAGCCTGGTTAGATCTATGTCCGATGTCTGTAAGTGGTCAAGAATATTCTGGTTATGTGAAATGTTTACAAAAGAAATAGTAATTTACAGAGAGTATTTTCAGATTACCTTAATGGTAATATAGCTCTGAAGTTACCTGTTATCAAGAATTGCTACTATTATCCCAAAAGTTACATATGCTTTCTACTCACAATGAAAAAATTTCACCGGTCTGCAGAATGCTGCTATAGGGCAAGACCATGCAATTACGTCCAGTACACTTATTTGAAGCTCAAATATATCATTTGACTAAATATGTCTAGATAAATGGATTATGGCGGTACTTTCAACCCATATTTTGCAAGTAATTGTAGAGGAGAAAGATACATTAGGTAGGTATGAACATATACTCATATAGGTAGAATTTTTCAGCAGTTACTTTTGAAGGGGATAAATATGATAGCAACTGAGAACAGAAAAAGAGAGTTCTCTGCATGTGCTGTGTTTGAAGTTGGATAAGGAGGATTTATTCCATTTAGATTTATTTCTTGTTTTCAGTTATCAGTCAGGACTCCCCTTTTTGGACACAAAAATGGTATGTAATGAGGCTAAAAGTTCTAAATCTCTATTAGAGCAATACTTCTATCTAGCATTCCAAAACTTCTTTATGATTGCTACAACTATGTGTAAGACAGAAAAGAAAATATATTTCTTCTGCACTTTCTTAGTCTTCATTTACTACAGTGCTACCTTTTTTTTTCCTTTTCTTTCTTGAGTGAAGATGGACCTATAGCCACTAAACAATGAGTTATGGTTAAAAGTAATGGTAACTATATTTCTGCCAACAGAGTATAAATTGAAGTGCAGACTAACATCAAATGGGAAAAATTAATTGATTTTGGAGGAAAAAGCATTGCAAATAAAGTGACGAATACTAATAAGAAAAGTGAGCTTTAAATTTCATTTTCTGATGGAATAGTTTTAACGGAAGACTAAACCTAAATGTTTTACAAACATAATTTGTTGTCAATCTTCAGAAATTCTTCCAAGGTAATCACTTGCATATATTATATAGAATCAGTCAAATGTGTATATGTACATTGCCTTTATCTATTTCTAAAAGCCTTTCCTATGATATACAGCCCCCATCTTGCTCCCCATCAGCCCTCAGAGTATTGTCCGACTGAAACAACTGTGAAAAACTTGATTGAGGATATTTTTGCATTTTTATGTCATGGCAATTTGGACATGAGAGTTTTATCTAAAAGAAGCCAAAGTGCAGGAAGGATAGTCAGGTGGACGATGTAAAGAAGTAAAAAGAAAATGGAGAGAAAAAGCAGAATAAAAGTGAAGAGAGAAAGTGAGAAAATAAAATGGGAAAATAATGAAATAGAGAACAGTGGAAAAAGTAACATGTTTCTGATACAATAAATGTAACAATCTAGAAAATGGATACAAAGACAAGAGTCAGAAGAGTTTTACAAGGCAGAAAAGAGACTCAATACAATTTTCTAGACAGAAACTCTTTGGTGCCTCCCGCTCACCACCATAAACAGACATAGTTCAGCATGGCCAGATGTTAATAGTTGCAAAAGCAGTACTACAGTTTAGGTGATACTCAATGACAGTCTCATTAAATGAAAACTGCTCACTAAAGCATTTCATGGAAGATTTATATTAACATTTGACTTTGCAGGGACAGAATTAATATATTTTCATCCAGTGTAATAGCAGTTTTATAAAAAAACTTAACCCTATAGTTTCAACTTTAGGGTTTTATTATATGGGACAACTGCAAACTAGAATTCAAGTATAACAGAATTGCGCTTTGTGAACCATCCAGATAAAATTTCCTATGCAGGAAATAACTTACTGAGATGTAGCATTCAGTATTATCGTAGATCTTCACATTTATTGAGATTTTATTACGTGAAAGATCACTTGGAATATTTGCATTTCAAATCTTGGAACGAAGGACTGTAAGAAAAGAAATTAATGGATACATTTGCTCCCTTTAAGATCAGTTTACAGCATTAATTTTATAGGTGTACTATGTATCATAAGAGGTTCATTGACAACTGAAAATTTTGAGAATGTAACTAGGTAAGCATATTAATAATTTTCAGATGCTTTACAGTTAATATATAAAAGTTAAAGATGATAATTTACATAACTGCTGGTAACATTTACAATCTCAAATTAATTTATCAAAATTGCTCAGTATGTTTTGCTTTCCTCCAGTGTTCTCTATTTTCTATTTAGTATTTTCTTGCAAAGAAGGTCTTTATGAGCAAAAGAAAATGAGAAAAAATCTATCCCTAGGAAGTGTGTAAATATCAATTGTTGTGTTCAGTGACTGCCTCTTACTTCCTTTTTTTCTTTTCTTACTTTTGCGTTTGGATTTTTTTTTTTTCACTCAGAAAGGTATTCCTGAACTGTAACCACCATAGGTTTGTCTGTTCTGATAAATATGCACTGACAGTTTTGAGTCCTGTGAACTTTTTTATTATTATTGTCAATTGTCAGCATTTGTATTTCATTCCAATGATGAATGGAGGCATTAGAATTTACCATTAAAATGCAGTTAGGATTGTAATGAGCATCATTAGGAAGCATAATGGGAATCAACACTAGATCTCATTTTAGGGATTTTTTTTTTTTACCTTTATTTACTTATTTACTTTCTCTTCTTGCTAACAGGTAAAAACTCTGTAGTGCTTATTTATATGTCTTTAAATAGACAGCCATATCTGAGATTCTTTTAAATTTGTTCTTTTTTTTTTTAAGTCAGAGCTAGAAAGTCCTTGCAAAAAAACCACCACAACCCATTCAAACACATATACTTTGATTCTAAATTCTGCTTTAGTACAGTACCTCAACTGTATGTCTGCACTGAACATAATTTTTTAAAATTAATATGAGCCATCCCTGCACATAAATCTGAATAGATACAATTACATTTTATAGAAACGAATAGCTGAGGACTCTGAGGTGGTCCTATAGCAAAGAATTGCAAAAATGAAAGATAAACCATATTCTAGCTGAGTGAATGTCACATATTTTTATTTTCAGAAGTTCAAAAATATTTGCCATACTCCAGCTCAGATTGCTGTATAATACAACACCAGCATTAACAAAATTACTCCTCAGGGAATCCCTCTAATTTATGAATGTGAGATTCGATTCTTTACAGATTAAATACTGATTAAACCCTGTGGTCTGCAGCACTGCAGATTTGAAATTATATTAATTTCTTGCTGAAGCATTTTAATTTCTATGAAGACATACTTTTGGAAAGAAGAATTGTTTCTGCAATAGGACTACATTCATACAGTGCTTAACTTTTTCAACTTCTTCAAGCAGATGGTAGACTAAATCAGTTAAACACATCCATGGATACTTTGCCTTTGAAAAGAAAGAAAACACTGAGGTCAAGAAAAGCAAATCAGATCATTACTAATTCATAATCAAAGTGTTTCGCAGTTTCTAACACAGCGTAAATGGGGTGTGGCACACAGATGAAGATCCCTATTTATGCAATACCAACTGTGGAGGAAACAGGAACTTGTAAAAAGCAAGGTTAGAATGCAAGAAATTGTGGAAGGGCCTTCAGACTGATTCTGGACAATCCAAACAGTCTTTCTGTACTTAGGATATAAATGGGAAATAAAAAAAAAAAAAAAAGGGAAAAAAAAAAAAAAAAAAAAAAAAAAAAAAAAAACCAGAATCTGCCTGAGAACTGAATGAAAGATTTTGCTGAAAATATATTGCTATATGTGACAAGATCAATCTACATATACTTGGTCTGCACAGAAGTGTCTCCATGAAGGTTTTTAACCTGATTTTAGAAACATGAAACTTGACAAAATACCCAGAATGAAATTTGCAGTTATAGCACTGGGCTTCATGAATGTTTTTCTGAAACTGAGTCCTGAAAAACAGTCAAAACTAAGTTTGTTCCAAGAAACCCATTCTAGATATAAAACAATCTGTTTTGTTTTTTCCCCATCCCACCATTACTTCTCTGTGAACTAGTATACTTCCTTCTGTGAGTGACATCTAACCTTCTGTGCTCATAACTATTTTGCATTCCTAAGGCTTCTTTCCATTTTAGCAACATGTTCAGCAAGTGCAGGCACAATTCTATCTGCAAAAAAACCAAAATCAAATTGTGAGATGAACAGATTAAATGAACTTGATTTATTAAGGAGAAGCACACTCACTCCTGGCTACCTTATTCTGAGCCATCAAGATCATCTTCTCTTTGACTAGCCATGTGACTCAGGAGTGGCATTACTCACATCTCTCATAACCATTCTCCATTTCAGAATTACGTCTTTCTGGCTTAAGTCATAATTGTATAACAGGAAGGGTTTGTTGCTTTGGAAATCCAGGCTAATTTCCCATTTTCAGGCTTGCTGATGATTTCTTGTATACAAACTAAAGTGAAATGAAATACAGCACATGAATATTCACTTTCACATTTGCCATAGACAAAATGACAACAGGTAGTCCACAGCATGAAAAATCAAGTATGTTGAGAATTAAGGAGTTGTTGAAAATGTTCCTACTCAGCAACTGCAAATTCTAAATCATAATGAGATGTATGATATTTGTGTGAGTAACCTAAACAGCAACTGAGAAATATTTCTAAAATTGGTAAGTGTTTCTAAAATTTGTAATCTGAGGGTAAGAGAATAATGAATTTTTCTTCTTTGGTAAACAATCCATCACAGTGTCCTGGTTCTCATCAGCACAGGGTTAATTTTTTGCAGTAGCTGAGAGGGGCCATGGCTGGGACCCAGAGGTTACTCCATACCACCTCACATCAGTGCCGGGCATAAGGGAAAGGAACTTTCATAGAGAAGGGGATCCTCAGATGGAGAAAATGAGATGGATGGAGCTTCTGGTATCATCTACTGGATTTTTTTTTGGTTGGTTGTTTGTTCTGTATGAATCCTTTCTTTTCTTGCACCCTCTGTCATTGGCACAGTCAGTGTTACTGTTAATTTTCTTATCTCAATCTCATTGCTGTTTCCAGTAAACTGTTCTTATCTCAACTCATGATCTTTGCCTTTTGTGCCTCCAATTCTCCTTTCCATCCTGTTGCAGCAGGGAAGGGGAGGGGAGAGCAGGGGAGTGTGAGAGAGCAGTGCCTGGTTTGGAGAGTCTTGGTGGGGGCACTGAACTGGGGAGTGTCAGTCCTAAACCATGACACATAGTAACACTGTTGAAGCACCTTTCCTTAGTTTTGTGAATTATACTCCATTTATTTCCATTTGTGGTTTCATAACAAAGAAATACTAGAAATACTGGACTTTCCTCCACATGCATAGCTTCAATTTTGCCCTTTCGTGCACATTAAATGCCCCGTTGGGAGCCTGGAAAAGGAATGGATAAGAAAAAAGAAATTTTAATTAAGTCTTCTGTGTGACATGAGGTCATGGCCTTGATCTTCTCCATACCATCTGTCAGATTCCACCTAATGCTGTAGGGAAACTCAAATAGAGTGAATCAGCTAGAGAGGCAGTTCATCTCTCTTGCATACTGCCTTCCATCTATATGGTGCCAAGTGCTTTATAAAGGACACCTGTAGCATTTTCCCTTTAAAGTTTCCTGGTGCAGTTGCTATTTCATGACATTTCACAAGGTATAATGGCTTCTCATTTTATAATCTGGTCCTATGTCATATTTCACAAAAGAAGAATCTTGTTTACTTTTATGATCCAGTTTATCTAAATTAAAATAGTAAAACAGTTTTGCTAAAAGCAAAGCAGTTCTTTCTCAGGGTTAATTTAAAGAAGCAGATCTATGTTCTTCACAGGCATGTTACATTTAAATTCAGAAATAGGTTTTTTTAGCTCAGAAATATTATAAATTAAAAAAAATTCAAACTTGCAGAGTTTTAGATGTGTTAACTCCACCATCGTTGCACAATCCATTTTCACTGTCAAGTATGTTCTTGTCACAAAAAGGTGTAGGAGATTTTGAGAGGGGAAGCAGAGGGAAGAAATGGCCATTTTATTTCTACACTTTTTATCTATACTTAACTCTCGTTCTTCTGTTTGGCTGTCCTGAGAACCCACCTGAGAAGCCACTTTTAATATAAAAATCCAAAGCATGGTTGAAAATTAATAATTATTTGAAAAAGTAGATTTCAGTTTAAATATATTTTTATACTAGCTTTAGGTGTTATAATTACAACGATTTTGCGTTCAATGGAAGTCCAACTAGAAGAATTAGAAGTATGTTCCCCTTCCTTAAAAAATATGCATACACTGCTAAACTAGCACATTTAGAAACAGCAGAAGAACTTTAAACATTATGAGTTTAAATTTGAGCCTGCTAATCTTTAGACTACAATTGGTTTTTGCCTGTCACTGACTGACTTTGCTCTTCATTTTATCAGAGTTCGCCAGCTATGCATAATTCTATTTTCCAGGAGAGTGACCAACATTAGCCCACTGCACCCATCATCAAAATGTCTTTCATTTCTTTGCAGAACAGTGGGCAACAGTTCTTGATACAGTGATTTCATTTCCTGCCTCTCTTCCTGGTGGTGGTTTGGATTTCTCCAACCACACCCTTTGTCATTACAACCTTGAGATGATACCAGCAAGAAAAGGAAAACATTCTACTGCTGTTATTTTTCACATGCATACACCTAGCACTATTTCATATGTTGAAACATATGTTCATATATATACTCATATATGTTCATACATATGTTCATATATACAATATATGTTCATATTGTATGCTGAGTTTTTACGATACGATCCGGAAGAGCATGTATGTGAGTATTGTGTTTGTATGTGAAATTATCCTGATAGCTATGCTTTAAGAAAGAATTTTCCCGATAAATTTTGGAAAAAAAACAGTATTTCATGAGGGAAAAGCCCACAAAGTAGATCACACTGTGGGACTTACCCTTTAGTTCTAAATATGACAGAAATCCCTACTGAGCAGCCCCACTGACTTAAAATCAGGAGAATTCTCACAGGATTTGCAGATGTTGTATCAAAAGACCACATGCATTGTTTTTGCAGTTGTTTTTTCCCCATAAAGAGGTGTTATTTCTCTCTCTCTTCTCTCTTTAGAGAAGCTTAACCCCACAGTGAAGTCAAAATCATTTTACTTATGTGATGCCACAGCAAAAATCTGTGCTGCTATGGAAATGAATTTGATACCACAAATTCGGCAGTGCAACTTCACTGTGGGGATCAAGTATGAAAGGAAGATTGGCTGAGAACAAGCAAGCTTTTAATCTCTCCCATAATTAGCAAGTGTGGCGAGATGAATTATGAAGAACAAATGAAGGGTGAATATTTTAATTATTTTTAGTCTTCCATGTTTCAGTTTCTCCTTAAGCCCATCACTACTGTTCTGTTTAGCTAGGAAGTATATATAAACATACAGTATAAACTATTCAGAAGTCCAAGTCTTCAGCATTCTTACAGCTGACAACTTAGAGCTGACAATTATGAACTACAAAGGTCAAAGGAGAACTCCATGTCCACTTCTCTCTATCTTCTTAGTTTCACCATTCTAAGGAATTGGTGAAACTGGTGGAATCCTTCCTCCCACAACGTAAATTATTTGGGAGACACACACTTACCACAAGAAACAGATTATGCTTTAACTGCAAATCAAAATTGTTAGTCACTACTATTTAGACTATATGTGAGTGCAATTTCTTTCCACTTAAAAAAAAACACAAAACAAAACAAAAAAAACCCACAAAAAACCCAACCAAACAAATAAACAAAAATATACCTCAAGGACAAGGAATAACATTTTTACACTAGAGAATAACGTTCACAGTCAAATTAGATTACTCAGTAAAATAAAAAGCAAACTGATTTTCTTTCTCACCTGAAAGAAATCTCTATTCTCTAAGAGAGAATACCTTACAAATAGAGATAAAATTATACTTAACAATTTTCAACAGAGACACAGGAAACAGGAGAGCATATACAAGCAAAAAGCCCAGACAATAGCAAGTACATAATACTGTATTGTGCTGACAGCATTATTAACAAATCATCAGTGTAATAGACAGCATGGACTAATTAGTAGTGGTTCATCCGTGATTAAGGACAGTCGCAAAATGGTTGGTCTGGGGGAGAGTCAGCTAATTTTTCTGGCCATGACAAACTTCGTAACTGTGGCACATGTGATCCTGTTCACTTAAAGCAGTTCACTGAAGGCAACAGAGTGCTGCACAGTGCATTTGTCCTTCTAGGAAACAAGATGTCTTCTCTTTGGTTTCCTTTTGTATTTCTTCCCTGTCTCATTTTAGACCTTAAGTTCTTTTGTAGCTTGGATAGCCTCTTCCATCCTAGCAGATATTAATTTTGTTTACGTATTTTAGGTGTATCTAACAAACAATAACTCAATTACACACAGTAATTAAAAAAAAAAAACAAAAACACAACAACAACAAAAAACACCAAAAAACCCCTCACCACCACACACCACTGAATTATCAACTTCAGCACACAGAGCAGAAGGTGAGTTGTATAACAGCACATTAGAAAAGGCCTGAAACAAACTTCTAATCCCCAAGGGTTTGAAAGATTTCTCTGACAGTTCCTATATATATGTATATATTTGTGTGTGTGTGTATGCATGTATAAAAAAAACCCCTCTTGATGCCACTATAAGGACATGTCCCTTTCCTTGGCTTGTAAGAGTAAGATATATTCTGTTCTAGTGACAGAACTGACCCATATGAGTGCAGTTACCTTTAAGAACAAAAGGCCACAGGAACTGATGGAGAACAAACTCTTTTTCAGGAAGTGGATGCTGCTTTTCCAGCCAAGCTTTCATCAATTATATCATAGACATTTCATATTTTCTGTTGTTTGACCCAGTTCAAGACTCAGAAACCATCCTGAGATGAGACAATAGACAACTTCATTCTACATTGTAGACTGATGTTTATTAACCATACGAAGGTACAGAACACCAACTCTAGAATCAAACTAAGTGCACAAGATGACATATTTTTTTCTTTCAATATATGTTCTCAGCATTCAGTGAAAGCTACCAACTTAGGATCTGATTTTTTGAAGTATCATAGCAATAGGTTCTGCACCCATCGCAGGAGCTCATCCTGCAGAGGGAAGGACGTCATTTCATACCCTGTGGCTGTAAATGGAATTATCATATAAGGTTCTATTTTAAGGTCTAGTCTGGATTTATCTTCATTTCTTCTTTTATTTTGTTACTACTTCCTTCTTTAACCATCTTCCCTTCTAAGAGACTAAGGATTCTATTATTCAACACAATTGCATTGGCAATGTGTAATGGCCAGTTTGGGGCCAAAATCTGAAATAACTATCTTGATTTCAAACTGCAATAGGGTTGCATACATGCAAGCCTAACATTGAGTTATGGCCAAACTCAAAAGCAAAAAAAAAAATTAGTCATTTACACTAGAGATTAACTGAAATGTATCAGAGATGCAAAACAACAAATTACAAAATATAACAGCCATGTGCATACAAACACAAAACCTGCTTAGAGGGGAAAGCGACTGAAAGAAATCTCCTATATGTTGTTTGGAGGAAAAAAGGAGGGCTGGAATTTCCCAGTTAATTATAAAATGTTCACTACCTGCTTTGCAGAAGCAGAGTAAACACAATTAGTTGTGAGCATGATATGTGAGATAAAAAAGCAGAACTGACAATAGCATAAAACAGAGCCTTTGCTTGCCTTCCTTCAGTGACAGCACCAAGCACCCTGATGTCAGCTCTACACAGAGAAATCGTGTCAACTGCACTCTCTGATGACCACTATCTCTGCATCCAAGAGACATTCCAATTTCTTCCTGTACTAAACTTTAGCATCCCAAAGCTACAGCTGCCAAATTACAGGCTCCCTTCCACATTATGAATCTGTTCCCTTAGGAAAGATGGTATTTTCTTATTTCACTTTTGACCTTTTCCTGTTACTGGTAAGAGAGGATGATAATTGATCTTATTGTAGAAGAGGAGGAAAGGCTGTTAGGAAATGGAAGTGTTATGGAATACATAAAAATTACTTCTCTAGAGTCCCCATGCTTCTTTTTTTTAAGGAAAAAAAGAAACTCTTTTCATCCAAACCAACTAAAAAGAAAGCAAATAAAACAGTTCTTTTTTCCTTAACTAAAACCTATAGCTCTTCTTTACTCTGCAACTTTATACTAGGAATTTCAATGCAACTATAAAATTTAGCATGTCTATAAATTATTTTCTCGTTTGAAATATTTTTTCCACATTTGAATCAGAGCTCAGTATTCTTGTTTGTGCGGCTTGGTTTAGTTTTGTTTCCTCTGGCAGGGTGTCCTTGCTAATACTGAGTTTATTTGTATGGACAGCCAGATGGCAGATATCTTGTGATTGAAACAAAAGGTTCTTGAATGTTTGTCTCTCATGGATTCACTGCTGGAACCTGCGACTCCACTTGATCTCCCAGCAAAGGACAAGCAGATAAAACAAGGAAAACATCTAAGCATTTCTGGTCTAGAGTTCATGCGTGATTTATTTTAAACTTATCATTTAAACCCCAAAGATGTCTTGGGTTTTTTTCTCCAACTTTATGATAGGTTCTGTTCTGAAGCACCTTAACAGCTCTTCCTTAACACTAATTTTAGTGTTCCTGTCAATCTAATTCACCTTGTGTAAGTCCTGGGCAATAGTAATTGAGGTGAATGGAGCCATTCCTTACTCATCCCCGTGAAAGTAAGCAAACAAGAAAATACTCTTCATAGTATGCATTTCTTATATATTACAGCTCACTGCACAGTGGAAAATAAGTGTTTCCTGACTGTTAACTATAATTTAGGTTTTGAAATTGTGACTTTTCAAGTCATAAGTGTGAAAAAGCTTTCACTTTAAGGGTACTCATGTACTTAAGCTTTGGCATAAAATATTTTGTTTTGTAAGCAGGAGTTAAAATTACCCCAGTTTGAAGCAAAAGCCATTACAGATTGGATTAATGTTTAATTCTAGATTTGACTGAAGTAGCTGGCTTAAAAAAATACAAGTAGGAGCAGATCACATATTTAAGCAGTGTACTAAAGGCACTTCTGTACTTCTTAGATTGATCTGAAAGAGCAGATTGGAACACGATGTTCAGCTTCCCACTGAGTTTCTACCCAGGTAACTGTTCAGCAGACATGCTGGGAGCTGCCTCTAGGCTGCTGAGTTAGGGTGGCAGCGTGTGAGCCACCCTAATCCATCAGGTTCAGTGGGTCACATGTGATGGAAACAAACACCAGCCATGCTGAGGCCAGGTATGGAGGCTTGTGGTGAGGCTCAGGGCAGTTCTAGGAAGTCAAGAGAAATATTAACCTAGATAGCCAAAATTAGAGCTGCCACACTGATTTGACCCATTTCATACATTTAAGCTATGTTGAAGGCAGGAAACTTGGATTTTCATATACAAGAGCAGACTTGAGAGTGTCCCAAGACATGCCATAAAAGTTTGTGTACTTAGAAAATCCCATATTGGAGGGATCTTATATGGATCAATCCCAATCAGCATAATTCTCATTAAACTTATGACTGCTAATTATTTCATACACACACAAACAGTACAAATGGAGAATAAAGCTCTTCAAAGGCATTACTTCATCAATGAAATAGCTCCAATGCTAAATAAGAAACCTCATTTTTTTTATTCCTTTTCAGTTTTATTTTCTCTTTTTTATCAGGCAGATAACAGAAATCTAAACCCCCATGCCCCCTTCCCAAAAGAAAAATGAAAAAAACAAATGTTAGTTTATTGCACTTCACCTAATCTAAACCTACAAGGTAGGTTCTGGATAGAAAAGGCTGCTGAATCAGAATGTAAATTTAAAGAAAAAAAAAATTCCCCTATTTTATAAAGTCTATTTTGGAAATAGGAAGGGTTGTTAAATTTGTTTTCTTTCTTTTTTCTCCCTTCCTAGCTTAGAATATTATAACTATATATTAAAAGGTGGTATTTTCTTTGTTCCAGAGAGGCTACAAAGCAACGTTAAACAGTGGCAATCAATCTGAACTTTAGCAATGGAATTCTGCTGTTTCAGCTCTTTTCTGGCCATGTCATTAGCAGAAAATAACTCCCTGAGGCTTACTTAAAATAAATAAATAAATCTTTAAAGTGTAAGTGCTTAAAACAAATCTTTACAAAGGTAATCAAACTTGAATTCCTTTTGCTCACACTTATTAATCTATAAATATTGCTCCTGGAGTGTTCAGTGACAGAAGTGTTTTACACCATCCCTCCCTGGGATGCAGCCATACCACAATGATTTGCATTTTAGTGGGATTTTTTTTTCCACCTCAGTTACATCCAAGATGGAAATCCATGAGCAAAAAATTCACCCAGCTTGTGGAAACAGGCATGTCTGACTTCAGCATCAACCTGCATCCACTCTGGTAAGTTGGAGATCTTAGACACATTATGCTACTCAATTTAGGAGAGCATTGAGACAATCACCATATTGCCATAAGGGTACCCAGATAGTCTCACTTCATCTCATATATCAACATACGGTAACATAAAAGGTTGCAAAATTAGACGCATCCTTTAGAAATCCTTAGATGTAACACTAAAGTTTAGGATATAGTCACACAGTATTCTGCGAGAAAAGTACATTTATTCTGATAACAAAGTATGGTATTGAGCCTACACTAGAAAACACTTAAGAGAGGCAGAATATTAGCCCAAGTGATTTGGTCTACTAAGAAATCAGGCAAATTCTGATGCATCTCTGACCCACTCAGCATAGACAGGGCTCCAAAACACTGTAAGGATGGATTCTGCACTAAGACCAGAATTTGCTGAAGCTGTATGCACAACAGCAGATAAAATACGCAGCCTTCATGCAAAGATTACAAAAGAGATTATTTCAATTGTTACTTTTTCAACCGAAGTGTAGGGTTCTATTCTAGACTGGTTTTACATCTAACAGAAAAAGAAGGGATGTTACTTAATTTTTAAATTTATTAGGTCTTTCTTCCTTTGCATTAAGTGCAAGGCACCTTAAAGCAGTTAATTTGCTGTAGATTTAGATTCCAGTTTATCTTCTGGAAACATACTGTTAAGCCCAAAGATCAGCATTTTTCAGTGAGGTCAATGGACCAAATTACATCCACAGCAAAGGAAAATAATTGGCTTTTCCCCTCTACTTCTGGATGGATAATGATCTGTGATTATTAATAAAGTATTTGTTATCACTCAAGAAGTTTCTTTTTCCTTCTCTTTGTTTGAGGTGCATGTGCATAGTAGTTGCATAGACATGGTTTGCATATTGAGAAGGGGAAATGCAATACCAGGCACAATCATTTAATTATAGTTTTTTGCCCTATTACCTCGAAGCAACAATTGTCATTTATCTTGCTGAATATGTCCACACAAATTGAATAGGATAGAAGATATTTTGAAACCGTGGACGTTATGGCTGTGTACCCACATACACAATGAAGTCCAGGTATTTCAAAACCTGTAGGTGGGGAAAAATGTTAAATACAAGAAAATATAAGGAGAAAAGCAGAAAACATGCCAAATTCCTTCCATGGAGAGGCTGAAGTTAGTGAAGGTCAACACCACATATCAGAACCTCTCCTTTACTTATTTTCATTCATCTTAATGTACCTTTTAAGAAGTTTCTTGTCATTAGCCAAAGATAAAAAATTAAAAAAGAAAAAAAAAACCAAACCCCTTCTTATCCTCGTTTTTCCAAATGAAGGAGAGAAGTCAACAATTTCCCTATTATTTCATTACCATTTCTCCCACAAGTATATGAGTACGAGGAAACATTAAGTCAAAGACTGTGAGAAGAAAGATGCATTCAGTTCACCTGCACAAAGGCTGAGACCTGATGGGGCAACAAAGTTCATCACATCTCTCTTAACTTATGAAATAACTCCACTGCACTCAGGAAAAAATTTCATGTATTTCAAAAATATTCTGTAACAGCCTTCCCTATCTCCCTGATCTTACTGGGTTTGTCTTAATGAGTGCAATATACACGTGCACAGCCAGTCATTGTTTGCTCTCTCATGTTCCCTATTTCCTTTATACTTGGGCATATGTCATCATATCAGTTCTGGTCCCTTCACTCTCTATGCCTCCATGTCTGCCAATCTCTAATATTAAAAGCCACAATTACAAAAGCAGAAAGGAAAATAATTCTTTCCCTGCAAGAAATTCTCCGCTCTCCTGGGGAACACCAAGTGTATTCCACTTAAAACTTCAAAGTCACATCAGAATTTCCTCTCATTTTACCACATCAAGTCAGAAGTAGTCTTCGTCAAGCTACAGCGAAAGTGTAATCAGGCCAGTACATGTCAAGTTACGTAAAGAAAAAAAAGTATTAAATCAAATACAATAGAAAGCTGGCCTTCAAGGTTTTCTTTTTATTGGAGGCATGCCTCTTTGGAGTTGTCTTCCGATGTGAACTCTTTATGAATAAACTTCAAACTATTGCAACTGACACTTCTAATGATTGGTGATCTAGCTACTAAGCATCTACATTTCTTACTATATATCTAGGTCTTCATTTTTAAACAGAGATAGCACTCATGTGCTTATATTTTCCATGGGAATTTTGGCCCCAATCCAAAGCCTGAAATCAGCATAAATTTAACAGGAAGATGCCACCTGCTTTCACAACAAATTTGAGCAGACAGTGACTGCTTTTATGTATTTGCAAGTAGGCACTAGGAGCCATCCAAGATAATTATCTGCATGTCCACGCCTTGTGTGAGCCCATACAAACGAAGAACAATTGCAACAAGCATGAATTCAAATCTAACTTAGGATGTTGACCTCAAACTTAAAAGTAGAAGGTACTAATAGAATTTAAAATAAAGTAGTTTATACAGTAATTTTAAAGGTATTACTGTATTTCCCTTGCAAGTAAAATCACGATAGGAAATACTGCAGTGTTTATTTGTTTTACTATGTAAGGGAAGGGATGTGTCAATGACCTGTTACCTCAGTGTCATGAGGACATGCCAGTGACATAGGAGGTTGAGGAATTCAAGCCATTAATGTAACTCTGGCATTTCCACTAAAAGCATGGGTCATCATTTCAGACTTTGATAGTGATCAACAATACAGATCTGATAGCTTGTTTTAAAGAGAGGAAGAAATGCTGTCAAGGCATTACACACATCTAGTCTGAAGTTGGACTTGGCTTAAAAAATTACTTTTCTCCTTTTCTGTTGCTAGTTTGGTTAGAGTGACCTGAAACATCCTTCCGAGGAAAAGACAGAGGGATGAATAAGAGCAGGTAGAACAGCAAACGTTGGGCCAAAGGACTGTAGTGTTTTCTTTATGGTGTGTATTGTATTATTCTTGTCACCAGCATTTAAAGCTTGGTTTTTACAGGCAGTTAAGGTAAGGTAAAAGACAAAGAAAACAAAGCTCCAAAGGAACTGAATGCCAGATGAAGCCAGGGAATTAGCCGAAGGTGTCTGAAGTAGGGCTGATTATTATAGCTGGATTTTTCAAATTCCCAAGAAAGAAATGACTAGACACAGCTAGGAGCTGACAGTGATAATCTACTGCAACGAGAAGTTCCCTAAAAGATGTGAAAGAAAAGCACTGAATGCTAAAATTCAGCAGAGATTGACTCTCAAATTTCCAGTGGTTTTATCCATTTCTGTTGCCAAATTTCAGCCATTACTTTAATCCTAATGGGATTATGATGTTTCTATAGGGGAGGAGGATTGTCTTGTAGAATCACGTTTTCATACAGAAGAACAGCAGAACCACCAATCTGAAATGGGCAGCTAGCTGTGAAGTATTTTCCTTCATTGCAAGATTTTAGAATTAGGATTTTATACTTCAGAATACTCTGTGTTTTTATTTTGTTTTAGCATTTCTCTTAAGGGGAAGTAGTTCTTTTGAAGCAAAGCTTACTAGAACCTGAAGCTCATTCTATAAGGATCATTTCAAAATTATGGAAGTACTTTAAATAGTCAATATTCTTCTACATACTGTTGAAAATTAAGAAAAAATACAAAATATTTATACATCTTGATCTGAATTCTCATTTTAGCAGTATTAATCTAAAGGATGGGGATTTTTTTCCCAGTAGAACAGTATGCAGTATTTCAGGGTTAGTATAAAAGCTGACACTTTAGTAGTTTCACTCTTAATCGCTCTTTTTTAGGTGTTCATTTTTGTTATTCACTGTAGTTCTAAGTAGAATAGTTGAAGTTGGTCCTGCAGTGGCAAGCCACTTAAGCACTGGTTTCTTGCTGTTTTCCACAATGACTTTTAGATTGTCCTATGATTCTATTAAATGAATCAATCATTCATTACTTTTTAGTTTTTATCAATTACTTCCAGCTTGGCAGCACTGTCTGCCAAGTAAATATTGCTGCTTAAATTTGCAAATTATTCCAAATCATACATTTTGGTATTATACATTGTACAGAAAAAAAGGTCAACTTTACACTTTTACTCAAATGTACTATAACTACAACTATTTACATCAGAAGTGAGTCACCAAGACAGATTTCTGGTTATTTGCTAGACCTCTGACAGTCTAAGTTAAATAGCCTGTTTTTCAGCAGTACAGTCTCAGCACTAAATGTGCTCTGTCTTTTCAGGAGAGGAGACATGGAAGCCAGACAGAACTGCTGTGGGTCTTTCTACACTAGTAAGAAAGATACAAAAAAAACCCACCAAAAACCAATAAAAAAAACAAATCAAAAAATATAAAGAAAATTATATTTAAACTTATAATAGGCTAACATTTCATCCTTAGCTGTGCTTAGTCATGAGTATAAATGACATTTATTCATGCTTAATTATGGCTGGCACCTAATTTCAGTAAGACTGAAAAAGTAAAATGGTCAAAAAGCAAAGCTGACCCGTGTGCCTGTATCTGGACTACAGCAAAATCCACAACCCCGGTCAGAAGACTCCTGTGCTGTCTGCTTAACCTACACATAGAAAGGTAATTCCCAGGAAGAGGAGAACTGTTTCCCCAAGAGGGCTCCAGCTGAGAGCTGTGAAGTGAAAAACAACATGCCTTATTCAGCACTTCAAAATGACACTGAGATGGTGGATCTCAAAGCAGCTTAAAGAAGTAGCACTATCCAGGGAAGATACGCAAACTGAAGATATCTCATACATCAGAGATAATTTTCCTCGAATACTGAAGTTTCTGTTATCCTCCTTTTTCTCATTTTTCTACAGTCAATGATAATGATTGCAGACACTCAACATCAGGATCTTTTCTAAATAGTCTGTGAGGCAAGACACAAGGAACAGAAGGTAAGGAAAAAGCAAGCTATTCCAAGCCAAATCTTAGTACTAAGCTTTAGATCACATCACACTGAAACTTCATGGAGTTTCTGAGAAGTGCCCATGGCTGCCTGCTACTCCAGCAGCTCAGAACCTCCACATCCCTAATCAGCTGTGGATAGGAGAAGCAGAAATTCATGAGCTGAGGTACCTTTATGAGCTTAGGTAAGATTTATACGATAAGGAAAACACTAGATCAGCATCCTAAAACCGCACAAATAACAAACATTATAACACTAAGGAAGAGCACGATTATTTCTAACTTCACAGTAGTAGAAAACATTTTGCTGAAATCTAATAGCACTCTTTCCATTAATAACTTGATTTGGTTACAAAACTGGATAAGAAATATCTTTGAATCTCCAAGCATAGCATACTCATACTATTTAATATTTTTACGGCCTTTTTTAAAGTCAAACTAACATCAGCATTTTTTGCCATTTTCCTGATGTTGCCATCAATAAAAATTATCATTTAGGGCTCAGACTGATCCTACCTAGCTTGAAAATCAGTCTAAAGGGAGCTGAGAAATATTCAGTATAAATTGATAATGCTTTTATTACACAACTCATTACAGAGATGCCACTGGTAAATAATATAATAGGACAATACACAGTTCATTAGAATCAAAATGTGGAGAATTAAGAAAAAAATTTAGGCAAGATGAACTTTTTTTGTTCATACTCAAATCAAGTGAATACAACATAAATGAAATATGCCCTTAACACTTCCCAAACAAGCATTTAATATTCTTCAAGTATGATACGTCACATTACAGACTTCCTTATTTCACGTTTCTACCAGAGGCAAAAAAAATACATAAAGGAAGCACAACAAAAGTATACAAGCATGATATAATTGAGCTAAATGAAGCTTTCCAAGACCAAATTCCAGAAATGAAATCTCTTCTAAATTTCATATTGCATTTTCCAATCTGTAAAATAACAATTGAAAGTTGTCATATGAACTGCTGATGCTAAGGTTCCTTTTTTTTCCCCCTACTACTCATTACAGTAATTTGGAATTAACAGAAAAGAGCATTATTTGCAGTATAAATCAATAAACTGAAGCAGCCATGTGAAGTAAATAATATGATACAGTTAACCCTGAAATATTAATAGAGATGTACAATCACAAATAAAATAATTAGTTATCACCACCAGTAAACAGAACAAAAGCCACAGTAAAATAGCTATGTAAATAGTGTTTGAACAAAACAAAAAATAATGGTGCTTGAGCAGGCTCCCCAGGGAAGTGGTACAGCAACAAGCCCAAGTTCAAGAAGCATTTGGACAATGCTCTGAGGGATATGGTGTGACTCTTGGGGATGGCCCTGTGCAAGGACAGAAGCTGGACTCTCTCCTGATGGGTCCCTTCACACTCAGCATATTCTTTGATTTTATGATAAATGCCATAAAGTTATTATGATTCATGTGTGAACTGTAAGATTAGAATGCTGACATTTACCTGAAGTGCTTTAAGAAATCAAGTGGTTTCTTATTGATACAAAACATGACAGCAAAGGTCTTTAACCAACCACTAACAACAGAGATGACTTCTCATTTTGTGTTGAATATTACAATATTGTGGTACTGAATAGCAAAAATGTACCCTTCATCTCAACGTAACACAAGTAGTGTATTGCTTCTCGGGGAAATGCCTCCTTTCCCAAAAAAAACCCAAAAAAATCAACCTTCCAGTGTCGTCATTTACTCTTGGCTACTGCAGCTTGCATAGTCCTTTACCTGAAGATAAAATTTTCTCCTAATTTCCATCAAGTCATCTCAAAACTTATACAGTTTTCAATGCCATCTGACCTGTTAACTTATTTAGGATCCTATCTGCCCTTACCAGTAGTACTGAAGTGATTGCAGGTGTTGACTTTAAATCTACCTGGTAAGTTACAATGTACACTTACTAACAAATGCCTAATAACAGGCATTTGCAGTTAGGCTGAGTATAATGTTTTCCATATCAAAGCATGTTTCTCTACAAAGAAAATAAGTAAACAAAGATGTGTAATAAGAATTTGAAATATATCTAAGAACAAAGTTAGGCAAGTTAAAATATTGATGCAATATTTCCAGTAAAGACTAGCGAGGACTACATCAGTTTGATTTAAATGGTGGCCATCAAAATAACTTTGTTCCAAAAAATGTTGCAGCAAAATCCCCATCTCCAAATCCCAAACAAGTAAGTCAGAAGCTCCCAGGCTGTGTCTGCTCTAGAATTCTAAATGAATTTGCTTTTCTGTGTGACAGAACTGTTGCAACAGGGGAGGTAAATAGCATGCCCAAGTGTCTGCAAGCTGCAACCCACTCACAGAGGCAGGCACAGCAGAAAGGTATTTCTGGAAATAGCTGCCTGCTTGTTGAAAGACTGGATGGAGCTATCGTTGCCTGTCAATATCACTCTGAAAAAAATAAACGAGGACTTTCACTTCACTAAGTATCCAAAGCCAGCAGGTTTTTTGAAGTGTTCTCCAAGGAAAGCCCCCAAATATAGGTCTTAGGAAATATTGGGGTAAAGAAAACCGCATGCATCCCATGCCTCAATGGAGTAAAGCACGGACAGTGGGGCAGCCACAGGCAGCCAGACAGCAAGAAAGATCAGAGAGTTCTAGCTGCTTTCTGACTTTGGCTTGCAATTTTTCCCAATTCCACATAGGACCTGTCTAAGCTTGTTGTCGCTCTTGCACTAGATAGTTAAACCTATTTTATAGTAATTTAAAATTTTCCTTTTGAAAACCCTTCAAAAATTAATAATTTCTGTTTTTACACTAAGAATTGTGCTTGTTAAAACCCTCCATTTCTTAAAGATGCAGCATCTCTTACAACTGTGAAATCATGAGGGCTGCTTAATTAAATAGTGCCTCTAGCATGAAAGTCATTATCACTCACAGCTCTTGAGTGACTTAGTTCCAAACTCCCTGGGGTCTCTGCCTATTCCCAAGCGGGCAGGTGCCCACATTACAAAAACTACCCTCACAGCAGGACCCCATCGATGCCATCTCAGAAACAACAAACACACATTAATTGAGCTCCCCGACTGCCTGTACTGTCAGACTCAAAATTAGTACTTCCAGAGGAGTCGCAAGTAATATTGAAAGACTCCACAAGAGGTTTGTATTTCACCTGCTTTATGTTTCCTGTGGATAGGTAAGTGTTGTTCAGCATCCAGTCTGTTTCCCATGGCAATTCCAAGTCTTTATTTCCTTCAGAAATCAGAACTTCTTACTTCCCAAGTTTGCATCAAGATTTATTTTGAGATGCTTGCATATTTCAAATTATATCTAACAAGAAACAGTGTCAGGTGATATTTTTTACAGATAGATTTTTAACAGTTCTGTATAAAGCAGCACAGCTGCATGAATGCTTTGGAAATAATGTGCTAGACATGCTGTCTTACTTAGGCTAATAAAAATCTGTAATCAACTGCAGCCAAATGAAACCACACATTAAAGAGATTACACTTTTAAATCATATCTGTGCAAATGAAAAGGTGGCATTATCCCACTCCATGCTATTACCAAATTCCATTTTTTGTTCAAATTAAACTGGTACCCTCCTATAATTTTCCAAACATCCAGTCATCAAGATATAATTCTACCCTATTAAATACAGAAACAATACCTTCTTACCTCACAAATCTGTGCAGTTATCTCACAAAACTGCCAGAAATACAGGTTTTTACTTCTATAAAACTGTTGAGCCAACAGAGGTGAACCATTCTATTCCAGCTCCTGTATCATCATAAAGACCAACCTTCATGCAAGACCTGTGAGTTCAACAAGCATTTTGAAGACAAACTGAAATGGTTGCACAACTGCAACACAAGACTTCTCTAACACATTTGTTTCCATTACTGAAGATACATAAAATGGAAATCACCCACCCTGATTCAAATTACTACATTCTTTGCAGTTTTGAACTAAACTGCTCATCATTTCATGGTAATCTGGATGTACACACTCTAAAAATTATTGAAGAAAAAACATGAATTTCACGAGAATTTTACAGACTCACAGAAGTAGACCTTCCATTGAAAAAAATAAAATTCTCTGTTGGATTAGAAGCAAATTTCCCCTCAAGCAAACCTTTAAAGTAGATTAATTTGAATGAAGAAGAAAAAGCCTTTAAAACACATTTTGTCCCACATGCTTCTTGTCAGACCAGATATATCACAAAAGCACAGTTTTCTGCTGTAATCAGAAATTAAATAAATAGATAATAAATGGGAAAGTACCCCATATTAAAATATTAGATAAATTTTGTTCTTGAAAAAGGTGTAGTCCATTTTTCACAAATAAATTAAAGGTGTCTATATTAAATGCAAGGATCTCAACACAGCAAGGTGCTGCCAGCTTTCATCTATGTTACTGGGAGGGAACAGGCTCTCAGAGGAATGCTCTGTTCATTAAAGAAAATTATTAGGTTGATACACAATTCTGCCTTGAATGATCAAACGTAAATTACAGGCAGGTGGATTTTCAGCCAGCAGGCACTTCCCATGCACTTCTGTAAGAAGTTTGGTGAAAGCATAGTGGCAAAGAAACTATACAAGACTCTAGATGAGAGTGTCAGAGCTCCAGCTTTCCTAAACTATTGGAATACCTGGGAAGCCATAGAAAACATGGGTTCCATTTTTCTTGCTTCTTTCTTTTTTATCTCATGTACAGAGATTTGTTTTAAAGTTTAAGAGTTGTAGCACATAGCTATCAAATTTTGCCTTGGGTGGTACAGCATGCTCATTGAAAAACTGCTTTCAAAACCCATTACATTGCTTAGCATTTCAACACTACTGTACTTGAACTATAAATCTTTATTTTCTTTAGCATATATGAATCCACTTCTTATTTAGATGAATGTTTTTCTCTCTCAACATTGCCTTCTTTTTCTTCCCCTCACATGCTCTGATTAACTCCAAAATCTCACTTTAATTTGGTCAGTTATAGAAGTTCTTCTCTAATTACTGTCCACTTTAATTGATTTACAGTAATTCCAAAGCCTTATTTCAGAAACTAGCTGGCTTCAATAACTAATACTACTGAGCTATACCAAAGTTAAGAAGTCTACAGCAGATGCACAGCACCACCCTAACAGAAATAAATCCAGTTCCTATTACTGTGTCCCCAGAAACAGGGAAGGCCAGAAGCTCATCCCTACTAATTCTCAGTTCACATCACCTCCAGAACTTCTTCCTCAATTGAAAATCCTCTGCCTGAGTTAGCCCCACCTCCTTGTTAGGTGTAAGCAAGCAAACATCAGCAGCAATCAAAAAGAGGCTTCATGTGTGGTCTATCAGAGCAGCACTAATCAAAAGAAAGGTTTATTCCCACCTTTCTTTCTTCTTTACTGTGGAAAGTCCTATACATTCTTTCATTTTATTTACTGTTTATTGCTTTCCCCTTCTTTTAAGATATGGAAGATGCAAATTCAATTCCCTGTCCCAATTTATACTTGGTTACATTTATTGATGTGGCCCTGAAGGAGAAGTGGGCAATAATATACTGGTGCATAGTCATTCCTAGCAGAACAAGAACAGAAGTTTCAAGTTTTAGCCTGGATTTAAACCCAGTTTAGTTTGGTGCCAGAGCTGAGATAAAGTAACTGGACTTACTCAAGCTGAAGTTGTGTAACTGCAAAACTTTAATGTACTTCTACAAAGTTTCTGTGTTTGAATCCCTCTCTGAATTTTTTGAAAAGACTTTTTTTTCTTTATGAGTAATTTTGTTATCTCCAGGAAAATGAAAAAGCTATAAAGTATTTAATTTAAGAATTTAATTTCAAACAGATAGAGGAACAGGAGTGTACTTTAAATTATAAATAGGAAAACTGAATGATAAGAAATATCCTTTCATTACTTTCTAAGTACAGTAATAACACCTGGTACCTTGGGCCAGAAAATTATTGGCAACCAAAGTTTTAATCATCAGAATAGAAAGATTTTGTGTGCCTGGGAGATAGTTGTTTCCCTACTACAATACACTTCTTGATATTTTGAGCTTTGGTTAATAAACATTTAATAATTATTATATTAAAAGTTATTGTCCTTGGGGCTTGCTTTTGATGTGTACCATATAAAACAGGTGTCTTGTATATTTTACTGACACTGGGGCTTTCCGGTTTGCACAGAGCTTAGGATTATTAGTTTAGAATCCAGTTGCTATCTTTGTTATTGCTTTGTAAAGTTCTAATTAGAATTTGGGGAATCTAAAGAAGTAACATGCTTTATGAATAGCACTGTGTCTTTTAGATATGCCATTGCTATTCACTTGCTTCCACTTGTTTTATTAAGCAGAGGACAGCAAAGAAATGTTTGAATAATCTTGTGTATTTGATCTTTGTGTTTGGAAGGAATTTATTAACAGTAAGAATATGGAATGACAATCAGTATTGACTGTTAAGGTATTAGAATGGAGATGGTGCTAATTAAAAAGTTTGCCTGCTAGATTCTGTATTAAAAAAAAATCCACTGGTCATTTATTCCAGTGCATTGGATCAGAAGAGATTTCTCTGGTCATCTAGCCCAGGCACCTTTATGAACACATGTGACACTGTAACAAATATTGCACCAAGTTTCAACACCTGTTCTGCCGGTGCCCTGAAGATTTACAAGGCATCTGAGTGTCTGTCCTCAAAGCTATGAATCCTAAGCAATAATGCTTAAAACATTTTCCCTTTTGTTATTCACACTGCTGCTTTCACACACTCACACAGTTAAGACTGCCATTTCAGTGGAAAATGATGCAAATTTGTCAAGTCCTGCCTTCCAGCCAAACCTCTCCAACATCTTAATCTTCCATAGCCATTGCTCCACAGATTTTCACTGAGTTCCATAAATTGTTTATAAATAGTCGTTGGTTGTGCAAGGGAAAACAAACAAACGAACCTCCCAAAACTAATGACTTTCTGTCCCTTAAGTAATGAAAAACTCTTTGTGTCCCTTCAGTAATGAAATGAGAGCACAACAGAACTGCAGGTTTTCTACAAGGACTGACACAGTCTCTATTAAGCTATCACACAGTCTCTGCTCCATAAAAGCAGGGTGAGGGTTAGGAGGTTGAGTATCTTGCACTAGAAAGGAAGTTGGTGAAATGCCCATATCCAACAATTGGCTGGTAAAAGGGAAGCATGTAGTTAGAGACATGTAAATAATTGATTTTTCAATTTAGCTACTGACTTGAAAAATCAAAGAAACAAATTCAGAACAATTGACCCAGAATAGAAGCATTTTGGGGTCTTTTTCCCCCCCTCTCATTCTCTCTTTTCAAATACACTGAATGTGAGTCAATGTGACAGGCTATTGAGGCTCTCTTTTGTTCCTTTTTGAATAGTTAGGATTGATCTACATAGAAGGTTTTCAACTGATGAATCAAAGAAAGGCCCATACTGGAATGCCTCTGGCTACTTCTGAGAGGTATAAGATGCCTGAGTTCAAGTCCATCTTAAGAATTAGAAAAATATTACAGGTCACTTCCCTAGCCACTGGCTTAAGAAACCATAAATACTTGAGTTCAGAATAAGGAAAGAGAATTATTTTGGCATTTCAAAACTTTCTTTTCTTTCCCCAAACTAGTTCTCAAATTCAATCTGAAAAGGCAGTTTTTAGTTCAAAATAAACATGCACACATTTTCTGCATGAATAAATCACTATTTCTGCTTTGGTTTGTGGGTTGCTTTTTTCCCCTGTAAAGGGGTTGGTTTTGTGACTTTTACTCCTGAGCTCTGCATGTAATCAAAACCAGATTAACTTCAACACTGAGGACTACTCTTCTCTTCTCTTTAATGGTCAGCAGTGGACTGAAAAGTCACCCAGCTGGAGAACAGCTCTTGCCTGTGTCAGGCAATCCCACGGAACGCTCATCACCGACGCCATTAGCAGGACACAAAATGACAGGTCATTTTAGCTTTTGAATGGCTGATCTTTGTCAGCTGCAAGTATCTTACTCCAAGATTGGTTACCAAACATGTTAATTTTACATTTCAAAATAGGAAAACTGGGCTTCTGATTACTAACTAAATGTAGCAGCTATTAAGATTTCCTGCTTCCATAGTTTGGTTAGGTCTTAGTCATTTCAGTATTCCCTGGTTCATCTGTGCACATATGTTGTGTATCCACTTATGTATCTTGCTCCACAAGAGCCTCTGAGGGTTATATTTGTTGAAAACTTAAAAACTGTTTGGTGCTCCATCCACTGTGGACTATCTGTGATGTCTTTTCAATATGATTAACAAAGACAATAAAGGAACTGAAGCATCATTCATATGAGGACTGCCTGAGAGAGCAGGACTGTTCAGCCTGCAGAGAAGGCTCAGGGGGATCTTATCAACGTGTATAAATACCCAGTGCAAGGGAATAAAGGAGGAGGAGCCAGGCTCTTCTCAGTAACAACAGGCAGTGACCAAAAACTACAAAACATGGGGGAAAAAACCAAACAACAAATTAAAACCTTGCAATTCAATTCTAACTTAAGAAAGCAGCTTTTTACTGTGGTGGTGGTCCAACACTGAAACAAGCGGCCCAGAGAGCTCAATTGTGCAGTCAGGTTTTGACTGAACCCTGAAAAACATGCTCTAAGCTGACCCTGATTGAACAGGGAGTCCCTTCCAGCCCGAACGAATCGGCAAAACAAAAAAGAGAAGTCTATGGGTGTCACATCGCACAAAGCACTGGGGGTACACAAAGCTGGTACAGAACACGTATGAATAATCCCCAGTGAGGGTAAGGCACTGCCCTGCAGTTCAGTGCTGTGTCCCCTTCCAAACAGGTCAGCACATGGTTGCCAAGCACAGCAACTTTGCATCAGCCTGTAATTAAGCATACAGGGAGAAGTTTTCTTACCTGTCTAAAGCAGTAGCCATTTTCAAAAATTCATTAAGAGCAGCCTACAGTCTCCTTTCATCCAGAACAGCAGTAGTTGCAGCACGGGCTTAGGCTGCCCATCTTTCTCCCACAAGCAGGATGAAGCCTCCCATACGCAGCCAGCAGGACACAGAATGAGTGAATGGCTCTACAGCCTTGTGGTTCACACAACTATAACAGAAGCCTGGTCTGGATTCCTTTTTGAATACTTAATACCACTGCTAGCAGCTCATAAAAGAGAAAAAAATAATTCTGCCTGTTATTGTGTGAGCTACAGGGTTCTCTTTTGAAGGAAACTGGAGTTTACAAGCAACACTTAAATATGATTCCAATTTTTGCACATTATACACTGTATGGTAGTTCCTAGCACTATTATAAGGTCTCATCTTCCATACTGCTCCAATACTAAGAAGGTTGAAGAGCTGCCAGAAGGTATTTAAAGATGCATTCAGGTGTCAGAAGGGGTTTAAAGTAATTTTTAAAATCTGTCTGGCAGCAACTAAATCTGTCAATTAATTTTCATGTTCCTTTTTCCTTTTATAAATGGTTTCCTATATTTGATATATTTTGACCCATTTATTATTTTAAGCTGTAGCTTTTTAGCAAAACAGATTAGTGTTTAATGACTATATGGAAGTAAAGTTAAGAAATGCAATGACTGCAAATGAAGAACAAAATTTTTAAGATTCATTTAATTACCAATGCTTTTTTTAACACCCTTGGAGGACGTGTACTAATGCTATTACACTACATACATGTCTAATGGCTTCTTCCTCAGTTAAAACTACAAGTGCAACTTATCAATTTTTTGAATATATTTATATTCAATTATAATATGAAACAAAGAAAATATGTGGTCAAGTAAGGCAGCAGGAAAAAGTGAAAAACTACCTTTTCTACTTCTCACTAAGTGTAACTTACTGTTGATTACCTGGTTTTAACTTTGTGGTCAAATTTTGTCTTTTTTGACACACAAAGGTGTGTTTGACCAAAAAAAAATACCTTACAAAATGTACATATATGCAAAATGAAAGAGTCATAAGAGTTGGTTTATGAAATATTAAAAGGTACAACAAGTGTGGTTTTAACATGCTATTTGCTTTTATCAGTTGTTTGTGCCTAAACACATACTTAGCTAAATACAGGAAAAAAAACTAAAAAAAAGGTGCTAATAAATTAGATAGCTAGGTGGAATGATGTGTTCATACAACAGTGCTCTATGTTAAAAAAAAATAAAAAATCCAACAACAAACCTCACACACACACACCTCTAGCTAAATCCTAGGTGTGCTGGTTTAAAGGTAAACTGGCAGAAGAAATGGATCCACCACAAGAGAGATTATAAATCAGAGTTACAACTTAATGAAAGATATTACAATAAATACACTGACACAAAGAGAAAAAACTGCTTTCAACTCACCAAAACCCAGCAGTATAACCCAGTGTCCCGGGGCACAAGCCCAAAGGGGTTTGTTAGCCCTTGTGCTGAGACCCGCGTGGTTCCCCTGAGTCCAAAGCAAAAGGAAATGAAGAACCTGTTGGTGCAGATGATGGCTGTGGTCTGGTTGGGAGTAATGGTTGTAGTCTGGTCGAGAGTGGTGGTTTCCTCCTGTCAAGGTCCTGCTGTTCCTCTGGATCTGACAAGTTGAACTTGAGGTCTTCTGAGCCCCGTTTATGTACCCTCAGGGAGCACCCAGTCCCTCCCCCAGGGCGGGGACTCACACAATGGGTGATTAGCTCTATGAGTCATGGGGTATGGTTGAACCGTTGATGGCCCATTAGCACCCATGCCCCCTCAGGCTGGGTGTGAAGGTGCTAATGACTCCCTGGGCAGCTGCTGCAAATGGTCCATTGTTCTTGGGGGGTAGAATACATAACTTTGATCACCCCCACACAGTGATAACTGGTCCCTCCTGCTGAACTAGGACACTAGGATACTCCTAAATTACACTGACAAAATGCTTTAATACATGATAATGCCCTAAGATGGAGAGCTCATCTGGTCAATGGAACTGATGAACAAAGGGATAATTGTTAAGCTTACTGCAGTATTAGTCGCCCAATGACCAGCAGTTGTTCCATCTTGCACTGAAGGGCTAAAAATACCAGAATTCTTAAATGGGAGCGGCAGAATATACTCCATTTATGGTCTCACTGGTGTTTTGCTGTGAGTTTAAAGGTTAGCAAGAATAAGGAAGTCCTTCTCTGGGACATGGCCTAATGAAAATTCTCTAGTGTGTTGTTATGGTACAAACCCAATATTTCATTCCGACAAAGATTTCAGCCTTTGATTTCTCTGATTCATTGTTGAAGTTCTCATCTTTTTCACAGTATGAAAGTCACAATGCATGGCCACTTGCACATTTTATTCGCAGAGAAAAGACTGAATACACAAAAACATAACAAATAAGAATACAACAGCGTTCACCTTGGGGAGTTCAATCTTAAAATGTTCTGGCCTGTAGCAATGCTATAAATAAAAGCTGAAAATGGAAAAGTTAAGTAAATTAACGTTTATGTAGACAATTCCTACTGAAGTATTGCATAGTTCTAAGTGGCCTGGCTTTCATTTTGGTAACAAATGAACAGCAAAAACACCATACAAATTTAGTTGCCCGCATGTGAAAAGGGTATTGCCAATGCTTATTATTCCAAAATTACTAAACTGGTTTGCCTCAAATTCATTTCATTTTGTACAGTTTTGTCCTATAGGGGAAGGTTTGCAAAGTCATGGTTACAACTCAGATGGTAAATGGCATTTGTATCTTCAAAATTATCCCCTAAGGACTATGGTCAGTTTGTCCCTGAAGAGCTTTTTTTCTCCCTTATATTTATAACACCATTACAGAATTAAGTGATCCTGCAGGGAACAGAACTGGATGGAGGCCAGAGTCTGTGAGACTCCAGAGTCTGAGACAAGATCCCCACAATCTTATCTCTGCCCCAGCCCCCTGCCAGCATGGCACTGTGAAAAGGAGAAAAGGCCTTGGTTCTGTGAGCCCTGCTCATCAGTAACAAAAACATCTCTTATCATCACTGTGTTCAGCACAAATCCAAAACTCAGTCCCATACCAACCACTGTGAAGAAAATTAACTCTACCCCAGCCAAAAGTAGCATAAATTCTTATCAAAGATGTTTTTTAGGCAAATCAAGCAGGAAAAATATTTCTTGAAGAAAGAACCACCACAGATTCAGGCCCTAAGCTGATGTAGGGACATTTACTTTAGCTTTCACATTTGAGAGTCGTGCTGCATCAATTTTGTTACCTCTTGACTTTTTTATATCAAATATCATAGGAGGGTTTTTTTTAAGCAGAGCTTTCTACATCTCGACTTCCACATAGTCTTCTGTAGTGAGCTGAAGCAACAAAACTGGAAAGACGAGTCCTTCCTGTGCTCTTTGGGGCTAAATTCTAATGTTTTAGTTTTAAAAAAATAAATAAAATAAAAAACACCCAAGAGTATCACCTAAAATACAGGGTTTGTTTTTCTAAATACTGTTATGACCATCACAGAAGCTAAATAAAGAAGGATCTTTTTCCTGTTCTCTTAAATCAAACACCACGCCATCACATAAAACTCTAGCAAGCAGCACTTGGAGCAGTCAGAAGGCAAGTCCTTGCACAGGGCATAGGAAAGCTGAAGACCTCACTGGGGGAGATACCCAAAGTCCACTGGACTCAAAGGGTGTTTGGACAGACTGACAGATGTGTCTCTGTGTGTTAGGAGTTATAATTAAATAAGACAAGATCATAAGTCATTATAGACAAAGGCACCAGCTCATCCATTCTAGTTTGGAAAATCCCAAATCAGTGTTCATTGAGTACTAAGCAAGAAGGAAGTAATTGCCACAAAATTTACTATCACACACTACCAGAGCCTCGATAAGATTAAACTTCATGTTTCTTCTTCCTTAAGGTGATGCTTATTTATCTCCCCCCATTGGTTAAACCAGGTCTCAGATCAGGTCCTACAATTATATCAAAAAAACTGAGATCTGTGTGGTAACATTGATTGGCTTATCTGTTTAACAATGTACCTTGAATTAAAATGTAAGAAATAACCTGTTTGTTTTGCTTTACTCTAACCATTTAGACTCTCTTAAGCTCACTGTACTGCCAGCCCTGTGATCTTCTCAGCAAGGTAATGGAGCTACCATAGCTCTGTTACTTAGCTCACTCTCAAGTCATAGAAAGTTGTCATACCATAAGACATCTTGGGCCAGTTTCTCCCAGGCAGTTCAAAGCCAAGTGATATGGACAACTGTACTCCAGAAACTAGAGAATCAATATAAAAATTCCAGATCTTCAGTAAGTTAGTCTTTTTGGAATCTTAAAACATCATCTGTTTACTAAAATATTCTACCATGGAGTGAAGCAAACTACGGATCAGATCCTTTCAACTTTGTCTTAGGGGTAAGGGAACTCTGATGAGGTCGAGTTAAAAATTTCTTCATGTACTTCTGAACTCTCACAACCAACTAATTAAATCTTTAAAAGATCCCCTAATATGGAGATTCAGTCCTCACTTTGGAGAGATGTTGTTATTTTGCATATTCAGACATTTAAGGAACAAGGAGTTCACCTTAAATGCATTAGGGGGTTAATTAGGTTTTCAGTAAGCACTTCTTTGATTCCTCCTACATTTAAACTGGATTGTTGGGGGATAGTTTGGAAATCATGACAACTACAAGTAATATTGGCAATACGGTGATTTGCAGTTAAGGTCACTTAAAGATAACAATCTTCTCTTCATTATTCAGTCATGCAATGCACGTGGCTTCAGGAAGACACTATGTTACTTAATGAGGACAGTCCAAACATGCTTCTACCTAAAATTTTGTTTAATTTTTTACATTTTAGGGGTTTCTCACTTTGTTCTACAGTTTTATTATTTTAATTTTATCCTTTTGAGATTTTTTATAATAAAAGTTAGAAAGGACTACTGTACAGTCACTATAGTTAAAAAAAAAATAGAATTCTGAAAAGTTTTCTGCAATGATCTAGGAAAACGTACACCACAGATCAGTCTTGGACACCAAGTGCATCAACCTGTACCTGTGCAATACTGTTTTTAAAATAACACTTGCCAAAAGAGAACTTTTTCCTCCCGCTCTCACGCTGTAGGTTTACTAGATCACTACCACTGTCCTATTGATTCTTTTCCAGGAGAAGTGGCAAGGAAACATTAGTTTGTCCATTAGTCCACAATAATGGAAAGAGCATTAAAACATGATTAAATATGATGCTCATACAGATGCTATAACCCTTCTGTTTCATTCTTAAGTGAGGTGAAGAGGAAACATTTTATATATTTGAAATAGTGTGCAGCTTTCTACCTGTACCTCAGTACTAGTGTTATTCTTCTATTTTAGACACACGGAGAGTAGAATCTAGTTGCTCTTTATTTTGCCCTGATAATACAAATGCTTACAGATTCAAATAAATTACTGCATATCGTAAGCTTAGTCACATATATAAGTGTTTGCAGGATCATGCCTTAGCATATAAATTAGTACCTAATATTATTTGCCCATAGTCATAGCACAACATACCATGTGTGTAGTTTTATTTTGGTAATGCGAAGTGGAGTTGCATCAACAGAAGTGGGAGAACGAAAAGAAAATTAAGTACTCTCTTCCATGCAAGTGTTACGATAACAGTAATATTCTGAAAATAAGAAGCATTGTTATACAAGTTGTTAAAATCAAATTGATACTTACTTTAAACTCAAAATATTACTTAATTTCACTGTAGTCCTTTTAAATTAATATCTGATAAAAGAATGAAATCACAGTGCAACGAGGAGGCAAACAAAACAGCTACTGACTTGGCAAAAGTATAGCACTGTTAGAAAATGAGATGTGTTAAATTCCATATTTCTGTCTATGAGACAACAATATGTTTTTTTAAACAGCAAAGTTCTTTTATTCAAATAATTTAATGTTGAAAGAATAAATGCTCCTACTGTAGTGCAATGGGTTATCTGATCACCTAACCAGCTTCCTACAGTATGGGGAATACACTTTAATTAAAGTTGGCTGTACCTTAAAAATAAGCCTGCAGGTACTTCCAGAAGAGTTCTTACAGCTGGTGTCATCTGTGCCTTCAGTGTTACAACGGCAGTCTCTTTTCTCTGTATGGTATGTATGTGTCTTGTTTCCACAGACAAAATTTTTTATGATAAACCATCTCGGCATCAGAAAAACTTGAAAACAATTTCTGTTTTAAAATTAACCATCTTCTGGATTTCACCGTTTCCTAACCTCTTTCACTAACATTTCTTAAACTTTTCCTTTTATACCTCAGTGACTCATGATTTTATTTTTTGTTGTTGTTGTTGTTGTTGTTGTTGCTTCAAAGGGCAACTTTCAATGTGAAGTAGTAAGAACATCCTCCACACACAGAAGGAATTCTTTTTCGGATATCTTTTTTGGTTAGTTGCTATACTCTTCAAAGATAAGTAGATTTGAATTTCCACAATAAATATGGGAATTTAGATTAAATTTTCTATACTGTGGAAGTCGACTATGGAATAATGTCCACTGTACTTCAAGAAAGCTTCTTTTTCTTTAACTTTACAGGACAACCCTGGCTATCGTATGCAGAACCAGAAGACTCTGAACTCAAGAAACACAAAGGATAGCAATAAAGAAATTTATTGAATTATCTTGACATGGCAACAGAGATTTGGCTCTTGCTATTGGAGCAAGAAGCACCATGCAAGAACCAGGTACCACATGAAAAGAAATTTCTCCACAGAACTTGGAAAATGAAAGCTGGAGAAGGACATGAAAAGAAAAGCACAATTATAAAGGCTGAAGGTTGAAGCAGCAGCAGTATAGGACTGTCTTTACAGAAAAACACTTTAGAAAGGAATGTGTTGAGCCTGTGGCTTAAATCCCCTTGAAAAGATTGTAGATCTAAGCTGGTATATACTTTGTCATGGGACTCAGTACAACACAGCCAAAACAACCCTCACAAAAAGGCTTAGTGAGCATGAAGGTGAACCGCTTATGTGGAAAGATGGCTGCCTTTTATTAAGTACGGGAATTATATATATTATATATATTATATGGGAACCATATACACACCAGAATGAATATACAAGTATGGCCATTGTCTTATTGCACTGGAATAAATGTAAAGTGGAGTGATCTTGTTTAGAAAAACCAGGATATGATCACTTTGAAACCACTACCACAAAGAGTAAGAAACTAAGGCACAGCTGACCTCATGCTGAGCTAGAAACACAATCTCTTTTTTGAGTATAATAAACAGACATTTGCCACCAGTTTCAGATGAGGACAGTCACATTTGTTTCTATGTTTTCTATTACAGTGTAATTATCAGATTTGTCAGCATTTCCTTTCTCAGCTCTGTAATTTCTCAGTACACAGCACGCAAACTATCCTCTAAGTGTCTGTATCCTTCATTTGAAAACTTCTGGAGTATAAATGGACCATTCTTGTATTAAACTACATTTGTGGGACTGAGGCCTGATTTTACTGTGCAAGTAAGACAATTATGGACATGAAACATTTTTGTCATAGTTAAGGCAGCCACAGTTCGGCCAGTCTGGGTTTGAGAGCTCTAGGTAAGGTTCAGATCACCCCTGTACACCTGAGTTAGACACTAATGCACTGAACAGCAATCCTTGTCTGCTAGGAAGGCTCTACAAGGTAGGTGATTAAAGCAGAGCATGAGGAAAAAAATCTCACACATATGGAAAGACAGACCCACAGGTCACATTCACAGAAAGGTCATTAGAGACAGATGTACACTCCAAACACTTTGCTTTCTAGCCCAGTGATTTAATTAGCTCTTATTGCAACAAAGTGATGTGATGGAGATATAGGCAGGCATCTACTTTTCCACTTATTAGTTCAACATCTTCTTTTACTTTTGAACTTCTATTTATTCCATAATTTAACATCTTGATTATACTTTGTCATCCTAAAATAATCAGCCTTCAACATTTTTTGTAATTAAAGTTTGCCTTAAATGTTAGCATGCAAATACATAAAATGCTTCTAAATTGTATTAATAAAATTTGTCAATTTCTCAAAGTAATTTGCAGTCATGTCACACTTACTGCATGTGAACAGTATAAGAAAGTAATGGAAATTTGTATAGAAACATTTTCTCTTCTTCATCATTAAAAAGTTCAGTTACTGGTCTGCAGCATGTCACATGTTTAATTACTTCTTTCAAATTTTAGAGTGACGACTCTAAAATGTTTTATGAGGTTTCCATCTTCATTCAAAGGAGATCAACAGATTATCACACAGGAGGAGCTGCCTGTTTGACTCCCTTTGGATTGCCTCAGTCCCTCACATTTATATATTCATTCAGGCCAAAAGCATTTCTAAAATGTTATATATTAAGAGAGACATGTGTCACACACTTCAGAAGGATTTGAGACTGGTATTTCAAGTGTGTATTTTGACTTCTAAAGGGTATAAAACTTTATGTATTAAACATTAAAGATGAAGTAGAACTTGAAAGTATGAACTGTCTCAAAGCTTTTGACTTTTCAAGATTCTGACATCAGTTTCTGATAGGTAGCTCTCTCTAACTCAGGAGATGTAAACTAGGGTGAGGTATGAAATATATATACGTATATATTTAATTTTATCATCTTGGAAGGTTCGACATGCCTTTTTTCTTTTTTTTTTTGTCTTTTTTGGCATTCCTCTGGACCTCTTTCCTTTTAAAATAGTGATAATGTTCTTATTGGAAATGAGAATGAGACTTTAATGATATAGGCTATTGTTAGCTCTTTTTCTTTTTTTAGACATTTTGCACATTGAACAAGGAGGGTCTCAGCTTAGCTTCCCGCTGAGAGGTTTTTCTCTTCAAGTCATAATAAAACCACTGTAATTAGACGTGTAGTCTATAGTGAAGAAATAATAAAGCATTAACAGTCTTTTTAATTTATATCCTATCATATGCACTGACACACCAGCAAAGGGCTGATTAGGTCTGGTTTGTTACACATCTTCAATGGTATTCATCATACTTTTCTAAGCAAGGTTAAGAAGAAAGACATCATATTTATTTTGTGTCTCCTTTAAAAATTAAGGACAGCTTAATAAAATTCCATTTGCCTCAGATTTTTGCTACATATTGCTGTATTTCATTAACACTTAAATAGCGTCATCCTAAAACCACAAACTGAAGGCTTGTGCAAGGACCTTGTTATTGTATATTTTTAAACAGGTAAGAAGTGTTTTGATGAACCATTACTGTACTGTGGTAAAATATTATCCCTCTTTTGTTGAATTTAATTGTTTTTAAATGTAAGTCTGTTACTGTCTCATTACCTCCTCCCTCCAATAAATTAACAAATTCCCTGCCTTTCATACTCTTATTTTCCTATTCTTTTTGATGACTTCGTATAATTATTTTCTGTTAAGTTAAATTTTCCACCACTATGAAGACTTTTAAAAACAATAAAAAACAAAACAGGGTTGATTGTCTTTTTTAAAGCCATAAAAACAATCATATAATGCAAATATAGATTTCTTCCAACCTACCAGTAGATCAATCTATTATATTCCATGAATATGTCTTAGATTTCAGAAGAGCTGGTAGTCTTAGAACAGTCTCCAAAACTATTGACTAGAAGAGAATAATATTTTTGCCATATTTCTCCTCTTGCTTGCCTTAAAGTCTTTAAATTATAATACCAGAAAATATATTTGCCTTCAATTTGCTTCAAACCTACTTGCATATTAAAATTATTAATTTTGGATGAGTCAAAAATAGCCCCTGCTTTTCTACATCATTCAGAATTTTAAATATGGCAGCTACTTTGTCCACCAATAACTCAAATTGGGAAACTACTTCCATTAAAAATCGTGGAAATATTTCTCACTAGCATACAAATCCATTCATTGCTTTAGGATAATCAACTTCAATACAAAATATGACTAAAAATAATGGCATCACATTTTAGATAGTGAAGGTGTTGTAACAACATTTTAAAAGAAAATTCTGATTATTTTCAAGAGATCATTTTTAATTTGAAAATTTGTTTTAAACAAATTAAAATGTAGAATGAAACATTTCACTATCTTTTTCCCATTAAAAAAAATTCTTATCTGTCAAACCAAAAAAGTATACTTGCAAATATTTTTATTACTACCTACAGTAAGAATCACTTCAAAAACCTGGTTCTGCATAAAAGCCCTGGTTACTTTCCAGCTCAACTTCACAGCAAGGATTACTGTTTCCATCTTAATATGCAAGAAAAACTTCCACCTGTGAGTTGAAAAGGAGCTCTGAAAAACTGCAGGCAACCTCTGTGTACCTTTAGGTTAAAAAACCCCCACATTATTAAAGTATGAATTCTTATATCTAACCTTTCCCCGATGAAAAGCAATAAAGAAAAAAGGTAGAGAACTTCAAAATCCAGTTGTGTCCATTCAAAACAGTAAAGCTATAAACTTTTGTATTAGTTTCTAGAAGCTTTGCTCCACTTCCTACTCTCTTCTAGCATTTCTGCATCAGTAGATGTAAAGTAGAATCTTAATTTCCATATTATATCAAAACTTGTGGGTTCAAAATTTTATAGAGGAAAGCAAATTTGACGTTACTGTGTTTTCCTGCAGTTTATGGGTGTCAGCATGGAGAGAAGTTTAATATAGAACTGGTATGTGGCTCTAGTATTTCTGTTGATACAATTTCACACAGTGCTGTCAGAAGGAAAGACTTCACTTTAGATGCTTTAAGCAAACAATCTTAAATAAGCAGAATTTATTAATGTGTCTGCACTACACTTCAGGACGACTTACATTACCACACCAGTTTAGGGTTGTTATTAACTCTTAGACTAGTACTGTGTAAATAAAGACTGCACACACTCTTCAATTCACTGCTGTGGAACCAGTAACTTCCACACGAGTGTCCCCATCCAGCCTATATTCCACAACTTTAATATTAATAATCCTACTGACCCCAGTGAAAACTTTCAAATCCCCATGATATTCTTCTGAAGTATCTTAACATGCTGTAACTGAGGGGTGAAGATCTCCTGTATGTTTTGGACACCTCACATGCTTCTCATTCCCCTTCTAGTGAAATACATACATGCATAAGAATGCACAGGTGATTTTTTCCTGGACTGAGATGAACTTCAATGAACATTGTCCAAAAGATGGTGGTGGGACACTAGACCCATTTACCCACAAAGAAAGTAGAAAGGAGAACCAAGATGCAGTAAGTGAATTTATAGTCTGACCAGCATACGAAAAGCAATTGCAAGTGTTAGAAGTGTTGATTTAAAAAAAAAAAAGGCCAAAAAACCTAAACAAAGCTAAAAAGAACAAAAAACACACACCTCCAAGACAAACAAAAAAACCCCACCACAAACAAAAAGAAACACCAAAAAAACCTTAAAAAACAAACCTGAAGATCACATTAGTCACAAGAGAAAAAGATTAAAGGAATTCCAGCAGTTAGTTTTTTCCTACAATAACTCAATGTCATTTAAAACAGCACACTGATAAATTTCAAAATAAATAAATCCAAGAAAGTTTATAAGAGAGAAGCAACAAAAAAAAAAATCCACGAGATGTGGGGGGAATCTGAAGAACGATTAAGAGAACAAGGTGTGTTTATTTTAGCCAAAAAAAGACTACGTGTAAATGTGAATGTCTATGGACACATAAAGGGATGATATACAGAAGAAAAGGATCAATTATTCTCATTAGCTAAAAACAACAGAAAAGGATATAGTGGGCTTAGCTGCAGGTGGCATATTTTAAGTTAAACATTTGAGAAAAACCTTTATGTCTAAGAACTGATAAGCAGGGTCGTTGAAAAGCTGTGGTTTAGGCTTAACTTGACACCCATCTATTGAGACTAGTTTGCAAATCATTAAATGTTTTGGAATAAAGATTGGCCAAGACGTCCCGCTAAGCATGCCCATCAAACAGCGTGAACTTACTTTGTTGTTTGCAGTATCAATAGTTGCTTTAAGAGAGGAGATGGAAATTGACTGGGAGGTGAATACTGGGAAAAGAAACAATGACAGTAAGAAGTAGAACTAGTACTGATATTTCAAAATTTCCAGCAGTTCAGCTTAAGAGCAGATCTTTTCTTCTGAATCTGTAACAGATCAAATATATAAAATAATAGAAAGGTCCAGTATCCACATGGCACCCAAGTATAGTTTATCAGTCACAGTATTAAAACTGTTCTCAGCTTTCAAATTATTAAAAGATCTATTACTAGCATCTGAAACCCTGCCAACATCAGAAGTACCTAATCAACACCACGCTCCTTATCTGCACTTAATACAGCAAATTATCAGACAATGAAAAGGTTCCCTTGCGGGACACGGCTTGGGCTTCCTTGTCAGGGGCACCCACGTTAAAATTTGTTTGCCCTTTTTTTTAACAAATGCGTCAAATAAACTAGAAAAAAATTATGAATACGTCGATATTGACTTGTAGCTTCAAGCAGCTGCTCTATAAATTTACTTTCATTTCAGTAGCTACATGAATCATATATTAAGAATAATTATATCTGGCTGCATTAGAAGCCATCCATCAGCTACTGTGGATGGATAAGAGCTTACATATATCCTCCAGCTATAGAGGCCAGAAGAATTGTCATCTAATTTGTGGGTCATATTGTTCAACCAGGACACATAAAGAAGATTCTCAAACTGTAAAGACAGTACTAAAATCATATTAACACACATTACATGAGACAGGGTAAAAATCTCATGGCTCTCCTGCTGATTTTGTTTAGGATACATAAGTGCTCCTATCTGCTAGAAATGGCTGTGAAAAACCTATAAGAAAATGTTCAACTGTTGTTAGCAAAACTTGAAGCCTTAATTCAGGCCTTAAGCTGTTTTCTGCTGCTGTTTTCAATATGCCAATTATACTTTTCTGAGAAACTGGATGATATGGTGTTGCACGCCAGGGAGACAGCCAGCAGGCAAATTACAGTAGGGATCCAAAGTTTGCTAAATGAACCTTAGCAGTGGCGAGTTAGTTTTATAAATTCTTTTTCTCACTCTGGGGTAAGGAAGGCAAATGAGGATAGCTACTCTAAAACCCAGCAAGAACTGCGTTGTGAAAACCAGAAACACTCAAGTAAATAAATATATATGTGTAAGTACAGCTGAAAAAGAACAACTTACTGATAGGAATTTATTGCACTTTAATAGTAAGGAAAAGGTCTTGATCTTAAGACATCTGTTGTCCTCTTTTTCTTTTTTCCTTCATCCCCATGCCTGTTTTAAAGTCATCAGGACTGATACTGTAGTTGCAGATGTAAAGAGAAAAACACAAGTTTAAGTAGTTGCTCATGAAGACTCATTCTCCTTCAAGGTGCCTTACACCAAAGAATGCATATACAATAATTTTTGTTTGTATGCAGTATCACGCCTCACAAGTAGGTTGGATTTTCAAGACGCTTGCATATTGTTGCATATGTATGTAGGCATATTTAAAGAAATACTTTAATGTTGTCACTAACAACAGCAACAAAACAGTCAAAATAATGTTATTTGGACATGGAATGACTGAAACTACTTCATACAGCTACCTTACTTTTCTTCCTTTGTTGCTCTAATCAACACACCTTTTTTCACCTTTTCTGCTTTGCTTCTCCTACAGCTTACCAGTACCATTCCACAGCCCAGCCACCTTTTATGATGAAAGATGAATGGGGAACTTACACTGTACCTCGCCATTCCTTTGCCCTCAAGTACACTTATGCCTACTCCTCTCAGCTCTTTCCCTCCACAGTACTTCTCTAACAGGTTTTCCTTTGTTAAAAGCTCTGGAAACAGTTCATCTAATAAGCAACAGGAAGTTGGTGTGAAGCAACAAGCACCACCATATCTTAAAGGTGAAAGGTCTCTTGCACCCTCATCCATGTCCAAGAAACAACTTCAGAAAAAGTTGTTTGTACCCTGATGAGAACAGTGATCACAATCAGAATATAGTGCTATATATCATAATGACAACATATAATGTGCCATTATTAAGGATGAGTCAACACCTTGGTTGCCCTTCTGCCTCCAATCCCCAGCAAGGCTATTTCGTCACCTCTGCCTAGAATGAGTCTTCCCTAGCTCAGGATTTTGTCTCAGATTTATTCATCAGTTTGACATTCATACACCTCTGCTGATCCAAAGAAACAGAAAATAGATAATCCCTAAATTCTTAAACTTTTCTCCTTGTTAGTTAGCAAACTGACATTTTAAGTAAATACAAGAAGTTTTTACCAAGAAAATAAAAAATTAAGGGGTTGACTAAATTTGTCTTATGAGCAGCCATTGAAGCTCCCTCTGATAAATAGGTTGTTTATAGATAATTAGTCATCTGACAGATACTTTTATAAGTAACCAGTAAACCTTTACTGTAATTGTTCATCCATAATAGTTTGTTATGTCTGAGGTGAACACAAACAGATGAAGCAAGGAGTATTGTAAATTGAAAACAATGGTATACTTTATCCTTATAATGCATAATATACATTTAGAAGACTTGATTTGTCTTCATTAATCATGGCAATAATGAAAGTATCGTAAGTAATAAAGTGACAGTAGGTGGAATGCATAGTAAATGTCTTGTTAGTAAAGTATTTTTATATAGCATACTCAAGAAAAAAACAAATGCAGATTCCAAACATAGGAGAACAAAGTTCAGCAGCACCTGCTTCAAAGAAATGTGTTTTCTAATTGTTGGCATTATGGAAACACAAAAATGCAGTGAGTGAATGGATGTTGTGAGTTTTCCCTCACAGAAACACTAATGATGCTACAGATATCCACGATCAGAAGGCCCAATTTACAACCAAAGTCTAAATAGCAGCACCAAGATTTAGATACATTAGATATATCTGGATATATATATATACACACTGGAGACATATATATGCAGTGAAAAAGCTACATATGGATTTGATACACATTGATTACTACTGCAATGCACAAGAAGCCCATGTTTTCTTTAAAATTCCTTAACTGTGTATATTGAAGGAGTACAGCAGCACTTTTCAATACAGAATTTCAACTGTGTCAACCATGAAGAGTTATCTTCATCTCCCTAGCTTCATCTGAGAGCAACCCAGAATGCATCACATTATACTCTAAGATGTTCCAAGGATAATTTTATCTATCAGAAGTGTACTACTTGAGTTACAAAACCTAACAGTTCTTCAGGCTTCAAGTCTCTCTCATTTTATCTTACTGCATCTTCAGAGAAAAAACAACATCAAATAGCATTCATATTCACATAAAAAAAAAGATCTTTGAGAAGGCCATTTTTAGCCCTTCAAATATTTTTATAGCTTCTTTTTTCCAAATTCTCTTAAATTCTCAACAACTTCAGTGAGCTGTAGTCCCTGATATATTTTAACACATTAACTGTGGACTCAATAGTATTTCTTTCTACTCATATGCTTGTTTAGTTTATTTTCTCCTCTCTTTGCCAAAACTGCAAACGAAAGTTATTTGAGTAGTACCAGCTTATGCAGAACGCTGGTCTGAGACCAGCACGTAAGAAGCTTTAGACCTCTAAGAAACTACAAGCCTTTCATTGTCTCTACAAGTTTTCTGTCTTCTCTGCACAAGACCCACAGCTGGAGATACAACAACTTTGTTTCATGATTGTATCTGCTAACAGGTGCTTCTGGAATCATTTTCCACATAATCTCCCTGTCACCAGCTAACAGCCTCTCCTTTGTGATCACAGAGGAGAAAAGTCAAATTTCTTTCCAACTCCAATCTGTTGGTAGATTGTTTAATACTGACTTACAAGTCAGTTATCTTTTAATACAAACATCGTTGAGTATTACTGCACAACTCTAACTCAGAAATACATTGGAACTAGTGTCAGTGAAGACCTGGGTGAGACCATATGGTGTGTGGTGTGTGCATTTTCTGTTTGCATAATATTGAGCAGTTTTTGGTAGATGCTGGCCAGGGCCCAGCACAGTGTGGTAAATTGTGCCTCTTTGGACTAGCCCCAAAATATTTTTTATTTTCAAACATTTTATCACATAATCAGGATCCTGTAGTTGTCTGGGACTAAAGCTCCAGGCTTTTGGAGCTGAAGAGTTCTCTAGGTACCTTCCCATATTCACCTACACAACATGCGGACCATACTCTTGTGCTGTTTGGGTCGTATTCCTAAATTGCTTATTAATTTTAGGAATATCACTTGTTTTCTGCCTAAGAAAAAAAAGCAGTATTTTGGCTACCCAAGGATGTTCAAGATACTGAGAATTTATTATAAGGAGAGAGAGAACATCACAGCAGGTAGCAAAGCTGTCATTCTGCAATTCCCCCATGAAAACCTCTCAGATAAAGAATTGTTTCCAGTTTGATAATTGTTTCCATGAGATGGTACTGGAAGTACAGTAATGGCTTCAGTACAGAGCCCAAATACCAGATTAAGCTTAAAGTCAGTATTTTAATAACAAATCTCTCAGGCAAAACCTTACTAATCACTACAGAGCACAGCAAACTGCAAAAGCCAACAGCACTCTTTAACATGTACAGGAAAATACCCAAGCATGGTGCAGATCAGATAAACTAATATCGAGAACAGATGAATCAATATCATGACCTGAAACTGTTAATAGATATAAATCCCTTCTAATACGCTTTGGTCAATCTGTTATTATCTAAAACCCTTCAAGCCTGAGTGCCAAAAAGGACTGTCATGGTTTATCCTCAGGCAACAACTAAGCTCCACACAGCCCCTTGCTCACTCCTCTACCCCCAGAAGGATTTGGTGGGGGGCGTGGGAAGGGGGAGGGAAAGTATGGGCTGTGAAGAAGAGATTTGGAAGGGTAAAAGTGAGAAAACTCATGGTTTGAGATAATAGCAGCTTACTAATTGAAATAAAATGGTAATAATAACAAATTGTGAAGAAAAGGAAACAACTGCCCACCACTGACCGACTGATGTCCAGCTAGTCCACGAGCAATGCCCCTCCTAACCAACCTTCCCCCGTGTTTCAAATGTTGAATATGACACCACATGGTCTTGATTGCCCCTTGGATCAGCTGTCCCACCTGTGTCCCCTTCCCAATATCTTGTGCACCCCCAGCCTTCTCAATGGCTGGGTCAGGTGAGAAACATAAAAGGCCTTGACTCTTGTGTAAGCGCTATTCAGCAATAACAAAAACATCCCTTTATTATCAACACTCTTTCCAGCACAAATCCAAAACACAGTCCCATACCAGCCACTGTGAGGAAAATTAACTCTACCCCAGACAAAACCAGTACAATTTCATGCTCTGAGTTTTTATTAACATAATGAGAAATGACATCTTGAAAATGTCAAAGAAGAATTTTTTGTACACAATGTAAAAAGCATGTAATTAATATGTAGGTAACGGCACACCACACACAAAATGTAGACAGTATGGACAAGTGGAGACCTTTCAGCCTTGCTTTTGTGTGCATGTGTTTCTCACAGTAGTTAGACATAATGTCTGTATTTTACAGCAATATCACAAGCCACAGGATAACAGCCAATTGCTCTAGAAGCAAATATGTGGATATTTCTTTCAGTCTTTTGTAGCTACCTTGCTCAAATTATACCATCTTCCTGTGTTATGGCAGACTCTATTGTTTCAACATGGCTAGTGAGGCAATCCAAAAGATCTCACTTAATCCTCACTTATAGCTGTGGGTATTAAAGTGTCTGACTCAGCAGAGACAATGTGACCCATATTCTTCCATAATGCTGTCAGGTGACAGTAAAAGTAGATGAGAAACATATTTCAAAATTGAGAACTGGAGTCTAGGATTCCTTGTTTCTTTTTCATGGTCACTTTCCATTTCTCAAGGAGATGGTTACCACAGCAGGACTGCACCATAGCCTTAACAATAGCCATCAAAATTCACTAAAAGAAGAAAAATCATAGTGGACTGAAAGAATAGAAAACACAGTACAACACTACTGCTATTTTAGCCATGCCCTGACAACGCATTTGAGATTAATTTCCCGTAGATGTGCATTAACTGCGTACCCTCCACTCTGTTTCTATTTCATTTCCTGATTGATCATCTATTATCTGAATTGCAGAAGCACTGAGGAAAAAAACAACGTTAAACTGGGACACCACATTAATTACTGCACGTGAAGAACTCTGAAACTATATTGAAGTTGGCAAAAGTGTCTGTAAGTAAATGAAAAATTGTCCCACAAATAAGACATGATAGATAAGTAAGCTTCAATGTGCAGGTCAAACACTCTCCTAGAGACAATATAACAAAGGAAAATTTTAATTATTTTTTCACTAAAAGAAAATACAGTCCATCACAAGGGGTTGCTGAGGCAAAAGATAGCAGCGGCTTGCATTCCTATAAAGGTGTATCATAACACATACACATATGGAGAACATTAAGGCTGCACAGGCAGACTCCATTTTAACAGCTCATAAATCTGGGACTGTTGACTTTGCAACCTCAGGAATGTGCTTTTAACAACGTAGCACGTGTACATGTATGCAGGTTATTTATGTTATCTGTGGAGGAACTATATATGATCTCATGCCCCAACCACTGTACTTGCAGGCATTTACAAAGGGTGGAGCAATATGTAGTAGTTTATACAGACACATTTAGAGCATTACAGAGAATTTCTAGACATGCATACAATGTGTATTTTTGTGTACACATGCACACTGGTAGATTATCTTAAATCAAGACATTAAACTACCTTTAATAAGGTAACTGAAATTGCGTCAATAGTCAAGCTGCAGTTACTAGAAATAAAATTTAAAAGTAAAAATTTTCCATTTCTTGATTTATCCAGAACACCTTTCCTGATATACTTTTAAGATCAGAGATACCTGGTTTTGTCAGACACATAAGTGACAATTTACATCATAAAAACCTGAGTGTTGTTTCCTTAAAAAAAAACCAAAATCCTAGAAATTGAAGTTCACTACTCATAACGAATCACAAGATTTGATTTTATATCATCAGTCATCTAATTGTCATTTACCTGTTCAGTTCTCAGGCTATTTTTAAAATGTCAAACAGCAATAATGAGTGGGAACAGTGCTTCAGGGCACTAGGCAAAGCAGTTAAAAGTCAGTTTAGATTATAAGATTGTTCCACAATTTACTGTATATTTGTACATACATATACACATGTACACAGTTTATAGAAATCATGTTAGAATTTTAGGAAAGTCCTGAAGTTCTTAAAGGAAGTTTTCAGAGACTGAAACAGAGGCACAGTTTTTCAGAGGTAGGTTTGAATGACAAATGTATAAACTCCTCGCCTTTTAAATTATACTACACAACACCATGCCATAAATTATATTAATTAATGATTAAATTAAACACATAGTTTGATTAGAAGAGCTCAGAAGGAAAGCAGACCAACAGGCACCATGGCCAGGTGAAACTGCAGCTGAACCAGAGGAACTGCCCCTGCCAGTAGCAGCCACCCCTATACAGAAGAAATCCAAGACAGAATTAGTTATCTTAGTGAGGGATAAAGTAGGGCCCTCATAACAGGAGGAAGAGGCAGGGCCTCTTTTCAAAGCTCCCTATCCCCAGGTGAGCTGCAAAATATACAAAAAGATTTTTTCTGCCAGTCAGGTGAGCCCCTGGTGACCTGGCTGCTCCAGTGCTAGGATATCATGGCCCACGGTATAAAACTAGATGGTAGTGATGCCCAGCAACTTGTATCCCTGTCCCAGAGCATTGACAAGGGGATTGGGAAGAGAACAGAAACTTTCAGCCTCTGGAGGCAACTCCTGTCAAGTGGGAGGGAAAGGTATTGTCCCAAGGATGATCTTAGTAGTGCACCCAAACAGGTAGAATGCCATGGAGAAAGGTATCCGTACCTGAAAAAATTAGCTCTGCTGGAGGTAATTTATAGGAATTCAAATAACGAACAGTCTCCTGTAGATCCAGATGATGTCCACAGTGGACTATCATGGCCTGAACAAAGTCACACCAGCACTGATGCCACTGCACCAGACATGCTGGAACTTCAGTACAAACTGCAGTCCAAGGCAGAGAAGTGGAGCCACTACTGACAGTGCCAATGTGTTCTGCTCCATTCCTTTGGCAGCAGAGTGCAGGCCATAGTTTGCTTTCACCTGGAGGGGTGTTGCAGTACACCTGGAATCAAGTGTCCCAGGGGTGGAAAAACAATCCCACCATTTGCCATGGACTGATTCAGACTGCACTGGAAAAGAGTGAGGCTCCAGAACACTTGCACTACATTGATGACATTGTCATATGGACCAACACAGCAAAGGAAGTTTTTGAGTTAGGGGAGAAGATAATCCAAATCCTCCTGAAGGCTGATTTTGGGAAAGCAAAGTAAGGTTAAGGAACCTGCCCAGGAAATTCAGTTTTTAGGAGTAAAATGGCAAGATGGACACTGTCAGATTCCAGTGGATGTGGTCAACAAAGTAGCAGCTCTGTCCCTGCCAGTCAGCAATAGGGACTTCCCAGGCGCTGTGGGGTTTTGGAAGAGGATATTCCAGATTACAGTCAGATTGTAAACCCTCCTATCCTGTGACCCAGAAGAAGAGAGGGAGGAAACTTTCCCTCCTTCTCTTATATTCACCTGATTACGTGAAGGAATGGTGTGGAATACTTCCTTAGTTATAACCCTGTTACCAAGGAAGACCTAGACCGAAAACAAGGAAACTAAACCACCACAATGATTTTAAGTGGGATCCAGAACAACAAGCTTTTGGACAAATTAAACAGGAGATTGTTCATCCAGTAGCCCCTGGGCCAGTCAGAACAGGACAAGATGTGAAAAGTGTGCTCTACACTGCAGCTGAGGAGAACAGTCCTTCCTGGAGTCTCTAACAAAAACCATCCACGGAGGATCAAGGACATCCTCTGGGGTTTTGGAATCGGGAATACAAAGGATCCAAGGCCTGTTATACCCCAAATGAAAAAGAGATACTGGCAGCTTTTGAAGGAGTTCAAGCTGCATTGGATGTTCAAAGGGGAAGTCCCTTCCACACATCATGCATAAGGACATCATAGAGACACTGTGGAATAAGTGGATTATGCTGATCACACAGCAAGCTTGAATAGGAAACTCCAACTGCCCAGAAATCTTGGAAGTCCTCACAAACTGGCCCGAAGGCAAAAATTTTGAACTGTGATCATCATCAGAGGAGGAAAAGGTGACAGGTACTGAGGAAGCCCCATCATATAATCAGCCAACAGAACAGTGACATGCGCTCCTTACTGATGACTCCTGCCATATCATAAGGACTAATTGAAAATTAAAAGCTGCTTTATGGAGTCCTACATGGCAAGTTGCAGAAGCCATTGAGGGACAAGGTGGATCAAGTCAGGTTGCAGAGCTGAAATCCATCCAGCTGGCTTTGAATATCACTGGACAAGAGAAATGGTCAACATTATCTTTACACTGACTCATGGACAGTAGGCTATACTCTGCAGGAGTGGTGAGAACAATGGAAAAAGACCACTTGGTCTGCTGAACCATTGGGCTGCTGAATCGTGGCAAGACATCACTGCCTGGGTAGAGAAGTTGGCTGTAAAAGTACATCAGGTAGATGCACACGTACCTAAGAGTTGGACTACTGAAGAACATCACAGCAATGGACAGGTGAATTGGGCTGCCAAGATTAAAGTGCCTCAGGTGGATCTGGACTGGCAACACCAGGGAGAATTATTTCTGGCTCTGCAGACCCATGACACATCAGGTCATCAGGGAAGAGATGGAACATACAGATGGACTCATGGTCACCTCCAATTCTCTTTTCCAGCCCACCACAGATGGAGGAGAAGGGAGACAGGGGAGTGAGTGAGCAGCATATGGTGTGGAGTGTTTCAGTGGGAACACTAAAATGGGAAATACCACTGCTAAACCACAACAGTTATGTAACCTTGTGCTATATTCTGTCTATACACAAATATTATACAATTGAAATTACCCAAAAAATGAGAACATAGAGCAAACGTAGTATCCATAAGAAAGAAAAAATCTTGTCTGAAATGCACCTCAGTAATTTCAACACATTATGTTGTTACATCATTTAAAACTGTACTATAGCATGACACAATTAGCTTGCTGAGGACTTAGCTGGTTTTGCAAACACTAGGATATAACTGATAAAAGTCTGTGAACCTGGACATCTGAGCTTTCACTTATGAATAATGGTTGCCTTACCCATTAAAAAAGAAAAAAAAATAAGTAAAGATCCTTATCTTTCTGTTTTTCTTTTGTTTGCTGGTGGGTTTGTTGGGGTTCTTTTTTGGTTTTTTTGTTGGTTTTTTGGTTGGTTGGATTTTTTTTAATGTGCTTCAAGTTCCCAAGCTAGAAAAAAGTAAATGGCAGCTTCTACTACCTGCAGTGGTGGTGTTACATCACCAACACAAAGCCATCACACTGCCTGACACTATTCATAACAAGAGCAGTTTGTGCTGAGAGGCCCTAGAGTGAATCTGAGGGTTGTGTCAGGACTGGATTAACCTACACTGACAACTGCATGTAGGAAGCTAGTAGAATGTCTGTTCATACGTGGCTCAACCACAGTCAGAGCCACATTGTTCAGGCATTAGTTTTTGTAAATAATGAAACCTATAAAAATTATTCTTTATTACCACCAAAAGTTATTCAGTTTAGTATTCCTTCTGAAATTTCATACTATAATACTTTGCCTTCAAAACAGCTGAAACATGTTTCTCAAAGCAGAGAAACATACTATTCTCATCCACATTCCAAAAAAGCAATTAGATGCTCTGCTTACCCCAGATTTCCCGCACATAAGCCATTCTTCATTTAAACTAACTTTAATAAATTATTATGAGGAAATACTACTACTCTTCTGAATAACAATAAATGAAAGCATTATGCTTCAGGGTAGACTATTTTTTTTTGTTCTTGATAAATATGCAGCATTAGCAACTACAAAGTCATTACATGTTTTATTGTTTTTGAAAGCTAAGGATCGAACACAGTCTCAAAATGACAAAGGAATCTGGTGAAAACCTTTCAAAGAGCAAAGGTAGTGTCAGATGCCTCTATCCATCATATAACTGATGAGGATGGTATTGTAGCCACTGACCCAGTTGCTAAATTAGTCCTTCGAGTAAAATGCATTTATAATCAGTTAGAAACCAAATTCGAGAAGGGGAATTAATTATCCTTTGGTAAGAAACGAGTGACGTTTTTACTCAATTTCTGGAGCCTATTCTCTTTTAACAAGGCTCTTTTTACATGCATGTTTATGTGAGGATTTTTGTCCTGGAATAGTATTTTTTCAAAAATGCACAAACATAAGCAGTCCACAAAACAATACATCACCTAAAGAACAAGGCTGGTTGAACTGCACCTGAGAGCAGAACGAACTGAGCAGCTCTCTTAAAGGACTACAAACACCCAAAGACATCTCTTTTTTTTTGACCATTTCAGAAGTGCCTCAACCCAAATGCCATTGATTTAGAGACTAGCCAACGCCAGTTCCAAAGCCTGAATACACCTTTGGTTACTGCCAAGCTCTGAGGATGGTGTTTCCCACAGCAAGGCTGCAGCTCTGACCCCAGTGATAACATGGCCAGGCCATGGCTGGAGCCCACTGCAAGTCCCACCATCCTGCTTGCCCAAATTTCCTTTCCTTCTGATCAGGTCTTTCCTTGGTACGGATCTGAGAAGCACCTGGGACACATGCCTGGATGGAGAGCTGGGTGGAGGACTGCTCTAACTCCCGATCCTGGAAGTGTAGCTGTGTCTGGGTTGTGCCAGTATTATGCCTAAAGCAGAGCGAATTTCTCTGGCCAGTGCAGTTACTAAACTGTGAAACTAGCCCAGTGTACTGAGCCCTGATTTTGGGATTATTTCTGAATTTTATCTAGCAGCTATTTAACAACACGCATAAACAGTTCAGAAAAAGCCTACTCCTCAAAGCCACAGCTGCAGTTTCTTGACAAGATCTCCCCTTTGTTAGCCTAGAAACTCATCTTTTGCCTGATTTGCTCTTGGCCTCACAAAAACTGTATTACTGGCTGAGGACTGGCAGCTTCTACAACAGCAAGTCCTCATTGCTTAACAGTCAGCAATATCTCTCAAAGCAGATGAAAATCTCACTTATGAATTTGTACCTGGAGAAACAAGCCAAAACCCCAGCAATGAGAGATGCAAAACTTCAGAAGAACCTTTCCCTAGCATATTCTGTTCTAAGGAGATATACAGTATTCCTGTGCCTGAATCTGCACCTCTTCTTTACACAAATAGTTTCATTGATTCCTACATTAAAATTTCCCCATGAATGAAAATTGAAGAATCGGGCCAAAGTGACTCCAGGAATATACATATCCAGAAGCTGAATCCAACAGAAAAACTGTTTTCAGAATCCCAGTCAGCATCACCCTGCAAATTGTAGTTAGGATATACAACAATTAATTTGCTGCTTCTCCACTTTCTTTGTTAAATAAGTCCACAACTAATCTCTACTGTGAGGCTTAAAAGCAGTTTATCTCCCACCCACATACTCTTTCTTTGATAGCATTTTGTCACACCCTTCAAAAAGGTTGTTTGTATTTGATTTATGTAAATCCCAAATCGTTGGCTTTGTTCATATCACCTGCTTGGGGAACTGTATGAAGTGCTGCATTTAAAAACAAAATATAGGCATACATTTTCAGTAGCTGACTAGATTAAAAGCAGACCAAAATTACTTTCATCCACAATATTCTGCAGACACTAAAGAGAATTAAGCCCTAATGTTCTACTACCCTTAACTTACTAAAGCATTAACTAATAAAAACTGGCTTCCGCATGGACCATTTCAGGTCAGGTATGTGTACAAAGAAGTTATCTGACTATGCTGAGCACATAACTAACTCCATTTATTCCACTTTTAGGTAGTCACATATTACCCTGGTGTTTTCTTTAAAATATAAGGAAAAAAAACAACTGCATAGTTTGATAAGCTAAGTAACATATGATTTCATATGTAAACACTATATATTGTTAAATATATTTTATACTAATACATGGACATTATAGAGCAAAAATGAATATTGTAAAATTTAATATATATATTGCCATCTATAGCATAGATCAAAAAGCAGTTAAGTAGAAAACAGAAATAGTTCCTAACTCTTCAGACTCAGAATTTTTGTTGTTCTTTCGATGTACAATGTTCTAAGCACCTCTGTGTATCCTCTTTCCTTTTCCAATTGTTTGTCTTGGAAAAATATAATATGGCTGAATTTAAAGGGAAATATAGCTTCACCTATGAGTTATTACCCACTTGTAAAGCTAATTCTTTTGTACACATGAACTTTAGTTTTCCCCTTTTTTCAAATGTTAGCATTCAAGTTCCCTTTACCTGTCAAAGGGACACAAACTCAAAGAAGCTACATCTTCATCTTGCAGAGAAGCTCCCACATTTGCATGAAATACAACTTGGGAATATGAGATACCCTGCAGAATCTTACAACTCCAAAATAGCAAAGGATAATTCAAAACTTAATTGTCCAAAGAGAAAATAGCACAATACTGTTGAAAAGAATGAACGTCAGAAAGGGGTGTAAAACTTTAAAATTAGTAAACTCATTCCACTACAATATACAATTGTACAAATCTGAGAATTAGCTGTTTGCAAGATGCAAAAAAATTGGTGAAATACCTTACAGATAATTCTTGAGATCAACAACTTATGAAGCTGGCAACATATTAAGCAGTTCCCCGTATAAAGACACTAAAATATAAAAAGTTAGCTTTAATGTGTCATTCTTTACAGCAAGGAAGGATCTCAGATTCAGGCCTGGTTTTACTATATATTTTCAGTATTGACTAGCCCTCTGGCTCATAACAGGCCAGGAGAAACGAGATCCCAGCCACATGCTGCTCAACATTCATTGCACTGAAAATGGAACTGAAAAACTGGTAATGTCACACGTGCTGTGCTCAGAGATCTTCAGTAGCATCTGACCCAGAATCCCTCGGATGCCTTTTGTTTCAATATCTTGCGTGATAAAAGATCATTACATCGTGCTACTGATACCATCTCCATTAGCAACTGGATTCTGTGTCTGCCTGTTGGGAAGAGCCAGTGGCAGGAGCCCAGCACTGTGCAGGTGGATGTATTATCTTTGACACTCAGCCTCCACACATGCAGCCAACGCTTGGCAGTCCAATCTGTTAGTGTACTATATTTGAAATGTAAATAATATCGTGACACATCATGGAGCCCAGCTACTCACTGTCAAACAACAAATCCAACAGGCAAACCTGGCAACTTGGACTAGGGTACAACTTGCTGTTAGGTTCTAGTTTACACAAGTGAACATCTGTTTGTTTTTCCCCAGGGTGCATGTAAAAAGCAGGATACTGGATTGCTCAGCAGTATATTGTAGAAGTTTACACAGGTCTTAAGCAGTTCCAAAGTATCATAAGCCCCTGCACTTGCACTCTGTTTTTCTACACCATTTTATGTATGTTCAACACAGGAAAGGTTTGCACACAGAGAGTAAAATGTTGTGGCGACTGGAAGTTGTTAAGGCATAACTAGATGCCTTACTCTGAGAAAATCCTGATCTGCTTGCCAAGGCTGCCCTTCTGGATACCAGGAGAGCATTCACAAATAAACTAAAGAATTAATTCAGCAGACTTCAGGTACAGAGATATTGGAAACTCCAGAGGATGAAATTGGCAGCTTTCTTGCCACAACAGAACTACTCTGAAAAACTCAAATACATAGGAAAAGCTACACTACTGAAAATATCAGTCAGTATATGTTTGATCATGGACTGCAAATTAATATTAATGCTTCTGGATTCCTATCTAAACAAATCTAAAAACCCTCTTAAAAAGAACAGGCACAATATTCCAGAAAGGAAGTGCCTGGACCACATATAAGAAACACAAGGAAGCAAGGCTTCTATTCATGCTTAGAAGAGCCACATAATATTGAAGACTTAGCAAGCACTACAAGTGAGTTTCTATCATGTATCTTGTACATAGAAAAAAAAATACACAGTTGTAGAAGAGTACGAGAAGAAATAGCAGCAATTTATCCTTAATGCTATGAAAAGGATATAACCTGCCTAAAAAGAAAAAAAAAAACCAAAACAAAAACCAACCAATTAAACAAACAAGGAAACAAAAACAAAACAACCAAGAAAACCCCACCAAACAAATGTTATTGTGATTTACTTTGAATTCACAGAGAATCCTAATCAGAGTATCATACACACAGACACACTTCAATCAATTCCTGCCTGACTCAACGCTAGGCATTTTAGGGCACTGAGTAATTGGCATAAAGGTAAAAAAATTAAATTGAAGGAAAAACAAACCACACATGCACACACCAAAACCTTCTCCCCACCCATTCCCCACCTTGAAAGCGTAAACTAAAACTATTATGTTTAGACTCAAAGCCTCCAATATATCAGAATTTCCTGAACTCATTTGGTAAGGTTCAAAGCACAGGTCAGATGACAGGCCTCCCTGGTACATTGAGAATAAAGAGACCTATTAAATAAGACTAAAGACAGTTCCAAGACACAATTGCAACACACATCATTTTGAGTTCACATTGTTCCCTAAGTCTAATTGCCTGAAAAAGGCAATAATGTGTTGAGAGAGCCATTGCAGGGCCATGTAGCAACCTCACCATCCTGAGCCACCTCAAAATCCTGCTGCAGCAGCAGAGAGAAGACAAAGACTGGCACAGTCGCCAATCAATCCTTCAGGTTGGCACGATGTACTGTTGCAATAATGGGGAGCATTAAAAGACTTTTTGCACTAATGGCCTACCTCTGGGCACACATATGACAATTTTTTAACAGCTGGATGACAGTGTGCTAAGTCAAGTTGTATAATTTATTAAAGGCAAGTAACACAAGTGGAAAGCTCTGAGGGGATACAAGCTCACTTGAGTTACCCTGGGGAGTTTGGCGACAGACATTTATTTCTGTGATCCTTTTGGTGGAAATTAGGCTTTCTCTTTTATAAATCTAATATAGTGGTTAAGGCAGGTTTTGCATAGGGTCTCAGCTCAGCTGCTTAAGACTCACCCTGTTTAAGAGCTGGTTAAAAGGAAAATAATTCACTTGGGGATCCAAATGATATGGTATTGGTTCAACATATAGAAACAGGCTCATTACTGCATTGACAGAACTCACTATCTTTGGTCCAGAAGAATGTCATCTCTGTCATCACAACTAATTTGGAAGGGGCAATACTAACAATAAACTGACAAAAAGGGGTAATCTTTAGAAAATGTGGCATAAACAAATACAGTGAGGCATAGTAAATGTGTTATTGCCATGCTGACCTAACTTGTATGGGTGTGTGAAGCCACAGTTTTAGCAGTGGAGATTTTAAAGCACTGCACGTGATCACACACTCGCAACTGACTCCTGTATTCACCCACATGTACATACATAAGCTGGAGACAGGTATGCTCTGACTGTGCCAATACTGCCTAGGTAGAATGGACGTTCCTTTTGCAGCCCGTTGCAATGTGGCTGTCCCTTAAATTTCACATCTCAATTCTGGATCACTTAGTAATGCATAATGGCTCTTTAGCATCTCCAAAACAGAATTTTTAAGCCAATTATTAGGAATTTTTCAGATACATCAGGCTATACTCAGTTGAAAATCTAGACATTAAATGGACTTGAAAATTAAATTATGTTTTCATTTTAACATATACTAGGTCAACACATCATGCAGATGAAGAAATTAGGCCTGATAGTAGGAGTTCAATATTTCTATGCCAGTTCGTGAAATGCTCACTGTGCACACTCCATCTGCTTTAGATGACTGAAAGCACAGCAGTGGCAGTAGATACCTAATGACATAAGGAAGGTGTGACTGTTGAAACAACAATGGAGTAGTTTAAACCCTAGAAAACATCCTGTAGTATATATATATAATCTACAATCCAAAGTCTATACTACCACCTCAGTACAAAACAATTCCCGTTGAACTGACTGGTAATTAGATAATTTAAAAGCTTAATTTAAAGAAATTCAATTTAAAATGCATATTTCTTTCGTATAGGCTATTAAAATAATACAAGTAGTCACAATAGATAGCCTAATAGAAACTTTATATGTTTTTCATGCAAAATATTTTGAAATTATACAGGCTTTTTTTTTCACTTATTTAATAAANCTTAACAATTAAATGCAATAAAGAAAGGAAAGTACACGTGAGACAGAAAGTCCCTTATGTGTTCTTATGTTTTGTGTGCTTGAGCCAGTATTTCATTATGTTTCTTTACCTAATAGTTGATATTGAGAAACAGATTTCAAAACAACACTCTCTTCCTACTGCTTTTGCCAGTCCAGTTACAATTAAATACTACCATCAAGAATCTTTGTGACACATCCATGAGCAAATTCCGACAGTTGAGCAGTATTTTAAAACCTGATATGCATAGGTTATGCAAATCTTGCTGCTCTCAAACTACATATAGGGGATAACCCATGGGACTGATAATAGAAAATGGCATCTTTCATTGCTAGATTGTCAGTTCAACACTTTGACTTACCAGCGTGTGTAAGTTGTTACCATCAGCTGCAAATTGTGCTATTTGGTGGTGTCTGTCCAGTCTCCATTTGGCACTTAATATATAAAGGTTTTGTTAGCCTTAGCACAAGTTGAAAAACTTTACTCTTCTGCTCTCTCTCATTCTAAACATTGTTTTCCCCCACATCAGGGTTAGGTTATAATTCTAAATATGGCATGCTATACTGCGTCTCCCTATGGACTATCTGCTCTCTGAATAAATCATAGAACTGCAATGAACATCCAGGGTTCTCAATCTGTTCTATATAAGAACCAAATTTATTCATTATATTCAAAGAAAGAGACTTAAATGTTGCTTCCAAGTAAAAGTTAAAAAATAAAAAAACACCAAAGTTCCATATATTAATTTCTTTGCTAAAATTAAAAGTCATTTATCAAGTCTTGCTTAATTTCAGAGTTGTTCTTCCCTGCATTTAAGCATCCATAACTGAAACCTTGAGCAGCTCTATTTCTTTGCTACTGGCTTTGTTCTTTCTGTACTTTTTTTTTTTTTAACCCATTTAATCATGAAGAGGTTGCAAAGAAAAACTACCATACCTTGAGTCATGAAGCAATATATATTTGTTTCCCAATTAGGAACAGGCAATTACTTAACTGTAATAATAAAGACTTTTTACCTTAGGCTTACTCACCAAAAACTGAATTAACTTGCTAGTGTTTACACTCAGCCTTTATTCAAATATACTGTAATGCTGATTTCTACACCCACTAGCAAGAGATCATTTTATGCAACTTCAATTATACATTCTGGGTAGGCACAAAGGAGTAAACAGACTGTCTGGTGGGCAGTTCTCCCAGTGTGTTAATTTAAAAGAATATGAAATATAAGAGGCCTATTGTAGCTCCTACAAAAAACAAGCATGAAAAATGTACATTGCATTTTTTATTGGGTAAGGGCAAACCACTTTTATTTTTTTATACAGGTCTTTGATGCATAGCCTAATGCAGGCCTCAGCAAAAAGATAGCAAATCTTAGAATTTATTATTGTCAATAGTCTGCATGACCTTTACTTTAACTGCATCTTGGCTGTCAGTAATAATCCAAGGCTGCACTTTCAATGACAGAATGAGAGATTTTGCATATTGAGTCTCCAGGTCTCCTTGAGAGTGTTCAGAAATCACAGTCATTTATTCCTATTGGCAGGGCAAGGTCTGTTAGGAAAGCTCATTCGTCTTTACTTGAAGATGAAGAGTGGAGAAACTCCATTTTTGCTCTGAATCAAGTACTAAATACTGTAGTTTTCTCAAATAAATCAACAAGGAGGCTTCTAGGTCCAGGGTCTGAAATCTTTTCTCATTCAGGGCACCTGTTCTCTAATGGTTCTCTTCACCTTTGCAATGTACAATTTTGAGTAGTGGATAAAATAGCACTTTAACACAGACCTGGGGATTTTACATTCTAACCTTTCTTCATTTGTGGTTTGTTTTACCTGACAAGTTAGAGAGTTTGCAAGTTCAGAAGAAATCTAGTGAGGACAGGATTGCAAGGGCAATAATAATAAATAAAGGGTTTGCACTCTCCCTGGAGATTTTTTTTAAAACCAAAAATTACTTAAGCTGTATAAGACATATGTGTAGCTGTGTAATGAAATAAAAGTGTCTCAGGCCAGGTGCAGATTACTCCAGGTACTTTTTCTGCTGCTTGACCTGACTGGACAAATCAACAACATCCTGGAAGTTACAGATGTCCTGGCATGTCATTACATGTGACTGGTATGGCCCTCCTGCATAGATAGTCTCATACAACAAGTATGTAAATACTTTAGGGAGATACTGTGGGACACAAAGAAAGAAGGAAACAGAGTGGTTTCCTACAGTGTCTGTAATAAAAACTGCATTTGAATCTCACCTATTCAATCCCTCCCCAGGTTTTATATTTCTGGCATCATATAGGAGACCATTCCTGATCTCCACAGGAGCTCTCCTCAGATAAATGAAGAGAAAAGTTAAGGCAGGGGAAGGAAGTGATTCACCCTCAGAGACAACAGCAGCATCCCAAGAAGAGTGCCTAGATTTCAGGTCCTGCAAAGGCAGATAGCTGTTCCCCTGCAGAGTGACTTACTGAAGCCCACAGGGTTCTGCAGAGACTCAACAGTCTGTAACATAAGCTTAGTCCCAAATCTCATAATTCGGCATGAGTTAATTCTCCCACCAGTGTAAATAAAAAAATACCCCCAACTCTCCTCCTTTTAATCCCCATTTTATGGCAATTTACCACGAGAAAAATTCCAAAGGAAACAGCAGGCATGGGAAGCTCTAGCTGCCTGGGTCTACCACAGCCATATATCTAGTGAGATTAGACAACGTTTTTTTCCAAAAAAGTTTACTCAGTAACATCACAGTTTCAGGTCAACTGATGTTATTCACAAATTCATTTAGCTCATGGCTCCAGTGAATGTGTATCCACATATATAAAGTGGAACACTGTCAACAGGAGGGACAGACAGGAAGTCCTACAGGCTCAGCAAGTCTTTTCCTTTGCTCTCAAAGCACAGGACCTCTCAAATGGTTTGTTTGGTTTACAATTCTGAGCCTGGATACTGCGTCTGCAAGATGAAACTGACTATATCATGCACAGAAAACATCCCATGTACTCCATAAGGACAAAGATGACCTTAATACATCCCATATTCTATGCTCCATAAAACTGGGCTACAATTAGGACAGATTAATTCCTTAAAACAATTCTTTTTTCCCTTTTCCTTCATGTTCTAACATTATTTTAAATTTCTAGTTTGCATCATAGGGTTTGAAATTATTGCCACAGTAAGCAAGAACCAAAGTCTTGCATACCTTGCCTGTTTCGCTCTCTAACCAGCCTCAAAACATTTGAGAGTGAAAAAAAGAAATCTAATTTATTCTTGCTGGGCCACACAACTGCTGGCAGAAATCCTTGTGTGCTTCCTCACCTCCCTCCACCTTCTTTATTTGACTTTCAAGAAGATTCTTGCCAAATCTGCCTCACTGACAGAACTCTTACATAAGTCTCCACAGACATACTGAGCTCCAGCATCTGGCATATGGATTGTGGGCTGAGGAATCATCCAGACTTCCACAATGTACTTTCTACTGGCACCATCACATATTCTCAAGTTAGTCTACCAAATTCTAATTCATAACTCCAATGTCTTCTGACTGCATGCAAGTAGTAAATATATACGACAGGATGGAAGATATAGGAAAAGGGGTTTTAAGCTTTCTAGTGACATCAGTCTTTAGCATAGAGGATGGGAAGTTTCTAGTTCCCATAACTATGGGATAAGCCTCAAAAACAGGATGCAAAAAAAAAAAAAAGAAAAAAGGTGTGGGCCCTGCCAGAGTCCACTGACAACCTGAAACAATTCCTTGGAGACATCCAAAATAATTCCATGATGCCAAAAACTCCAAGAACATCACTGTAGCTTGACATGTGTGTAGCCGGCCAAAGCAGCTTCCTCCATTCAGCAAGTGATCAATTTGCCACTGATTCTTCAAAGTATCCATCCTACTGAGTCCACAACTCTTCTGTGGTTCTCTTGCAGGATCTGGGCATAACCCATGGGAATAAACAAACCCTCCTACACTACTGTACACCCCCAAAGTCATTGCTATGAGCTGCACCACCCATGCGCCCACATAGACAGCACAAAGATTGCAGGATTTTATGAAATCCTGTGTAAATCCTCAATTCCCTTTCCCTTTTACCATTGGAGATGACAATTTTAAGCAGCTTGGATTCGAGGTGTATGTGCAAGTAGTTCACAGGGTAAAAAACTCCTTTTATTGCACGCCACGTTTTTCCACAAGGCCTGAATGATGGAATATATTCATTCTATAACAGAACCTTTTACTGCTCTATGTGTAGAGCCATCTCAATAATAAAAAGTATGATTATGCTAGCAGATACTGTTAGAATGTCAAATTATTTTGCCAGTGACCTGATGAGCTCTTCAGAAATTCACTGAAGTCGCTCTTTCTTCCCTGAGTGGCAATGGGTGGTTGTTTCCCCTCCTCTTAACAAAGCTGAATGCATCATAATACAATGTGTATATCTGCTGTAGACAATACAATGTGTATATCTGCTGTAGACAATAAGAAATATTTTTGTCAGTTGCTCAGAGTATTTCAGCACTCGATCAGAAGTTTCCAAAACATACACATGTTGATATTTTTACTTCAATTTCACCCCTTTTGTGTTCAAACATACCTCATGTCCCCAGTGCTTCCTATTCACACAGGCTACATTTCCTTTTAAAGGGTTATCAAGATCCTGAGCCCATAAATCTAGCAGCAGAGAAGTACAAAAATGACACAGGAACCCATTTTACGATAGTAATAAGGAAAGCGGCGTCCCAGCTATTAACTCTGATCACTAGTTGCAAAACACATTTAAATCCCTTAGCATTAGCTATCTTTTAGTATTGTCATTATCAGGTTACTTAGAAGACAGATAAAATGCATTAAAACTTGCCTTATAATCCTTTGCTATAGAATGTAGAGAGATTAGGAGGGGAAAGAGATGGTCTAAGTGCTACATCTTCAACAAACCCTGACCACAGCAATCTTATTCCTTGGATTTACACCATTCCCATAGCCGACCACAGATACCTGTTGATAGCAGGTTGGGATGTCAGAGGCGAAGCTAATTAAACAGACAGAATGAAGCGAGCTTAGAGAGATGATAAATCGAACAACCAGTCTCCTAGCCAGTCAAAGAACTGAAAGAAAAAATTCCTTAGGGATTTGTACATAGTTTGTGCACATGGTTAAAGGAAACGTCAATGTTTCAAGGCAGAACTTGGATGCCAATTTTTTCCGAGGTCCTTTGAGGCTCAGAGGGATCTTTCCCACCACTTTTCAGAGGGCGCTGGGCTGAGGTGCAAAAGGCATTTGGAGATAATACAACAGAGCTCAGTTTAACAATAAAAAATAAAAACTCCACGCACCTCAAACGCGGGTTCAGCTGGCTGGACACCTTCCTGCCAAATGCTAAAATCCCTGATCTTCCCGCTGCTGGATGAAGCCTTTCCCTCACAAGGAACGGAGAGCAGCCCCTCCAAGGGATGATGTGTCGAGATAGCTCAGACCACTAGGCATTCCAGCTGTGCCCAGCCAGGGTTAATTAGGACCATTATGAGTCGTCAATGACTCTGAATTGTGGTTGGAAAACCGCTGCGAAACCGGGCGGACAAAGCGCATACAGGAGGTGCCTGGCATCTCAGGAATGTCTGTGAGGCTTGCGAGACACCCATGAGATGGGCAGCGCTGGTCCTTGCCCCTGCCAGGGCATCAGTCACAGCATCACAGAATGGTTTGGTTTGGAAGCAACCTTAAAGGTTATATAGTCTTACAGTAAGGAGTGGAGACACTTTCCACTAAACCAGTCGTGTTGGAGACCCGCCATGGTGGCAAAAACTTTTATGGGGAAAAAAACCTGAACCCTTCTTTGTCCGTTTTAAGTGAATCTTTCCCCTGATCAGTGGTCATACTGCAGGTGTGGGAGTGGGGCATCGGCTGGTTATGGGTCATGCAAGTCTGGGTCAAAAAATTCAGAACGGCGTGTGACAGACCCAGCTGCAAAAGAGGTGGCTGAGTACTCCTGCAGAATAACTTAAAAGCATCTTTTTTGTTTGGTTGGGTTTTTTAGTAGGAAAAAGAAGGAAAACCCCTTCTTTTTACAAAGCGAGTTGACTTTCTGTGATAAACTGCCCAGCCAATATCCAGTTTAAAATATTTATTATTGATTAATGAGCAAAACAGCCGCTGGACGGCCCGGGAGCCTCCTGCTCCCCCAAAAGGCGCGCCCCGGACCATTTCCGAGTTCGCTTTTTATACCCCTTTCTCGCCCTTTTTTCAAATTTTCTAATCAGGGTCCATTCTGTTCTTGCTCGAGGCGAGTCCCGTTATCACGGTAGATGGCCCAGGGTGGTGGTCAGCGAATCGTGCTGTTCATGCTTCTCACAGCCCTTTCTATATCTTTCTTATTAGTACAATTCAAAGCTTATAATACATATACTATGGTAGTTTAATATTTAACAGCTTAAGCCACCAAAACAGGATAAGACACTACATTTAACAGTTTAAGAAAAACTTTAACATTTGACAGAAATATCAAGTCTATATGCATCAGGTTCGAGATAGATTGCCAGCAGCCTAAAGAATATTTCGCAAGCACAAAAGTCACCCCTGCCCTTCCCCCTCGGATATCTGCAGTTTATCCAGCCCCCTTGCTAGTTATGCAAGCTCATATTATGGCATTTAAATGTATCAACAAAATTTCTTATTGACGACTTATTACACTTTCTTATATGATTTCCAGCCACCAACGAATTTTTCTTATGTTAATTCCTTAAAAAGAAAAAAAAGAAAAAAGCGAGACGACTAAAATTTATAGACTGTACTAATCCTTAGAGTACAGATCCACTCTTTTGAAAGCCATAAATAGAGTTAAAGAACCACAGGAAATTAGTTCTCTGAGTTATGTTAATTGCTCCCAACACTCCACTATCTATCTACACAAGGAAGGAATACAATTTGAAGAAGACAGAATAACATATCATGCTTAAAAAAACCCGTTATGGCTAATACTTTTTCTTAAGAATTAAAAGGGTTTGAACCACTTAATAGGAAAAAAAGAAACAAGAGCATGTCTGAAACATGGGCAGAAAGTATGCATAGAAGAAACCATTGATCCCAGTGCTGTGTTATCTGTCACTTTAAATCCCTCTCTCCAGCAGCAGCAAGGGAATGAGACTCAAGAAAAGCAGCAACAGAAAAAGGGAGAAAGAAAACAACACACTGTAATTACAGTTCTAAATTCACAGATTAGAAAAGAAACGTTTCAGTATTGAGGGTGTCCTCAAACAACATGAAGACAGAAAAGTAAATGACATTAGGCGAAAAAACCATTGATAACTGTATTTCAAAAGTATAAATCTCACAGTAACAAGAAATATAAGCAAGAACACTGTCAAAATTTAAACCATAATAAGTCACTCATGTTAAAGGCTTGATTTTGTCAAATTAACTTTATCTGATGCAAAAGAGAAAAATGGTCATTAGTGTACTGTACAACTCAGAATGCTGAAGTTTGAATACTGGCCTTGTACTAGCAGTATCTCAAGTATTTTCTGATTTATGGGGAAGAGTTTGTGTTGTGGTACTGATATTCGATCCAAAGTTTTCACTGTTTAAAGCAGGATAAGGATCAGTTAGCTCAATCGATGCAAACTCTGACCTTTCTTGGCTCCATGTCAAATTTCCCAGTCCTGGATATACCCGTATTCAGCTCAGTACTCGTTGTGAATCAAAACAGTGGCTGATACATAGAATCGTTGAGCTTGGATGTGGAGATCATCCCCATACTCTGTCTGGAAAACCACTGACTAGGGTACAATGGGACACTGAGTAACTTGATAGATATGTATATTGGTTTACAAAGAACTCTTTATAAGAGTTATTCAAAATGCAGATTTTTCTAAAGAAAGGTGATGAATTTCCTAAATTTCCTATTAAAAAAAAATGTAAAGGGCTATGCAAATCACCTTGTATCTGAAAATAAGTGAAGAATCTGACTTATATCACTGAAATATTAATTAATTTTTAATTTCATCTACTCCAAACACACAAAGTTATCTTTCTTCTTTTCCATATCAAAAGACAAATGGTGGATATTTGGACCATACAAAGATTCTGCCTTGCAATATACATTCAAGGTTAATTTGAAAACTAGTTACTGAGAATTTTCTTAGACAAATCTATATGAAAAGCTTTCAAAACATGTTGTTTTTAAGGCTCCCTCAACTTGTCATGACTACAGGGCATGCACAGGTCAGCCAACGGGAATATAACCATGTGGCTATGGCAGCATCAGAAATTTATCTCAATTACATTGCATAAAATAAATGATAGTTAGGAATGGAAAAATGTGCAGTCCTGCAGAGAGTGGAGCTAAAACCTAAATCTCTGTGCTAGTTTCAAGTTTGTATAGCTGTGATGAATAGAAGAGAGTCTGGCATGTCAGGGTTTTCTATATGACTGATAATGTTAGGAGATACTTCCTCATGGCTGGCTATGCAGGAACATTCAGCTTTAAAAGAAAAATAACATCTTTCATTTGCATATTCCTCTAATCTTAACACTGAAATAACTTAATGGAATTTTGGTGGTACTTCACATTTATTATTTGCTATGCAAAAAGAATTTATGAAGTAGGAAATTGCACAAAGGTGTAAAAAGTAGGCTTTTTCTCCCTTAGCAGTTGACTAAAATTTAAATATCTCTCTTTTTTTTCATCACTCTGGCCCTTCCTGCCCTGATTGACATTGTAACCAGAATGACATGCCAACATGCTCCTGGTCAATGGCAGGCCTCATTCCTGATACTAGCCTAAATTTTGGTTGTCCTTATTTGACAGAATAATCACTGTTGTCCCAGCTAAGCTTCAGAACTCTTGTAATGGAGAGATTACTTAATGGAATAATTCTTAAAAGAACAATGTCCTAAATCAAAACAAGTGTCTGTAGACACTGTAGGCTGAAATATATTCAATCTGGTGTACAATGTTTTGTGCTCTGCTGCCTGCATTCTCAGCGAGGTGTTCTTAATCGTTCTTCTTAGATTTGTTTTTTGTTTGTTCTTTATTTTCTCTGGTGGTTTTCTTCTCAATGGCTTTGTGCAATCTCTCTTTCATTGCTTACATATTTTTGTTTAACTTTGGTTAAATATTTCATATTTTAAATATAGCATATTAATAATTATTTTTGTGTTCTGAATTGGAACTAGTGTAGCTGAATGCATTATTCAAGAACAGCATCTGATCTTATTTAATATCATGTAACACTTTGCTTGTTCTTACTTTTTTTTTCATGTAGATGCAATATAGCATGCTTGCCAAATGTGTACAAGTACGTTTCTCCCAAACAAGCTGTTCAGAAATGTTATTAGCCTAAATATCTTGTCCTGAATTTTTTAAAGCATGTTTCCTCCGAGTCAATTATAATTTTTTGTGTGCATCAGTTCTAGTAAGCTGTTTCAGAAATGGCTGTGCAATAAGATGTACCATAATATGATCAGGAAAAAGTTAACCTGCTAAGCAAGTTAGTGACCTTTTTTTTCCCCTCTTGATTTCTAAGCTGCTCATTGATCTTGCTTGAATCTCTCTCTTAAATATCTGTAGGGTTTGAGAACCAAATGCTTTCAGGTAGTTGGATGCCTAGGGATTTATGGTTGTGTGGTTTTCCAAGAGTATTTAAGCATATACAGTAACTCTGGTAACAATCACCAAGTATCACACAATTATGTCCTCATGAAAATTCCACAAGGTGGCTTTTTATTTCCTTGAGAACTAAATTTCTTAGTTGTGATCCTGGCAGTAAAGTCATATTAGACTTTCACCAGCACAGATCTGAGCAGCCCCGAGAGGGTTTATGGCAGATGGGTTTGCCTCAAAATAAGAATGTCCTCCCTTCTGGGAATAACCAGCATTTCTACTACTGAAAAAGTAAGCTTCGTGTGTACAGAAAACACAAATCTGATTGCTTCTTATCCTCCATCTCCAGCTCCTCAGTGTTGACTCATCCCCTTTGTTTTAAAATTCACTCTCCTTCCTTTCTGGCTCATCCAGAGTCTTCATTCAGTAGGCAATTACTGCTTCATCCTTGAGTCACTGTTGGACATGTTCATTCTCACTAATTTTTGATATGCTCCATGCTTTAGGAGGCCTATCCATAACTTCACATAAGATGCCAAGTTTCTCAGAATATACAGACTTATTTTGTCTCCATAAAAATGCTGCTTTTTTGCCACTGAATACTCCATGGTCCTATAAGTATCGCTGGCAATACAATGGAGAAGTTCAGTCTTAAGAATGCTGATCGCATATCAGTAGAATTTTTTGTTTCTAAGGATGATCAAAGGATCACTTTTTTGTGAAGAAAAACTACTATGTCAAAAGCTTCTGTAAATACACAGAATATCCTTTCTTTCCTGACCTTTTGTATCAAGCTGAGTCTCTCTGGAAAATTTAAAGCCTACTGTAAATGCAGATCATTTGTTTTCTCTTTGTAAGGATGGGAGCTGCATGTTTGCCTGTGAGGCTAAATGCTGGCCTGCAAAATCATCCAAGTAAAAAAAGATGGGTCTGAATATCATGAGCCTGGAACATCTGTGGCCATGTCTGAAGCTAATTTTTTTAATTAGTCGAAATAGCAAGCTGGATGTGCAGCCAATAGCCTTCCTCACCATATCATAATGTTTTATAGGCAATTTTACATTTTGTGTGTTCTTCTTTCCTCTCTGTTGATACCAATTTGGATTGGTATGTTGTGGGATGTGACATATGAATAAACATGCAGACTGGACGGTACACAGGACACAGTGTGTAAATCTGTTTATAAAACCTGATGATAAAAGAGGTATCTAAGTTAACCTTTTTTATCCTGCTCATGTGAATAACCTGTTGATGGCAAGTGCGCCTCACAACACCAATGATACTTAAATAATGCAGTCACAACTTCATTCTTGTTTGAATTTTCTCTAAAATAAATGATCAGGTAAGTAATACAAGGAGGGAGGTGTTCTTATAAAACAGACCATGTTTTTAAAATAATTCTGAAGTGGTAACTTGCTTGACTTCACAGGCAATCTCCTGTAAAATGGTAAGACCTTAAAGTTGGATTAATCAGGTGTGTAGATCACACAGCATACAAAAACCAGCTCAATGCGTTTACTTCTGAGTCTCAGGTTTATGCTGTGTGTAATAGTCACTAGAGTCTGAAATGTTGACTTAATGATTATTTTCCACCATTATATCACTATTTGCTTTTTCTGGTATTTCTTTCTGTAAACTAATTTGTTACAGTATTTGGAGAACACATACAAAAATGTGCAGGCACAGTAAAGATGTTTAAATTTAGAACTGTCTGGGAAATTTTTGATTTTTTTTCATTAGAAAAATGTTAGTTTGTAGAAAACAAAAATTATCATTCATTTCAAGCAATCATCTACTAAGAAAATAATTGGAAAGGGTTTATAAGCTATTAAATAACTAAACATTTTAAAGTAAAATGTTGCTTGCAGGTCAAGTCCTCCTCTAATGTTTTCAAACAAAACACAATGAACTATAATTTAAGAAATAAAAATGTAGAACTTAAAAAATACTTCTAAAATCACAGAAACTTAGCTTGATCTGATTAAACCCCTGGAACTTTAGATGATAATAATAAAAAAGAGATATATAAATTTCTTTTACTGGTACTAGCTATGAAGAAGTACAAATATCAAGAAAAGTGTCATGTGATAGAAGAACATGTATCTTGCATACATCACTTCCAAAGTATCCCAGTGGGGATTGTAAATTGGAGCAAACAAGGAATGGTTTAAGGTCTGACTACGACACTGCATCAACCTTTGTACTAGACTGTCTTCCCATTTAGTGCACAGGGAATTTTTTGCTCAGGTGTCTACAGTTCTGTATTCTGAGCACCCACTTTTGTCTAATTTTGCTTTTCCTTTTCCCTTAATAAACTTCCTTGTTTTAGAATAACAGATTCAGGATCTGGTTTTTCAGTCCCTTTGTGCTATAACCCAGAAACAAGTGTTCCAGAGAGTGTGCATCTGAGCTGATGCATCTGCACTACAGCTGGGCTCTACATTTCCATGCCTCCTTCCAACACATGGGGTGAGCTTGGACAGCAGAACAGAAATCCAACATGGCTATTTTCCAGTGGCTCGTTGCCCAGGACCTGACAACACTAAGCTGCTTGGCAGAGGCTTGCAATTTCATTGGACTCAGGCCTGGCCTTAAAATCAGGGAGCTGATCACATATCTCTACCATCTCACTGGCTCCAGGACTTACTCATGGGAAGAGAGAATGTGACACCTCCCTTTTTCATGAGTCTGATCAATCATGATTAACTCTGCTAATTAAACTTGGGCTGCAGAGCTGTAACACTGGTGCAAATGACCAGAACCGGACCCATCACCCATTTTGGTCCTGATTTTCATTTACAAAATGTAATTTCACATTGCTTATTTAACACCCTGCTCTCTATGCTGTCAAAGCATGAAAACTGTCTTAGCATATGAGAGACATAAAGCTGACTTGATTTAAAAAGTAAATAAATTTTAAAAAACCCCTCCCAAGTCTAAGCAATAAATCTTTTAAATCTTTACTCGTTGGGACTTGCTTGTGTAGTGTTTAGGGTAATTCATGTAGACAATAGTTTACAGGCTCAAGCCCTACTTGCTTCAGCCTCTTGCTCTGAGCAGGGGAGGGAGCAAAGCATTTCTGTGATGAACATGATAACCTTTTGCACAGAATATGCAACAAGTATGCATGTAAAAAATTCCTTGATATTTTACAAATCTTCCATTTTATGTGAGTATATTATACTTTCACAGTAAATACATATATATAATCCTTATTTATTTAGGATATTGTTTTCCATCAAAGAAATACTCATGAATTGATGAATTTCCCCAAACATAGTATGCAAAGAGCATTATTCAGAATTGAACAGGAAGAGTCACTGATTTTGTTTGCTAAGATTACAAGTACCATAAGGCAAAATTAGCAGTCAGCAGATGCCATTAAGGGCATCCGTTGACTACAATTAGACTACAGAATGCAATCACATGGATTCTATTCTAGGCACCTGAAACATGTACGTGATTGTCTCCTGTTAAGGAGTTTGCCTTATGTGCTCTACATATATGAATTATAGATATTTTGAAGATCAGTAATAAGTCTGTCAATAATACATTATATTAATTTGAAATCTTATTAACTACTGACCTGTTCTTTCTACGTACAGAGAAAATCTGGTGATTTTCTTACCACTCTTTTTAATACAAGTGTTTCTAGTGAATTGCCTGAATTTTCTTTGGGAAGTCATGATTCCTGTTCTGGTAAGAGGAGAACCCAGTAAAAGCAAAGCTTTGTACTGATGAATTCATGTGAAACAAGAAGTAAAAAGAAGGACGAGAGCATTGGGGTATAATATGACAGTATGGTCATTGACGGCTAAATTAAATGATAGCCAATGTACATGGTAGCAGTTTCATTTCTGGCTTTGAGAAGGTGAAATAATAACCATAGTGATAGTAAAGTCTGTGTTCCTCAAAAGCAACTGCTTTCTTTCATGAATTATAACTATGCAAATATCCAAGGATATTAGGATTGTTTAGAATAACTGAAGGACACCATGGGACAACACATGCTTTTCTTTCACAACTTGGCAATTTTTATGAATAGGTCAACTAACTGCATCAGTCCCAGGGCTTTAGACTTTTGTTTGCTTCATTTATCCACTATGTCAAACTAATATTTTTAGAAATTCTACACACTTTCAAATAGAAAATTTACTTTTTCACTTCTGTTCCACATCTGTATGATGCTGGTGTTGCAATTTTTATGTCACATTTTTATGGGTTATGATGCACACAGAACTTCCATGCATATTAGATATAAACAATATAAAATTAAAGATAAAATATTTAGTATACACTCTCAGAATTCTTGGGGACAGAGGAGAAGAAAATTAAAATAAAAAGGAGGAACGGAGACAATAAAAATGTCAGTTCTTTTGGCCATTCTGCTCATTCCAAAATGTGTTTTCCTGTGAATTTCGCAAAGCTGTTTTTTTATTGATGTAGATTACTTTTTTCATGAATCATTCAAAACCTGCCTTTTGAAGAAGAGAACATGCATATTTTAATGCATACAATGAATTGTCTATTATATTAGAGTAGCAAATTCTTTTGGGTTTTCTCCCTACCAATTTTAAAATAGGGGAAATCCATATGAATAATTATATTAACAAGAAAATTGGGAAACAAACAAAACAGTGACAAAATAAAATGCAGTCAAGTATTTGTTTCATTAAGACCTCAGTAACTTCTGCAGATTTCATCTGTTATCGTCTATTAATGAAAATGTTTCAATGAGAGAAAATGGGACTGCTCCTACAAATAAGAACTCAAGACCTGCGTTTGGGTATTTCCTTACATTCTTTTTTTCCCCATTTCCTATTTCTGCATTTTATCACCATGGCAAGGATTTTAATCCTGGAAGCAAAGCACAAGAATAAGCAGTAAACATGCTGCTATTTTTGATTTTGTAATGGATTCCCTATGTGGGCAAGTCATATATGATCTGATTGAGCAGCCCTGACTTACACAGCAGTCATTTTTCGCATGAGTAATTTCATCAGTATTAACAGGGCTGCTCATGCACATAAGAATTACTTACATAAAGAGTACAGAGCCATGCTTTAATTCTTCTGTATCACTGTTTCCTGGCTTCTGGTTGTAATAGGAGTTTGGTTACATTAAATTGTGTCCAATTTTCAATAGACTGTTTGATTGAAGTGCATTTTTATCAATATTTTGTTTCATAAAGTGGAACAATGGGCTGTGACATTTCTGGCTTTAGACTTTATGTGTAAGAACAATTTAGATAATAACACCAAAGATTTTAATAGTTCTGATTTCCAGCTTTCTGGAATTAAATAGCTATGATTGCGTCAATCCCTCAGTTCCTGTTCAAACTCCCTCTGAAATCCTATTTTATTTTGCTGCAGGAAACAAAATTGTACTACACTAAGAAACAAAGCTTTCCCTCTTCCTTTTAATACAACACTTCCCTAAATTTTGGTTTGTGAATGTAAAATGCATCTTTCTAACATTAAAAAATTTGGTTATGGCTATTTTTTTCAATTGTATGGCTTTTCTAACATGAAAAATATACCTGCCTGCAAATACCTTCAGAAACAAAACCTCTGCATGTACAGTATGAAAAAAGATAAAAGATATCTCAAGAATAAAGTATCTGAAAGCCATCATGGGATCACTTCAGATTTTTTGTTTTCTTAGATTTTGAAATTGTGACATTTTGAAAGGAATGGCAGTGAATGAACTATCAGATAAAGGGATGACTTCATCGTGAAATGAGTGCAGTCATTGTACTCGGAAAAAGAAAGTAATTTTTTCTCTTTTTTTTTTTTTAAGTGTGGCTAATCTTTGTTATTTAAAGAACCCTGTTAAATTTTGGAAGTTAAGTGCAGGGTTTGCCCATTTTTCTAGCTCTGATTGGAAACTGGCCATCCATTTGAAGGGTTAGGAAAGATTTTAAATACAGTAAAATGGAAAAGTGCCTATTTCTTTTAAAATGGTTCTATTCTTTTTTTGTTATACATTATACATCAGAGTGATATTTGAAGGCAGATTTATTACACACCCTGGCAGAATGCTTTGTACATTTATAATGCAAAGCTCTTATCTAAAGTTCAGAGCATTATTTTAGAAAGAAGGTGTATCATATCTGCAAGAAAAGTTCTATTCCTGTTGAGAAGTATCCATAGAAATTGAAAAAATGTGGCAAAACTGATAGTCAAGGAAGAACTAGGGAGAAATTGAAATCTGTATCATTTACTTACTGTAGTGTTGCTTTTTGAGCCTTAGTCTCCTGATTTAGTTGAAGACATCCCTGTTCATTGCAGGGAGGTTGGACTAAATGACCTTTAAAGGTCTCTTCCAACCCAAACTGTTCTGTAAGAACCAAGTCTAACTGCTTGATCTGTGTGTTATACATAATTAAATATAGTAAAACTAATTCATATTGCATGTAAATATTGAATCTATTAGAATTTGGAAATCATAGAATATCCTGAGTTGGAAGGGACCCACAAGGATCATTGAAATCCAACTCTCAAACTGCATAGGACAACCCTAAGAATCACACCATGTGCCTATATATCTCTGTAGATTTTAGACACAGTAAAACTGTCTTAAAACTATTTTATATATATTTATATATAATGTCATTCTGCTTGTAATTATTTCCCAACAATGCTCTTAGCACATGAAAAATTGCTGTTATAAGGGAAGAGGTCTGTCCATGAGAGGAGATTGAGCTGTGTGTTTTAATCCTATATTGACAACTAAGCACTAGAATTTCCAGAAATAAAAGCAATTGTACAATCAATTTCCACCAACATTTAAATTAGCTGAAACTTTGACACTCTATGGCTTTGCAAGTAGAATCTAATCTGCTTGTCCTTAGACCTGTATTTCTAATACCTCATGTCACCCAGTGTTTTCATTTTCTGATGTTCCTTGGACAATTCTGAAGCACCTTGAGAAAAGCTTTGAATTTAAGCCCTTCACTCTGTGACCATGGTCATTGCTAAAGACAGTGGTCAGGCCAGTGTCTTAGGGCTTGGAGAGCAAGGGGCTTGCAGAGGGATTATTTTCTAATGCTTCTCCAGTGTTGGGAATTCAGCACTGAACTGAGAAACCTGTACCGCATTCTCAGATCTCACCAGCAGTTCTGTTTCAAAGGAGTAAGCACGATGCTGATGGAGTCACACCCTGGTAAGTAAAAGATGTGCAACAAAAGGGTTAAAAATGTTTTGATTAAACACTTATCTTTAATAAGTTAACATGTTAATACTTACGGAAAAATTCTTGAATGTTACTAAGTCTAAAATTCACTATGAATAATATTTCTTGAGACAATGTAAAAATTGTAGTCAAAAGGCATTTTTTCCATTAAACACATATAAATAGAAGTCACATTTTTCATTGCATACTTCATGACCACTTGACACTTCTTTAGAAAGTCATCCCTGTCTACACAGAGAGCTAATGCTGTGCTGTCAAAGCCAAATACAGTGATCCTAATCTTTGTTAAAGGTTTTATTACTGGAACTAAAAAAATTATCAGTATTTCATGTATCAATGATTTCAGTGGGACTGTTTGTGAAGTCACAAACTGCTTGGTATGTAAGTACCATAATTTGGCTGACCATCTTCTATACTGCAGCCTGTGATAAGATTCCATGAATCTGAAATGGTATAGGACACAAATACAGTCTCCTTTCTCCTGTCTCTCTCAGGACAGCTGTCTTCTCTCAAGCCATACTGATGAGACAGGAATGCCCACCTTGGAAATACTTCTAAGAGACCCTCACAGCTTCTGTTTTAGATTAGGTTTTGAATTTCTCATTAGTTGTGGAATGTTATCAGCATTTGGAGAGTTTATCATACATGCCATATGGCACGGAAACTTAGTCAAATTTGAAAAGCTGAGGAGTGTTGACTGAAAAGGTACCAGAGTCCACAATGTAGCATTAAAAGAGCTGGTGAACAACATGAGTACTGACATGTTTGTAAGAAAAGCAGGTATACGCAGAACTCCTGTTTTTTCTGCAGGCACAGACATAAATAACATGCTAAGCATCTGGAACTCCAAGCCAGACAATTTCATACCAGAAATACAGTCAAGTGCTTTTTCAGTGAGTGCAATTAACCATTCAGAAAAAATAACTAGAGCTGTAATAATGCCTTGTAATAAGATTTTAGATTTTTTAGTAAAAGAATCAGTATCTTCCCAAAGGAAATGTAACCCAAATATCACTTACCTTAATGGAGCTGTTGCCTCTGTAATGCAAAAGGGATCGCCAGAGCTGATTCAGAGCAAAGGGCAGAGCTAAGCTTCCTACCACCCCTGTAACAATTAAGTTTTACTTTCTTTTTTTTTCATTTAGCCATAATGGATTTCATTATTTTGGTGGAAATAATATTTTCATTTTACTTTATGAAGGTAGATATACATATGCTCCTCTTAGTGCTCCTAAAACATACATGTTTTAATATTACAGCCATTACTAAGTACACACTTATTAGCATATCTCCCATATTTAATGCAATACTTGGGCCATAAACTAGTGTCCATGTTCTAGGGAAATACTGGGTTTGTTCTTTGCTTATTTGGAAAAGAAAAATACAGTGGAAGAGCATAACATATCCAGTGATGTCAGAGCCATTGCTCCTGCAGAGTAATCTTTAAGGAACTGGAAAAAACTTCTGCTTCTTGTCATATTCACACATGTAATACATGTTACATCAGGCAAACAAATATTCATCCTTCAGTAGTGCATTTATGTCCTTCATAAAGTTTCACACTTGATTTGAAAGTTTCAAAACTCTTCATGATACAGATGGCTCAAATCCCATTGATAATTCAATGTCTGGTTAGTTCTAAAGCAGACCAAAGACCTGGTAATTGATGTCCTGAGAGATCTGAGAAAGCTTCTGCACATGTTTGTAGATACACTAGTATTTGCTGTCAGTGTTCAAACATTTTCAGGAAACTGGATTGTGATTTGGAGCATATGTTTCTTGTTCCCTAATTGGTAATCAGGCCCACTGAGGGCCACATGCTGGCACAGAGTGAGAGCTGGAAGGTAAAACACTGATTAAGGATTATAGTTGAGACATAGTTTGTTGAAGTGAACATCAATGGGTCTTCATATCTGTTGCTCAGATAGATTTAGAAACAGAGGTGGATTTATAAAGCAAAATCATCAAATCCTTCATAAATGAAATTGAAGTTTCCATCTAATGGGTTGATTTTGCAGTATTTCTGTAAACAGTACAACCACTTACATTTTAAACATAGAAAAAGTCAAAATGGTACAGATCTAATCAGTCAAAGCCACTCAAATTGATTTCAGTAGTCACTGATAACCATGTTGTGTGTGTGGATCCGTAGAACAAAATAAAACATTCCTATATTTTCACAGAATCACAGAATATACTGAGTTGAGAGGGACCCACAAAGATCATCAAGTCCAATTCTGAATAGGACCATTCCCATAAGTCACACCATGTGCCTGAGAATATAATCCAAAAGTTTCTTGAACTCTGTCAGGCTTGAGGCTGTGACCACTTCCTGAGGGGGCTCTTCCCCTTCCCTTCTCCCCCCCCCACCCCAGACATTGTCTCTAATCTCACAGTTCTTTGTGGTAGAAACCATGGAAACTTAGAACAAACATTTCCATAACCTACAATTTCCAAAAACACTTAATGGCAAAGATATCACAAAGCATGGCAAGCCTTGAACAGCAACTGTTATGAACAGGATCACAATCAGTGGCAGTAAGGGAGAAAAGGAGGAATAAAGGAGGAATAAACAGCTCCATTTATACCCACAGTGTGAATCTTCCAACCCAACAGAAGGCATGTTTTGCAGGCAAACAGGGTGCCTTCCAGGATGCTCTGCAAAATCCAGCCATGGTGACAAAAATGTTTACAGTGCAGTGATCTAGTAAAAATGCTGAAAAATGTTTACAGCACTTTGCTGAACAGAAAGAGGAAAATCTTCCCACAAAGACTGCAGTCTTTCACACCCTGACACATACACAAATCAGTCAGATTTGTAATAGGCAAATTCTACAACATCAAAATTTCAAAGCCTCTGTGCTGTGCAGCTTGCTCACTGGGAGACTTGTAGGACCTAGGATCAGATTCACAGAGAGCAGTTTGGGTCCACATTCCCTGAACTTCTCATTCAGGTTCATCTATCTTTAATGAAAATTAATAATTTAATCTCCATGTTACTAACACATTATCTTCTTCAAAAGTTACCAGTCACTAGCCCATGGGTCAGATCACAGTCTTTCATTTCATACTATATTAAGGCAGTAACAATGGTTCAGCTTTCAATATTATAAGAAATTTTTCCTCTATCGTTATTTTTCCTATTCTAAAAGTTGACAGCAATCGTTTGTGCTCTTATTATAAGCTATATCTTCATCTATGGTTTTTCTCATCATAATATATGAAAGTGGCAATACAATCCATAAGTAATAAGTATGGTATGAAATTTCACAAGATCCTTATTTTGTGTTGCTATTCTTGTCATTGTTTATTTCTCTCTATTGTAGGAATATCTTTTATTTTAGTGCTTTTATTTAGTGCTTTTTTCTTCACCTTTTCTTATTCTCTTTGATGACTGAAAGTATTCTGCTGCCTAAAATATAGAAACACTCTGTAGTCTTTTCAAAATGTTGATTTATATTCAAACTTACTCATTTTTATTTGTTTTTCTGCTTATGTCCCTCTTTGTTTTTCAGTCATTAAAATGCTAGAGATTTAAGATGCATGTATGTACTTATGAAAATAATATAACTGAGCAGAGTGTGCACTGATCTTTACCCTGAAACGTGGTAAAGTTTGTGCCAGTGACATTTCAGGTCATATTTATCTTCTTACCCTTAGAGGACAACACTTGCTCTTCTCAAAATACAAAGCTACTTCTGTACTTCCAGGTGTGTTTGTTTACTTTTGCTTTACTCTTGCTTGAAAAAAAGTTCCCTTAAAATTCTTTGTGACTGAAAACTCTGAGGAAGCCCAGCTGGTTGGCAGCCATGAGCCAGGGAAGCCTTTGATTCTCAGAATTAAGGGCAATCTGATTTCCTCTGCTAAAGGAAGAAGCTTTGGGTTCACAAAGAAAAGCTAGAAAGAAAGGAAGCAAGCCAAGCAAGCTTTCAAGTGTAGGAAGTTTCTGGTGAAGTAAACATTTGGCCCCTTCTTGGCTTACCAGGCTAAATGTAAAGAAGGTAAATAAAGTTAGGAAATCAGAAACTTGTAGCTCAGTTCTCTAAGTAAGCAGCCACAGATCTGGACTGGAATGGAAAGCAAATGAGTTTCAGATAGAAGCCTGTGTAACATAATTCCACTTGCACACTAACCAGTATCCATTAGGTTTGACTTAATACTACCTGAGACTTTTTATTTTTAGAGATTTCATTGATAATCACAGTTTCCTGACACCAGTTTGTAAATAAAAATTAAACCTTAAGATAGGCCAGCAAAAGGCATATCACTAAAATATTACAGCAAACTAGAACCTGAATAGCTCAACTAAGACCTTACTTTCAACAAGTATTTCTAAAACATAGTGACTTTTGGTGGAGTCTGAGATCTTGCAATCTACACAGAGCCAGGTGCAGGAACACAGGAGTAAATTATCTGCAGATGGCAACCGGGAGTGGGCTTGGGTACATATACAAAACTAGCCAAATTTACAGCATCTCTATACTTATCTTTGTAATAATAAATGTAAAAATGTGCCAAATATGCAAAATGGATAAATACATAATTATAGTAAGAGTGCAGGCAAACAAATACAGTTCTGAAGATTTTAAGGATTCATTCACTAAAAACTGGACCACATGAAACCTTGAGACTTCACTTTATAGTCCTTTTTGAAGCATCTCCTCAAACCACTAAGAAATACATGAAGAAATGGAAGAACAGCTGAAGTGGATCAAAATAATGATAGCTACTGATTTAGAACAGTAAGTGAAACAAGGCACCAGGACCAGAAACATACTCTGCATCACTGTTCAGTGCTTTTGTGGTAGAAAGTAACATGAAAGTAAAAAGGCCTGGCTTCCAATGAGTGTACAGGATCCTGAATGTAGAGGAGAGAAAAAAATTCCCAAGATCTTTGATTATCATTCTAATAGAATAAAAGCATATTTCAAAGGACAGGTTGTATAGATGACACACTATGATTTGAAAAAAACTTTTTGATTACAGAACACAGAGTTTTATTATCAGCCATCAAAGAAGAAACAAAGTCTGCCCAGAATATTCGTCACTACACCTGTTACATTTATCACAGCACGACAGCTCTCTAATAGTGGTGTCCATTAAGAAAAATAAGGCTTAGTACAGGTATAAACCCTACTTGAGGAAGGCAGTATTTATTCCATGTAACTGGAGATACCCCGTGTTACCCAGTCAAAAAGTGTTCACTGTTGGTTGATAGGTTTTGACATGCAAAACTAGAGAAACCATCCACTGATTTCACAAACTGCCTTGTATTTGAGACTTTGTGGTAGCCACACCAGCTCCACCATGCACTTAGTGAATACTGAACCAGAAAGCAGAACAAATCCTGCATGTGGAGGTATATATATACATATTTTCATTTATGTGTATATTTACATTTGGCTATGAATGATACTTAGACCATTGGACAAAGTGATTTCCATAGGGAGCACAACCAAGATCATATTATCTGTGGAAAAATTCTGTAACAGATGGCAGGGAAAAGAAGCTATGTACGAGTAGAATAGATAGAGTTGAGTGAAACTGAAGTATTTTTACTAACATGAAGACATTTTTGTGCTTTAAAAGATTTTGGCTTAGCATTCAAAATACATGAGGGACTTGTGAACCCATACGTGAGTCAATATACAGCAAGAAACAACACAGACTTTACATTTGGAGATAAGAAGAAGCACAGAACCTCAACTTGGAAAATTCTGAAAGAGATTCTTTTCCCTCATTTCTAATCACTGTAGCAAATCATTACTTTAATCTGGGAAGGATTATGCAGAAAGCAGTCACTAGAGAACTGACATCTAGAAACTGAAGACACAGTTTTTCAACTTACACACAGGCCACAACACACTTCAGTATAATTTCAAGTGTTAGATGCTAATTTAATGCACATTCTCCTGTCTGCACCAAAACAAAAGGGACAACGTAAATTTAAGGATAAAATTAACGAATAATTCTCAGGTATGATGACTGATAGACAAATTCAGAGGTTATATATTGCTGTTTCCTTCTCTTTTACCCATTCATTTAAGGTGGTAAAAGATGACTTTCTAAGACATAAAGCACTTCCTTTCCCCTTTGCCCCCATCTTTGTTCAATCCTTTTTCCAAGTATTAACACGTTTCTCCATTCCTTCCATAGCTCACATTGTATGCATCCCCACACTTCCATGCAGGAAATACTTTGCAGATATTAATAATCATACCATTGTCAACACACAAGAAGATAATGGTTATTCACCTTGATCGCATGAGTAATCACAGTGACCACTAAACCAAATTGCATAAACAAAGCAAATTTGGCTCAAGATTTCATTGTTGATAGCTTTGTTAGTATTGTGAGCAGACCTTTATTGTAGCAGGCAGAACATTAAAATCTCTAAGCTGGGAGAGCTATTAAAGTTGTATAAACTGTGTAAGAGTAAGAATGACCATGAGCATGAATAACCATCTTTACTGTATTAGAACAGTGGGATCATGAAAATGCATAAGAGATTTTGCAGCATTTCATTCAGGCAGGATTGGACTGTTCACAAGATTTAACCGTAGACCTTAGGAGGGAACTATTTTCCATTTGTCTACAAAATAGCAATGCTGGTGATTTAATCAAGTGTTTTAAATGTCAGTGATCTTAATATAAAATATCCATTATCCTCAGCTACCTTCCTGGTTTAGAACTCACCCTTCCTCCTTGTACTTACCAGGGGTGCCTCCAGTTATGTGTCCAGTTGTGTCTGATATTGAGAGAATCCTTTCACTGTCTTCCCAAAGTTCCTGCCTGCAATCATCACTAATTTTTACTGGTTATAGCAGTATTATAAAGGCTTGTGAATCTCAAATCACAAATATATTCGAAGTAAAAACTCATTTTTACCTTCTCTGCTTCTCCCATTAGATTCACCTTTTGCCTCTCTGGCTCTGGGACTATTTGGGAATTAGCAGGTTCCTCAGGAATCTGACTTCAACGTAGGAAGAATTCTCAATAAAAACATCCTTCTTCTATTTTTGTTGTGTTGATAAATGATGACAGAAATGGCAGTTCACAACCTATGTCTCTGAATTCAGCACTGAACTAGCAGAAGTTAAAAAGCAACCAAACTGATGGACTGACCATCCAGCAAAACATGACAATTAAGTTATTACAGTGTTTTCACTATCATAGTTGATTTTTCTTTTGATTTAAATAAAATAGCACACAGGCAGAAATTTCAGAAATGTGAATTTTATTGAGATTTATTTAATAAAAAAATTTAAATACAAGACATCAAATAGAAAATCTTGTCAAGAGAGACCTTGTGAAACTAAGTTCCAATCACTGAGCAATGTCTGATGGAACTGCTAATTAGATTACGTATTTCTCCTTAGCTGTAGAACAAGGAATCACACCAATGATTCCACTTTTCATCTGCAGAACAAGTTTTCAATCCCTTTTGTAACTGGTTACTGCAGTACAAGGTACAAATTCCTACTGAAGCTGAACAGCAACATTTATGCATTTATAAGCTAATACATGCCTAGGGAAAAAAAGCCTCCAAATTTTAGTTTTCCAATATTTATCATCCATTGAAAAACAGATGGTAGGAGGTAAGCCAGGTTATCTCAGACTTCTTGTGATGGGTTCAATGGCAGAGACCCAAACAGCCTCATATGCAGCAGAGTACCTATCCCACTGGCAGCCAGTTTTTCCCACTTAACTCCTTTTTTCTGCTTGGAGCCAATCCAGCCCAGTTCAGCTCTTTTGTAGGAACAGAGGAACCAGTATTGATTTCCCATTTAAACCAATCTTGCGTAAGCCCACCACTGCCTCCCTCGCTATGAATACAGGAGGCACTGGAGGAAACCAGCTGCAGCATTTTCAACACGCAGAATTGCTTCTTCGAGCGGGATGTGAGCTGAGTTCCAAATCAGAAAAATAAAAAGCAAAAATGGCAGTGTAGATAGGCTTTCTTTTCAAGTCTGATACACATTCAGCACTGCCTTCCTAGAAAGGATTCTCAGAATACAGGGAATTTGCTTGTTAGAGCAAAGGAAGGAGATTCTTATTATAGGTTTCAGTGCAGTTATCAGCCAAGATAACAAATCCTTGTACCAAAATGGCCTTAGAACAGGGAGGCAATGAGGGCTTTCCTAAGAAAAAAACATCAAAACTGTGCACTGTGCTTTTTATGAAAGTTTGAAAATCTGTTGTAACTGTATCTACTGAATGTTTATGGATTTAAGCTGAAGATTGCAGTGATGTTTGAGGATTCTCAGGCTCTGTGCCATTAAAGTTTTGTTTCCAGATTCAGAGTTTTTAGCAGGCGTCCACTGCAATCAGGGGGAAAAATACCTCCAGCACAAATATTTTTAGAGACTAGCAGTGAAGTCATGTTTTGAAAGATAAATAATGCTAATAACATTGATACAAACTTTCCAAAGTCACTCAGCAATGAGTTTCAAATATCTAGGATGCAGTTGCTGAAAACTGGAACACAGTTTAGTAAAAAATTGGCACTGCTTCCTGAAAGTATAACATAGAAATCAAACAAAATTTCGAATTGTGGGTTGGAAGTCAGAGAGAGAATATTTGATCCCTACATGAAATTACCAAGCTAGCCTAAAAATCATACTTTTTGAGATCTCATTTCAAAATGGCTTAGCAGCTCTCTGACCTAATTCACTCTTTCTGTTCTTAGGTGTTCACAGTCTCTAAAATGGGAGTCTATATCTGGAGTTTATTGGGGACAAATTGTTGGAAGGTCTTGCATGGAAACAGGATTCCTTCTTCTTCTCTTGGCAGATCTCTGCAAAACACTCAAAGAGTGTCTATGTCTAGACTCTAGAGAGTTCAGGCACTACTTGTTCCTGATTTTCATTGAGAAACAAGCCACCAAACCCAGGGCATGACTGTTCTTGCCTCATATAAGCACTATCAGTGCAGTGAGATTAGTCCACTGTGATTAATACAGACTGAAAGGACAATCTGCAGTGGCCTGATGGATGGAGCAATTTCAAACTGTACTTCATGGATGTAGGAAACAAGAAACAACTGCAGTTTCCTGACCTGGCCTTTCAGGCTATGTGCAGCCTAAAGAACAAAGGTATCAGCTGCATCACAGAGATTTTGACTAATGGGGAGAAAAGACCAATTTTTTCTTTTGTTTCATTTTATTTTGTTTTGTTGTGGTTTTTTTCCATACAGAAAAGCAATTGGCAAAATGGAGTCCATTAGGATATTATGAAGCTTAGCTGTCAGCAGCTGTATTTTTTGGCCAAGTGTTCTTTGTCAGAGAACTTTATGCAAGAAGATTTCCCAAGAGAAAGAAGCTGAGAGTTAGGTGGATTATTTTCATGTAGTGGAATCAATAACCTGAATTTCCTTGGTGAGTGGTCAGAAGAGCCAAATATTTGTAATTCTCAATTCTCAGGTATCTGCACCAGGGAATAATTAGCAGCCTAAGCTGCTGGTTTGATTGATGAGGCTGCTGAGTGATTATTTCTCCAATCTTCCCAAACTTCAATTCTCGTAGACTAGGGTCAGTGAAAAGAGTTAATTTTAGTTTCTCATATAATGATACTCAGATTCTGTCTGTATTTTGTAATATATTTTATCTGCATTTTCAAAGATCAAATCTGGAGGCACTGTTGAAAAGGTAAAAGACTTTACAGGGATTTTCGTGGGAGTTTGCTGTATTTGTGGCATCTGGTAGATTTTAGGAAGAATGACAGAACAGGTTCTGCCTAGCAGGAAAAGTCTGAGCAGAAGGCAGTAGTAATATTGGGAGAGAGTGCGAAAGCTGTGGAAGGAGAGATGAACATCAAACCTTTATTTGAGATGTAGTGCCCAGTGAGAGGGTGGAATAGGAACAAATGTCAACAGGAACAAACCAACCTTTTGCTTTTTAATGTAGTCATAAAAAACTTACATGTGGGTAAGAAATATTTTAAACAGTGCCTCAGATACAAAATGTCATTCACATCTACTGGAAAAAAAAAAAAAGACTGGTGCCTGGGGCTATGCTAATTCTTTAATGTGATGGCATTCCTGTTCAGAGAGCTCTGTAAGCTTTCCAGGCTGCCAAGCATGCTTGGCACCCATGTCTTCAAGAACTATTCCTGCAAGGTTCCTGAGTACATTTTCATTTTAATGGGTTCTTAAGTCAAGCATCTCTGGCAAAGCTTCCTAAAAATGAGTGAGAGCTCATGCAAGGAACAATGACATTCTTTAATATTTACTGCACTAAAAATAACTTCTAAAAACAATATATGATATACAGAATGTTCTCCTCATTCAAAAGTGGCTGCTTTTAACAGCATTTGATGGATTCAGAGGGCTCGTGGTAAGTACAGTTAATATATTTTCTCTGTATATTCCTTCAGTACTAAAGAGCAAATTGCTTAATATGTAATCTTGAGTAAATGTTTCCCCAGTTACATTCAGTCTCTTTCTGATATCCTTTATTCCTGACAGAGTGTTTTTCTCTTTTTAATATTCTCAGCAGGCTGGATTTATGAGCCTGTGAAAGCAAGGAATAGGAAGCATCTTCTTCTGAAGCCAGCTGCACTGGTGAACTTATTGAATAACTGACCGAGTCCTGAATGATAATTGTACAAATTGAAGAGCAAGAGAAACAAAATGAGACAAAATCACCTTCATTTTCCAAAAAACTTAGAAACTACCAACACTGCACAGAAAGAGAGACAGAAGAAGAAAATTAGGGAGAGAGAAGTGAACCCACAGTTTGTTTCATTTTTCTTTCTAACATCATTTCAACCACAAAGAATGACAGTATAAATGATCAAACAACTGTTTGCTAATGCATTATAGATAGTCATACACAATATGGCAGCTTTATACTTGTATATTCACTCACCATGAATACAAAATATACTAAGAGTGACAGGTAATGTAGCCAAAGCTTCTACTCTCTGTAAGCATCTGTGTACTATGAATTATAAATGAGAATCTTGTGTCCAAAAGTAGTAAGTAATGTAGATAATGCCATCTGAGTAAATGAATAAATGTGAAACAGATGCTTTCTGCATTCAGGGCACACAGGTACAGCCAGAAAGCCACCAGTACAGATTATGGATGCTGGTGAGACAGCTGTTGTCTGCATCCAGTGCCAGGTGCATTCCTACCTGGGCCACACTCAGCCAGTAAAAAAGGTTCTTACTCTTTCTTAACAAGTTTCCAGAAGGTTGATATATCTTCTTATGGAGATTCCTCAGGTGCTTGGATTTCCTCAAGGCTTTCCTGAAAAATCAAATCAGCAACATTATTAGAAGAGTCTCTTATAAGAGCTAGTGAAATTGTCTGAATGGAAAATTTAGTCTAAAACAGTATAAAAACCACATTATCTTTGCTTTTTATGTAAGTCTGTTCAGGTTTGACATTATTTTTTATCTGAACAAATATTTTTGCCTCAAGATGAGATTACATGGCTAAAAACATTACTGCTAGAAAGGCATTAAGAACTATTAAGAACTATTTTTTTCATATATGTAAATTTACTTATTTTATAAACAAAGAGACAGGAGCTTAGGCTCAGGTTAGGGAACTGGAGGCTTCTTGTCAGTACAGACAGCTCCCTCGATACCTAAAAGGTAGGTTGAACTCCCCAGACAAGATATTAAACCTAACAGTGCTGACAGATAGTTTTTACTTGTAAGATACAGCTACAGCTATTCTTTAAAGTTCAAATAAGTTGCAACCTGGGTTTATATTGTTCTTGCAACTGTTCTTTTCTGCCTAGTGCTAGAGTTGTGCTGTGTCCACTTCCATGCATGCTGAAGATAAAGTTGTGTCCTTTTTCAGTTGCAAAAAGGAAGCAAAAAAGGATCTCAGACCCATTTCCCTTCAGATTTGTCATTCATGAGTTAGTTATGTCATGGAGAGTGGGTAAAACAGTAGGTACCGAGTATGGAATGAAAATCTATAGTAAAGCAATTTTAAGAAGAAAATGAACAAATGTAGTATTAAATATGGCTTTTTCTTGTTTAGTCTGTGTACCTTGAGTTATAGAAAACTCTCAAAACTAAAAAGTTCCAGGACCAATATCTGTACGTAGTCTACTATGTCATTTCACTGCCTCTGGCATAACTGAGCATTTCAGAGATAGAAAGTACAACCAGAGATTGTTCATGTAAAGTTTTGGAAAAGCCTAATGGATAACATACAGCCTCTCAGAACTTACTGAGATGGTATTTGAACCCTTAAGAGTATTTATCCAAAATTACCAAGACAGTCATTGCAATAGTTTCATAGTATTCCCTTAGGAGTAAGTTCTTCTTCCAGACCAAATATCCCTAGCTCTTCTAGCTTTTTGATGTAGGTGTAGTCAGTCAAGGGGTTTGGTTGACATTGACAGATTTTGATTTCATTTTGAGGTCAACCCTGAGTAACACAGATGATATCCTAAGATAAATTCTGCATTTCTACAGGTGTCATAGAAAATTGAGCTTTGTAGCACAAAAGCAAAGACTAATACAGGTCCCACTCTCTAATAGCTTTATTTTTGTTTGTTCCCTTTGCATCTGTGAAAAGTCAGCATAAAACACCATCATTGTTCCAATTTGACTCTTGTACATACCAGGTTTTCACTGTTTCCAGAATTTGAAATGACAGTACACCTTGTTTGGATATGCAACAGTAAAATAGATGCAATCCAACTGGGACAGGCAAACCATTCACTGTCTCTTAAATTACCTATTACTGCCATTGTGATAGCCCAGTATTTTTAACCTAGTAATTAAAGCAAGTCCTTATGAGTTACCAGTTTAGACTTAAAAAGGAAAAGTCAAGCTATGCAACTTTGAAAGCCATAATTTTGCTTTCCAAACAGCATGATTTTATTTCAAATTATTGAATTTTGACCACAGAAATGTCAATAATCCACAGGTGGCTTGTTCCTATTTTCTCCACGTCCTTTCTCTTCTTTCAGTAAGTTGCCTCATTTTATTTTTCAGTGTAAAAGTTGGGGAAAAGAAAAAAGATACTCTGTAGGTTTTAAAAAAGTTTGAGAAGTAATTTGCAAAGTGGTGGTTTCTGGTAATGAAGGCTGCTACCTTTGCCCAGGTCTCTCAGTATGATAAAATTGTTTCAGAATGTTAATTACTGAATAATCAGATTCCCTTGAAAATGAAACCTCAACTTTTACTGAAATATGATATTCCTAAACTCTATCAGAGCTGTAGTACGGTCAAATCAACAATTACACTGAAAGAACTCTTGCAGCCTTCTATTTAGGATGAGACTCTTATTAACTCAAAAGAATTAGGAAAACATCTACGATGCACAGCCAATATGGAAACAATCGTCCCATTGGCCTCTATTATCCAAATGGAAATGATAAAACTTCCATTACATTTTGCAGTGATCCGTGCCTTTCTCTTTTTAAGTCAATAAACTATATCTTTCACTGTAGTAGTTTGTGCACATGTGCAAAAATGACTTTTTGCAATTTGGCTGCTGAGAGACATGCTAGGAGACATGACATAGGAGTTGTAAAAAGACATGCAAACCAGTTTTTACTGCCAGACATGTCCTACCATGGAGTAATAAAATCAGGCCTGCAAAGCCTCATGTACTATTCTGTTGTTCTTTGCATCGAGACAGAATTCCCTTCCTAAATCAGTCACCCCTAATTAGTTTAATTGAGGCTGATGCTCAAACCACACAAAAATATTATGAAGCAAAAGTCCCTCAAGTGGCTCTTGACTCCTCTGGAAGCATGGTCCCTTCTATCACATCATATGACAACATATAGGCTGTTCAAAAGATGCCTTGAAATGAACACAACATCACACAGATTAACAGAAGGGAGGGCATCGGGGGGGGGCACTCAGCACTCACTCTCTCTTAAAAAAAAAAAAAGACTGCAGAAAAAGTACTTTGAAACTGGTAAAATAATCTTCTAAATAAACCACCAGTAGGGAATACCCACAGTCACTGAGGACAGCACGCTGTTCAGCGTATCAACAAAAATACATTTGGCCTGAGGCAATGCTCAGGGCAAACATATCCCAGATGGACTAGAGAGGCCCAAATACCTTCAGAGATGAAAATTTAATTAGAGGAAATGTCACTGTAGTGAACAAAAGAATTGCTTTAGTGATTTTTCATCATTGTTTACTACAAGTGAAGCATAGTTTTAAGTGTTAGGATAGGCTAAGTACAGGAGTGTTCTTAAGCACTGGAATGGATATGAAAGGAGTGGATGTTGAAGGTCTAAGACAATAATCCGCACTTGAGGAGTGATCAAAAGGAGTAAACCATCAAATATTGACAGATAGCAATTTTTAATTGCTTCAGTGATGTCAAAAGGTGACAAAAGGTGTGAAAGTTGGTGCTTTCAAGCCACTAAGAAGGAAAAACCTGCCCTTAATATTGTTGGGCGGGTTAGTATTTTTCTTGCTTTGTTGTTACTGTTGCTGTTGTGAGATCCCAAGGATGATGAAAAGCTTCTGAAACACACAGTCATCCCTGAAAGTTGAGATGGCTCACTGCCTCTTTACCTTTTTGATAATCCATTGTATATTAGTAATTCTGATTCTTGCACAAGTCAGGAACAAGTCATGGAACTGTTGAGAAAACAATATAGGATTTGTTACAGCACAATCACAAGAAATCAGCCTCCTTAAATGAAAATATGTGAGTTCTGAAAGCTGTTTGGGATAAATTAAAAGAAAATAAGGCATAGTAATAATTTTCAGTTATTGAAAATCTGACAAACTATAGCATGTTCTCCATTTGGATTTTACATCTTCAGAAGCAGAGCTGAGGTTTTCAGTATGTCAATTTTCCTACCTTTTTTGTCACTCAGCCTTCATTTTATGTTTTCTATGGAAATGTTTCCCCCATGGCAAAACAAAATAATCACTTTAACTGAAAGGACACACATAATTATTTTCCCATCACAGTACCAAAATAATTCTAATGTAGCACTCTTTTTTCTATTATGTAACAGGAACTACATGCTTTTATATGTGGCAAAAATAACTACAGAAATAGTAATTATTATCAAATACCTCTCTCAGAGGCCATACCAATTTCAGTCAATTGATTTTCTTATGAAGATCAAGGTGATCTGTACCTATAGACAACTGGAGAGTCAATTCCTTAAAATGTGCCACAATCTAAGTAAAAAACAAAACAAAACAAACAAAAAAAAAGGAAGAAAACATTAGACAAGTATAATTATGTACAATTAGGTATAGATCAGTATATTTATTTGGTTAATAAAGTCAATAAAGTTGGTTAATGAAGTTATTATGACTTATCTTTTATATTAGACCTTTGCAATTATTTATATTTGTGGTCTTTGCTAGATCTCTTGGATTTTACTGATGCTGTTGAGTTTGTTCTTCTGACTCAGATACAACTATACATAGATGGATTATTTTTGTGTAGAAGGTACTAGGGAACTTGAAGTCTGCTGAAGATGCTCGGGAATCTTGACATTGATTTTGGGAGAGTGGATTAAGCATCTGGAGTACCTTATTCACTTACAAAGTTTACTGGGTAACATGTGCCTTAGCTTTAGGTGATTCATTTTAGTCTCTCCTGGTGCTATTGTTTATTGTCGCCTGTTACCCACATTTCTATATTCTAGCCCAAATAATCTCTCTAGATTTCCACTGACCGGAGGCACTTTGCTTTTGCTGGCAGTCAGAAGTGTCTTTTTATTCTTCTACACTGTCTTGTTATTCCTTTCCCTTTCCCTCACTCACTTCCATATTTTAATTTTTCTTTCTGTCTTTTTCTTTTTTTTTTTTAACAGATACAGTTCTACACAAAGTTTAATCATATGTGCAGAAATTTGTTAGACTGATGCCAAAGGACCTGCCCAAAGGCAGGCTATAAACACATTATAGTTTGAAACTTGTGATGGAGAGTCCAACCAGCCTCTGATTAGGCAATGTGCCATACTAAGCAGATATTAATGAATCTTGGCAACCAAATACGAGAAATCAGTTTGCTTGCCATCCTTTCTCTGTTACAGATGGTTATCTGGAAAAGCGTCCAAACAACAGAAATATACCATATGTAAAACAAAGCCTCTCTTTTTATTTTCAGGTTCACAGACTATCGTCTTAAGATTTCACAGGATTTATTATTTTTATACTTCAAGATGAGCAAATGCATCAATATCCAAATGCATCCAAATTATGTATCACTGAAGAAACCAGTACTATGTTTTACGGGCATGTGATCATATTATCTATGCTATGGAATTCTAGGTGACCCACACAAGTTCCATCTACAAACTGAAAGGACAAATTTCTTCTGTATCTGTATATCAACACCCATAAAATGAAAGTACTGAGGTCAATAATGTCAGGTGAAACAAGTAAATAGATGTCTAAAGAAATATACCACTAAGTTGATATAATACTGGAATACGTTATGGGGATTCTGAAGAGGTATTAAAGACAAAGCAATGAAGCATAGACATCTATTTTTCAGTTCGAATGTTACCAAAATGCTCCTGATAATAAATCCATCTTTAGCTAAATGACAAATCTGAAGGGGAAACTAATTCTCAAGTGTGCAGCCTTCTTCCTCCACTGATTATCAACAGAGTAGATCACCCACTAACTACACAGTGATTACAAACTTGAAGTCAGTATAATGCAGGAGACAAGACGTGAGACAAAAACCTCCTTAATCAGATGTAGATGACACTTTCTGTAGACACAGGGAACTGAAACATGGATAGAAAATACCTGTGTATATTCCATATGTAATCTCTTAATGCATTTTTTACTAATTATTTTTCTGCAGAAAATCTTTCTGGAGTTATTTTCCAAACAACTGAACTAAAACAGAGAAAAATAAATGCCTGAGAGCAAAACAAAAATTCATAAATAGGCAAAAGGTGACTCGTAGTTAGGAAAAACTATTCAGAGATGCAAAACATTTCTGTGGGTTTTTTACATAACTGTGGAGCTACTTGCATGATTTTTCAGACTATTCTGCTGACTTACGCACTGAATAAACCATTTTGTGATGCTTTTGCTGACAGTGAGCAGCACCTCACTTCAAAGTATTTGATCTAAATTCATTAAGACCACAAATAGTGGTCTTAATTAAGACCACAAGTGGGAGAAGGTAACTACCCAGCAACTGCAAAATACCACTGAATGAGTGAAATTGCTCACATTTTGTACAAAGCAAAAAGAGGTGAAAGCCCAGTGCAATAGTTTGTGAGGTAACATGAGCAAGAATTTTATATTCCTGCCATAAGAGCCATATCCTAAAAAAGCTTCTAAGTGCCAAACCCAGGATGTATGAGAACTTTTGTCATGTAAGTCTTCACTCAGAAATAAACCCACTCACCATCTGCATAAATCTGAAGGTAATAAAGCTTACTAGATGCTCTCATCTAAATTTTTCACAGACCAAAATCCTTTACGTATATATTTGAAAGAAAATTTCATGACTGACATTTTTCTCTCTTATTCTCAGAGGAAAAGCATATTCTGAGCCCTAGCATAATCTTCAAAGTACATTAATGTGTTTTACATAGTGTATGCCTCCATCAGAATGATAAGATTTTTATTTTGCTCTTAGGTTGTTGTTTTTCTTTTTTTCATTCCAGTATATGTCATCACGGGTATATTTTTACTGTATCATCTTTATCACTTTTACATGAAAAAAAAAATCAGTTAAAAGAATAACACACACTCATCTACCATGAAATGTCTGCAATCTATTATTTTGGCTTTTACAGACTTTTGATTGGATAATTCAAGAAGTAAAAGCTTTTCATCATGAGCAGATACTTAAGAAAAGGGTTTTGGATTCATAAAGTTTTGCTTGGTTTTTTATCTGCCATTTTAGAGGAGCAGAGCCTTGTATGGGGACAGGGAGGAGGAAACTATTACATGCAGCAGACTGCTCATTTGATATCATATACAGAATTCCATATGTGTGTTAACCAAGTTTTACAATTTCCTCTAAATCTTATTTGGTTTTTTAGAATGGTTTCTAGATTATATTTATGAGGTGAAGATTTTTCCTTTATGTATTTAGAGCTCAAATCTGTACATTGAGAGACACTGGAAACCTCCAGGTTCTGGTACTGTTCCCTAGGAGTGAGGACAAAACCATCTAATAAAGACAGTAGTGCTCAGATATGGATAGTGAATAAATCTGATCTTAAGAGAAAGCTTAACAAACCCTACAGGAATAATTTATGCATAAATCCTTTAATGTGAAATTCCCCTCAGCCGATAACCCAAGCACTGACACTGGGATGGACTGAAGAGCATTAACCTAACTATTCCAAGTTAAACCAGAGAGCAAATAACTTCTTGCAGATCAATCAGGGGACTGAGTTTTAGACACAGCTCTTCTGTGGCTTCTCTATGTGTCTTCTTTAACCCATGTGTTAACTTAAATATTTACATTTTGCAATCAGAAAGAGCTTTGGGAAGCTTAATTAGTATTTGTAAAGCAAGTTGACTTGCTCAAGCAGAAGATTCTACCAAAGTGCAAAGTATTACGTCATATCAAATAAACATAGTTTAACACAGACTAGATCAAAATGCAGTCCATAATTTGAAAATGAGCACTAACAGAAACAGTAGATAATTCTTCTTGTATTAAAGCAGAAAAAAAAAAGCCTTTTAAAAACATCTTAGCAGAAATCATACAGGAAATCAAGTCACCGGCTCCAAAGAGTTTGACAGTGGAAACCATGTGGATTCAACTTCCACATAACTGGGCTAGAGAAACTGCAGGCTGTTATTGACACTGACAAAAGATTAACCCAAACTGACTAGCAAAGCTATGCACCCGCTCTAAATTCCTGCTCTTTTGCCATAGAAAATGGTGTGCATGCCATGACTGAAAGCTAGAAAACATTCTTAATGAAACAGAGAGAGAAAAACTGTCATAAACAAGTTAGTCATGTTTTTGTAGAAATTTCAGGTTTCTAGGGAGCAAAATGATGAAACAGAATTAATGCTGAAATGCATCAGGTTGAAAGTAACAGTACCAGAGACACGTTGGAGGATGAGTTCCAACAAAGTAGAGTATTGTACTGTGTGCCCTGAATAGAAAAATTAAAGCACAAAGTGACAGTGCAAAATTTATTGGAGGCTAACGGTATGAAAGACTGCGAGAGGCAAAGAGGGATAACATATAAGACTGTCAGGATCTGGGCAGAGAAGTTTGTGCACTCTTGAAATGAGTATGTTGCCTTAGTTTTCAGCATGGACAACTGAGCTATGGATGAGAGCATGAGAGACAGTGGGAACAAAGTTGTGGAAATGGAAATTACCATAATAAAAAGAACAATAGTGTAAGTAATTGAATGTACTGAAGTAAAGGAATAGGAAAATCTCAAGACAACAGCTCTGAAAGAACTGGTGCATAAGCTTGCAGGTCCAGTGATGAGTATTTCAAACAAATCTACCAACCCATTGAAGAATCTCAACAGAACTGCTGACGTTCAGAAAGGGGACTAAAGATCCCAAGAATTACAGCCTGTAAGCCTGATGTTCATTTAAAAAATAGAAAGCATTAGAGTAGATTTAGAATTAATTTATCATTGCAAACATACATGGAAAAGCAAAAAAAAACCCAAAAAACCAAAACAAAACCAAACAGAAAACCAAAAAAAAAAACCCATGTAAGAACACAGAAATTCCAGAAATTCTGTATTAACAGAATACAGAATCTACCAAGCAGTTGGGTATTATTACAGTGTCTGATACAATAATATGTGGCAAAAATGAATTAAAGCAAAGGATGACATTTAGCTAAGATAGCAAGGTAAATGAGCTGCTATTTGAACGGTAGCATATTAATATATATTAGCATGCATATTAGGATATTAGCATATGTTACTAATTTACTATCTATAAACCCAAAGTAAATGTAGTTACTTTTAATTAAGGTTGTTTTATCCTGTCTAAGGTAGCTTGTACAGCTATGAATTGCTTATGGTTCATCTAGCTGTCTGATTTCAACGTGTGATGATGTTGGTTCACACCTCCTTTCCCACATCTAACATTATTCTGCACACTATATTTTTCACTAGTGTTACAAAAACTAAACTGAATATACACTACCTTGAGTTCTTGCTAATGTTCTGATATTTTGTTACACAGTTCTTAATTTCTTTGTATAATTTTATACTGTGCAATACAATAAGATTTCCTAGAAGAGGAAAAACTCTCAGGTCTATCCTATTCAGCTGAACACATCAAATGAAAGAAATTTTTTTGTGGACTGTACCCACAAATTAAGTGTCCACTGCCAAATTTCAATGAGTCAGAAACAACCTCTTCACTCACTGATGAAATACCAGTAGCACATTATTGGACTCTCTGCTTTTCAGTGCTTTCAGCTTTTAATTTTGAGTGGACATGGTTGAGTTTTACTGGAGATAGTTCACTTTTACATTTTGAACAAATACCTTCTAACAGGTTTTTATTTTCTTGTGTTTCACTGAATTCTTTCGTCTCTCTGGCACTCTCTTTTCTGCATGTCAGGATCTCAGCCTTTTTTTTGCTGCCAGTGACATCAAACTTTTTTTTTTTTTCAGTCTCTGTTGCTGTCTTCTAATTTCTCCTCTATTCACTCGATCTGCTGTAGTCATTTGTGGCTACTGAAGTTTTGGATTGTTGCTCTCTCTTTGATTTAACCTTCAGTCCTGCCTTCCTCCCTTTCTTTTCTTCAATCATCTCCAATATCCAGGATGAGCTTTTTCCTTCTCTTTAGCTCTTTTCTTTCTCCGTAGCACATTTGCTGACATCTGAGAGTTTTCCATCTTCCAAATAGCATTTAAATCTCTCTTTTTTTCCCCTACAGTATTGATAGAATTGATATCTGTTATTCACATCAGAAAGGTATTGTTCTTTCAGTAGATTTATGCCACAGTTTCTGCAGCTTCATTTTTGAGACATTTCAAGCATTTAGTAATCTAAATCAAAGTAGTACTTGTGTAAGTGTCCAACACATAATCAAGATGACTCCCAAAGACCCAGAATGCCCATGAGAGCCACCTCCGCTCTCAGCAGAGACAGGCAGCATGCACCCCATGGACAGCCCAGTTTTACTTTCAGCTTACTACCTTTCTCTCACTCTGGAGGGAGGTGGCATTCTCTAATTTCTTGATTTTATTCATTCCTCCTTTGTGGAAAGTCATGAGAAATTAGAAGCCTTTTGTGAGAACCAATTTGACTTAGTGATCATTTATAAATATCTTCACTTCCTCTTATGAAATTAGAGTATAGATAACCACATTGTTGCATTTTTCATCACAATTTGAACTCATCCCATGGACAGTAGCTTACTATGTACTCATTTGTAGCAAAGAGTTGCCTTAGGAGGTTTCTCGCTCTGACAGTACCTCTAGGGCACAGTGAGTGCACTGCCAAAGTGATAAAATGATTCTCAACAAACCCCCTCCAGTCTGTTGTACCCATCACGCTGATTCTTAGCCACTCTAGACTTTTTTCAGTAGTGGCTTTCTCACCTTCAGATGTTCAGATGTCCCACCTTTTTTCAGTGTTTAAATCCGGTAGTCGTGACAGAGCTTTAAAAATCACTCTCATTGAAGGATTTTCTGGAAATCTATGCCCTTACTTCTCCAATGATGCACACATTGTCAGGTAATTAATGTCAGAATTATATTTCTATGCGCACTGTTAACAGCAAATATCCAAGTAAGGTGGTGCAACAACGCCAGCAACCTTAACATAGCAATGAAGCAAACTGAGATTGCACATGAGCACCAGCAACAAAAAAACCCAAAGGCAGAAGCACAGATACAAAAAAGGCACATGCTTACAGGCATTTTATGAATGCTTTCTATAAGTGTCCCACATCTCTTTTTGGAAAGTTAAAATCTACCTCCACCAGGTGAAAGTAAAGTAGCATCCTCTCTGCAGAATATGACTGTTCTCTAGAGGAACTCACAAATTAAACACTCTATCCTAATATTTCCTAACTATTTGAACACTGTCATTTAAAAATGAGCAATGAATAAAACCCTCTATGCCATGAGCATGTTTCCTCTGCCACACACACAAATTTAAATTGATATTTTCTTTTGGGTTTAGAAAATAAAATTCATTCTGATCATATTACTTGAGTCCTGCATTGATAGTAGTGCACATAGCAAAGAATTCGAGTCCTTGCTTTTTACCTTGCTCTCAGGTACTTACATTATTTTTATCTTAATTTCCTTTCCCCCTCTTTCATCCTTAACTCATATTTATATAAATTTCCTTCAAAACTCCCCATTGTCTTCATATCATCTTAGGTGTCTATCTTGCCAGTTCCATCACATGAATTACTTCCAAATTCCATTGCAAAAGGTTCTCACCTAGTAACAAGAAATTAATTATTTTATTTTTATTGCTTTTTCTAACTTTGGAGAAAGTAAATAGAAATACATACTTAAAAGCATTCATAAGAGGCAGACTATCAGTCTCTATATGAATACCTTGAAATTCATTTTATGTTTTCATTGTATGCTTCCAACATCGAATTAAGCTTTGGCAAATGTAACTTCAACAGTTTACTTCTCCTAAAAGAAGATGATAGGAAAAAGTTGGATTATTTTTTTAACAGCGTAGAAGCTATATACTGAGACCATATGTGCTGTTTCTACTTGGGAATATGCAAAAATTCCTTGGTTTTAACTGACATCCATTCACACATACCATAAAACATTATTTTTTCTCTGTGAATATTCACTTGAACTAGTTGCTTATACAGACTTAGTGTTATTTGTCGTATTTTATTTGTTTTGTAAGGAAATCATGGCAAAGCAAAAGTTCCTTGGTTGTGAGAATAACTGATTTTTCCCTTTGGCTCAAGACAAAAAGATATTTTGAACAAGTCTGGCTTTTGCTCATTTTTAACATTTTCTCTGTTTGTTATAAAAATTTTAAACATTCCTCACTTGGGTGGCCATGGCAGCTAGGGAAAAACAACGGCATTTAACAATTAATCTGAAAATCATAATATGTGAATGAATAAGTGGGTGGGTGGCAAATCAGGCTTCTACACCCCACACCACTAAATAGCAAATTGCAGTTGATGCAGGATTATTAAAGGGATACTGAGAAAACTACAGAGCTCTGACCTGTTCCTTTTATGGGGCTGAGCTGCTCTTTTAGGTTGCAAAGATTCTGTCAGCCATTAAACTTGTGTTTTTTACATCAGAGAAGCACTTCTCAAGCTCCCTAAATCCTGTGGTTTGAGGCACAGGAAGGGTGGGAGTAGAAAAAGCAACTGGGAACCCTTAGAATTTCTTTGCTTTACAGGAAGTTTGGCAAATATAGGTCTGAACATTTTTGCTCAGCACCTACTTTTATGGATTTGGTCACTTAGTCTGCATTTAGTGTGTTCTTCTCATGACTAACAGAGGTCAGAGCCTGAGGTAGCTCAAGGTTATATGAAAGATATATGAATATCCTTTGAATATGAGCACCTGTGAATTTTCATTTTACCCTGAATCTCCCAGACTGTGAAATCCTCCTTCCTCAGGTAACATGAAAAAAGGCCTCCACTAGTCCTCCATTCTTCCACACTGGAAGAGTGAGTCACGTGACAAACAGGACCCTACAGAAAGCCCTGGAAAATGGAACCACTTTTCAGAACATTAATGATGACAGCTCCAATTTGAAGGCGCTGAAAAAAAATAAATATTAAGGAAGTTAATCTTTATTCACAGCATTCTCACAAATTAAAGGTTAAAAACAGGCAGTGCAAGCTCACTAGCTGTTGCCAGCTCATATTTAAAACATTGTCACATCAACTTATTCTTTTGAGATAATGTCACTACACTCACCCTATACACAAATGTTGCTTATTTCCCTTTGCCATTTATTCAGCTTTGTGGCAGTAATTAGCAAAGGGCTGTGATTGACTCAGAGAAAACTGAAGATATAAAACAGGAGCATGATATGAAATGAAATTTCTATTATCATATTTACACCTTCCTCTTATATTTGACTATACAAATCAGAACTAGGAAGAAAAACAGTGGAGGCTTTTTTTAGATTCTTTATAATCTTTTCCTCTTTGTTTTAATTTTCCATTTCCCGTTTAAAGTTTTTTTGCCCTCTGTCCTTCTTCCACTTGGTTGCCTCTGTTTACAGCAATTTTGTTCTGTCTAAATATTAGACTCTGAGTTCCCAAAGCTAGCTAAAAAGCTCTTAAACGTCCCTTGAAGCTACTTCTGCAGATTTCTGCATCCATTAGTTGTCCTGATACAACTATTTTTAGAGCGTTAGTGAAAGGATCAAGCTCAGAAAAATAATTTCAAGAAAGGTTATCACTATTTGTTTTGGTCCTGGCCTAGCCACATAAGCACAGCATAAGTAATTGATCCAGCATATTTTAGAAGGAGTTCAGGAGGTCAAATGAGAAGGAACATGATATCAGATGTGGTATGTGACAATAACCTGCAAAACTAGCTTTATTCTTGGAGTTTTTAACAGGGAAGCTCACTTTGCAATTTAAGCTCAAACTGCTTCAAGTATGTACTTATCTCCTCTTTTGATGCTTTTCCTGCCATCCCTAGGGCTTCCATGAAATGAAGCATTAGAAAAACCCCAACAAACTATGCAATTTACAGGAAACAAATGACTTGTGATTCATAGCCTGATATCCTGCTTCATACTTAATTGATTCCAGTTAGGCATAGCAGGACAGTAGTATTCTGCATTTTATGGCCTAACAGAAATGTCAGCCATCTGTTTGCACCTGCTGAAGTTGCTAAGGATGGGTATTACAAATCCTGTAAGCGTCTGGGCCTGGATTTCCAGAGCAAGAAAGTGTTTTTGTTGATGACTGTCAACATGAAGGCATCATAACAAATGCTAGAGATACATTTGAGAGGGAATGATCCACCCAATCCAAACCACGTGAACATTTTCATCTATACCTAATCTTCAGAAGGACTGAACAGATATTTTTTCTTGCAATTTTGCTGTTAAACTATGGTGAATGAACTAAAGTGTAGAGTCTGTATTACTTGGGACAGATGGAAAATTAGCATGCCATAAAATTCATAAAAAAGTGGTTGATGATGCTGTCTGCCTCAAGAAAATAATTACATAATGATTGTCTCCTTTGAGAATAACTGGAGTTCTCTGATTTACCTACTAGCAATTTTTTTAGATGTTTGATATTCTTCAGGTGAAATGTTTTATATTGTTAACTTATACCTTTAAGAATTTTAATCCTTAGCTTTAAATTTGTAGGTGCCTTGTGTAACTAAGCAATAGTGAAATACAAGTTATGAATCTTGTTTCAAATATTTGCTCTAATTTAGAAGCTGATTATGTTCTCTCACTATTTCTTAAGATGATTGAAAAGTTGTACAAAAATACCTTTTTTTTAATAGAGCTCATTGTTTCCATACAGCTTAAAAAGGTGGTGGTGTTCAGCAAATTCATTAAGACTTTTACTTTTGTCTTTATCAAGTCGGATACTGAACACTAAAAATAGGTGGTTAGAAAGCAGCAGTAATGTATTTTCTGGGCTAAATAAAAAGCAAAACCCAACAATACTTGCTCCTTGCACCTGAAATGCTTGGAAAACTTTAGTTTTCTTAATTATTTTAAAAATGTGCATTCACAATGAAAATTTAAACATAAAATAATCCTTTTAGGAAACTATATACCGCAACATTTTGGTTTGCTACCTGTGTCAGTGTATGTCTTTGATTTTTGGAGGAAGATCTAAATTGAGGCACATATAGCAAGGTCTGACTCCATACAGTGGAGCAGACTCTTGGGTGTAAGGGCCCATGAGCTCACTCATCCTCTGGGAGAGCAAGATCTTGGCACACCCCCATGGGACAGTTTAGACCCAACCGTTTTATTGAAACAGGCTAATTCCAGAAGAGCTATTCTTTCCTCTGGCCACTTTTCACAGATGAGCTTTGAAGCTGCAGAGATGAAAGTCCATAATTTACTTCACTGCAAATTTTGTTGGGTTGGTTCAAGTCAATCCCTTCTGCAATTCAAACTACAGAAGCTAACTTCACAATGAAATAAATGATCGATATTTATGGAGTTCTGTCTGGGTCTGCTGTCTACCAGCTGTGGGAAACTATCCAGTACCTGAGGGATTGTATATGCTGTTGAACTGAGATGAAGTGAATGAATCAGGACTTTCCTCTAGAATACATAAGGTTCCTGTCCTTATGCTAATGTTCAGATATTAAACTGCAGTCTAACAGTCTGATATGGTCTGGAATTATAAATACGGGCAGTCCTGAGTTTAAGGACCCTGGCGCCTGTGAGGATTGTCATTAATATATTATGAATTGTTATCAATGAAAAAAAAAATTATCTACTTTTCTTTCTCTGAGAACTCTTCTTCTGTTCTGGGGTACCAAAGATGACAATTATATCTTTCAAATTATTCATAAAGCTAAATACCACAACGCAGAAAACACAATGCATTCAACATCTCTTTTGTGCAAGAAATTCAGTGCTAAAAGCTGCTATGAATTAAGGCATTCCCTTGAGAGTGATAAACCACAATATATTGAGTGGGTCCAATTACAGAGAATCATTACTGCAAAATAAACCCAGAATAAAAAGATAAGGTTAATAATATAAAATCTATTTATTTTTTAAGATTTTCATTTTTATTTGGGGAATGAGGTAGTTCCCCTACAAATGTTCTCCTTTAGAAGGAGGGAGTTCAGGTCTCAGAGAAGCCCTTGCAGGGGCTTCGGTGACACTTGCAGTAGGCTGTCCTTGGATGCTAACTACGGAAGCAGTAACAAATATCTACCTACTTAACATCTGCCTACAACTATCCATCATTCTAACATAATATAATCAATTATTAGATGAATTCAAACAGCAACAAGCCATCAGAAAATCAGGAAATTAGGGATAAGGAAAGCTGGTTGGCTCAGGTCAGATGGCACAGCTGGAGATTAAAGAGAGAGGAAAGGAGTTAAAATATGCAGGGAAGAAACAAAGTATTTTGATCAGGTAAGCATTCCCTGCCACAACAGAGTGGGAGAGTCACTTTTCCTCTTCTTTCTCTGCTCCCTTTATAGTTAGATCTGGAATGCTGCCAGATGTACTGGAAGGTGGGATAATCATAGCTTGCTGGGTAGGACCAAAATGTCTTCTGTGCTTCCTTAACAGGACAAAAGCCAAGGGGTGATCTTTGGCAAAGTACAGGCCTGCCCCCGCGTCATGAGGGCAAAGTCCCACAGAGGAGCTGAAACCAGTGGCTTTGCTGTGTGCTAGTTTCTATCACATACTGTTCAATGTGCTCAATTTACAACACACTTACTTCTGTATCTACAGCAGTATCTGCACAGCTCGCTGCGCTGAGAATGCCAGTCACAGTCCCTCCAGCGCTGGCCTCAGGCACAAGGCAGAAGGGAGGAGAATACTTGTTAAGACCAACAGCATGATTCACGCTGTTCTGTTTCAGGATGCATTCATCTGGGAAGTGGGGGGAGATTCTCAGCTGAGAGCTTCTCAACTGAAAGAACACTTTCCTGAAAATTCTTTTCTCTTAAAGCTCCCTGAAGTTCTCAGCTTTTCCAGGTATCTCTGATTCCCATGTTTGCTCAGGATACAGACAGACATGTTTCCCAGGCATACAAGAGGCACTAACAGTGATATCACTTACAGCTGGGCATAACCACTACTGAGAAGGAAGTTATAAACCACAAAACTCAGCTGGCAAAATGGCAAGTCAGAAGTGCTTATCTGCACCAGTGCAGTCAAATCAAGTAAAAAAGGTGTAAAGAAACTGAAGATTTTGGCATTGCATTCGTGAAGACACTTCCCAATGACTATTTTATGGAAGCAAACACTTTCTGCATGGGAGCAGTGGTTCTCAAGATATTTAAACTACCCCATCTCTTTTCAAAGGGAGCATGTGACTATTCCCTTAGTTGCCTTGAAATCTGATAGGCACTGTAAGAGTGAGGGGTCAGATTAATGATCCAAATATGCTGTCACTTACTCTAAGGACTGTCCCAGCACAGTCATCTTAGACACACAGTTATATAAACACACACACACCTTTAAGCTCTCCTGAAGATTGACAGATTCTGTCAACTTTGCATACACAGATGACATTCAATCCATTATTCCCACCAGTTCCCAAAGGCCTCAGTCATTCAAGATTTATATCTCAGCTTGTTGATGGAATCCAATTTATTTCTAGCAAAGAAATACTGAATGAGGAAATTGGAGTTAAGCAGTCCACATAAGAATGGACCAAACTCTTTGGAGAAAAGCTTTTGTGCCATATTTGCATTTAACTGACAAAGTTCAAGAAAAGCCATTTCTATACCCATTTATTGGTACAATCAGTGCAAGGATAGGCTGAAATAAGGAATATAGGATGTCTGTATGCATGTCTCTGCATCATATCTGTGCAGTGATTACTCAAAGACCACCCTCATCTCCCATCACACATTTTCAACAATTAGTGTTTTCAGGAAAAACAATTTGCAATTCAGGGAACTTCTATGTAAGACATAACTGTGTACAGTTTTCTTGAACATTCTCACTGAGTCTTGACAGCTCCAAAGAGTGAAAGAAGATTTTCAGGACCCATGGCTTTTGGAAGCTCAAATATTTTTAATATATTTTATACACGGGAAGGGCATAAGAGACTGACAATTATAGCTTACTGATCAATTTGTTACAGAGAAACAACAAAGGATTTTTAAATTATTTATTTTTAAAAGCATTTCTTTGCCTCCTTTAGAAAGGGTTTAAAAACAAGACTGCAATTCCTATGACTTCTTTTTTAATAATTTTTTTTTCTTTTTTTTTTTTTCTTCCCTCCTCAGGGGGAATGGAAGACTTAGCCTTTTTGTTTCCTGACAAGACTGTCTAGAGAGGTTGTTTTTTTTTTTCTTTTGTTTTTTCTGTGGTGAACATACAGATGTGTCACTTGGCATGGCATTGCTAGGTGACCTCTTATCACATCCAGATGCCACTAGGCTGCTCCACTGCCAGTTTCTCTCTGAATGTGTCCCACAGCAGCAGTGATGAACATCATGAGGACTATACAACTTATCAGACTGGGAATCAGCAAGTCATAGTATCACTAATCTTTCATGTAGCGGAATAGATGTCAGAATTTTTAAGGTGACTTTGATTCTCATTACCAGTTCAACTACTTCCCATTACTCTAGAGATAGAAAGAGGAGAGTCTAAATAAATGTAGGGCCCAACAGTAAGATCCTTCATCTTATTAAAAAAAATTAATTCAGTTTTGCATATTCCATCTGTGTGTAACCCTTCTAAAGAGTTCTTAAGTAAAGGTCATTTTTAATTTCTTAATAATATTTCCCAGAACAGACTATTTAAGAATGACAGAATCCCCAATACTTAAAGCAAATGAATATATGCAATATATGCATGTCACTAAATTTAAACATTTGTATTAGATTTAAAACAAACAGGCAGCTTACTAACCAGATCAGTACAAAAGCAGTTTCTGTAATCGAGTTGGCACCAGTTCACAGAAAATATAATTTGAAAAGGTTCACATTTAAATGAAACTTGCTTTTCATGCTCAAATGTCATTCCAAACTGCAAGGATGAGGTATTAACCCTTCATTCACTTCTATTTAATAAAACCCATCACTGAGCTTGAATAACTTTGACTGCATTTATGCACCAAAATATAAAATTAAACCAAAAAACCTGTATTACAATCGCTTAATTCTAAGAAATACCAACCACAAATAAATGGATAAACTACAGTTAGCAGCTAAACTTATGCCTGTAGACTTCACCATGGGTGGGGAAACATAATCCCTGACTTTTTCAATTATGTCTTTCGAAATGAGCCACTCAGCCCTTTTCCAGATGCGTTTTCCCCTACATTTGTGGAGCCAGACAGCTGGGGGCTGTCTGTCTCCCAATAAAAAGGAGCCAAAAACACCCTTCAGGGGTAGTCAAGGCATCACCAGTCCTAGTCCCTGCCTTATGCACCTGAATGGAGGAGAGGCTTAAGCTCTCTTCCAGTCATTTAGAGCTCTGCTCTAGACAATGCTGACAAAACTATTCCAAATACAGAGCTCTTCTATCTCATCACCATCCCAAGGGACTCAGCTAGTCCAAGGGAAAATGAGCACAAGAGGAATGCACAGGGAAGTCATATGTTAATCCAGCTATTCCTACAGTCAGTCGGACCACTGGAAAACTTGCAAGCATATACAGGCATATAAAATGTGTGTAAGTACATACTACATGAACACAGACATATATCTACACATAGGCATGCATATAAGTATGTATGTATATATACATATATAAACAAACTCACACACACATTTGTGCCTGTGTCTGCACACACAATCTGATTTGCCTCAAATCCTATCTCTCTGTAAAAAACACAGAAGGAAATGGAAAGTAGCTTCTGGTATATCTATATCTATATAGATATATACAGCATGTTCATCTGTGCAGAAGGGTAAGAAACCCAGCATGATTTGTGACTTTACTTTCCCCTCTGCCCCATAGCAATCTTGGTGCGTCATGAGCATTGAACTAAAAATCCATCAAGAAGAGTGGTCTGATACATGCCTCCTGATCACAGACAAAAGCAGCACAAATGAAGATATACAAAGCTTTATCCATGCAAATATGTTTGGAGAGTTAGAGGTACATGGGCTTTCTGAGGATTCTGTTTGTGATGGTCCTACGTAATTTCCCCTTCTGGAGCTGAAGGGTTCTCACTGTTTCCTCAACACTCACGTTTATTATATGAGATGTACAAGCTGAATTGGTATGTTTCTAAAAGTACCAACAAATACTCTTGCAAGATAGTACTCTTCATTAGTGGTGCTTTTGAATTACTGAAAGTGTGATAGATGGATTTTAATTTGCCAAAATCAAACAACTCAAGTATTGTTTTATTTTTATTTTTGTATTTTGCTGAATGTAGGAATTATATTTGATAGAAACTTTAGAATAGTTTTTAACTGTTAAGCTTTAAATTGCACCCAGTCTGTGGCTGTGAGGAACTGATAATGATCCTTTCCTTTGAGATGTAAGTAGCTGGCGCCTCTTCTATCAGAAAAACTGGAATTCCAGGTTCTTTATCTTTTCCTGCAGTCGGTGTGGAGACAGAACTATCACTCCTCATTAATATGTAAGAACTGGCCTTTTTGTTAGAAACTGGTTTTTCCAGACCTAGCTCACCCTTCTTTTATTTTCCAAACCGAGGATGGACATTGATTCTTAATCCCCAATTCCTGACGAATGCCAGGGCAAAGTTATTAAGTTAAAAGTTTTCTTTCTTTAAGAAAAAGAAAGAAAGAAAAAGCAGCACCAAAGCCAAAACTCCTTTTTT
>WBMV01001832.1:99242-151949 GCA_013396655.1 Campylorhamphus procurvoides | reverse complement strand
CAAACCTTCCCTTCCCAAACCTTCCCTTTCCTAGGCAGTCAGGAGATAACAGGGAATATTTTAATATTAACAACATTCAAGATGTATAAATAGAAATTGACCCAAGTAAATGTCAAAAGAAATCTGAATGCAAAAGCAAGATACAATTTCTGTAAAGATATATTGCAATCAGTATTATACCGATTTTTTTTAGATTTTTTAAACTACTCTTTCTGTGAGAGCTATAGGTGTAGAGGAAGAAGTGATCACTTATTCCACGTTTGGTCAAGGTTTTATTATTGCTTTTCCAGTGCCCTGGTTCTCATAATTGGTTCAAGCTTTCACAAACAAGGGCATTATTTCTAATTTTATACTGCATAAAGGATACCAATATGGAAAAGTTTAATAAAAATGAAAATTGGTAAAGCAATTTACAACTGGAAAATTGTGAGAATATTGGCTTCAAACATACTGAAGAAGTATTAGCCAAAAGAATCTCAAGAAGCCTGCCTTTTTAGCAGAAATCTGCCTTTTTAGCAGAAATCTGCCTTTTAGTTTAAATATGGCTCAACTGCAGTGCAGATGAGAGAAAAGTTCTCATGAACAGAGAAGGCACAATGTAATTTTGTGACTAATTATTAAAAAGTAGACATAGTTAGAAATACGATTGCTTGCTACCTTCACCTTAGGATCATTACTGCCAAGGTAGACTAATAACACAATTACTTTCAGAAGAAGTTCTTATTTTGCTGAATTAACAGAAACTGGTAGATGTACAATTTAATATGCAAATTGAAAAAGGGAGTTGTAGAATTCTGGCAAGAATTCCCCTTTTATTTGTGTGTGCTCATTATTTTAAAAGGAATCTAGATATGTTTCTTCAACTTAACTAACTCTTCTTTCTTTCTTTCTATCAAGTAATGGCTTCTCATCGTAATTGCTACAAATTGAGATTTCCAAAATTGCTGAAGAGAGTTAAGTGCTCAATTCACTGTGAAAGCCAGAGGGAGAAGAGTGTGTTACACTGGGTTTGAAACTACAATGTTCACCCTCACACTGTTAAATAAATGCCACCTGGATTTTAATAAACCCTTTTTATTAAAAGAAAGCACTTTTGAAATGTTTTATATTAAAAAGAACATTCTTTGTATTTTTTGGTAAAAAGAAATTGCCATCTAAGAGGTTCAGATTCGTTTGGAAGTTCTTATACCTGAATCTGTCTGTTGAAGACTTTTGGTATTACAACATTACTTTAGAATGTTTTTATAATATTTATATATGTATTAAAAACAACAGGTATGGCATAATCTTTGTAATGTTATATGACACATGAAACATATTGTGTTTCAAAACAGACTTCAGCTCCATTTAAACAAATTTAAGCATTTTAAACTGTATTTTTACTGTGTATTAGTGAAAAAACCCAAAGCATATGAAATAGATTCACAGACATGTAATTATGCTGAGAGATGACTTTGGAGATCAAGAGTTACTTTATACTTAGGAATAATTTTTACCTGAGATATTGCAGTCAGAATTTAGTCCTTGCTTTCCCAACTGGAGATTTTCGTTCAAGCATTTAATTTCATTTTGTTCATTTAAAATCGGAGCAGATGCTGAAAGCTGAGTTCCCTACATTCCAGCTTGAATTATTAAGCACCCAAGCACAAGCACTCATTTCTTTTTCCCATTAGTAGAATACCTATGGGTTTGACCTGAAGACCAGGCCTGAGGTCCATAATGCCAGATGCTTCATTTTTTTTTTTGATATCTGCTGATACAGCATAATACCAAAACCTCTCTATGTGTCAAGATTATTGATGCAATGTCTGGAGATTGTTTTAAATGGCCTGCTGCCATTCCAACTGGTATTTTTATAGTTTGCTTTCCAAGAGAAAATGCTCTAGGAAAAAGTTGCATCATTTCATACCTCTCCTTAAGAGTCAGATGTTCATTCCAGGTTACTGATAGATGATGCTCCTGGAAAACTCTACTGGAGGTAGGGAGGGACATGCTTTCTTTCCTTGAGATCCATGGTATAGTTGTTTTATAAAAGATAGCTGAAGGAAGAGGTCTGTTCTTTTTTCTAGAGGGACTGAGTTGAAGCTAGTGCTCAGGCATCCTGAAGGAATTTTTTTACTCACTACCTCTTTTAAGATCATGTCTGAACAACTATGTGGAAGCACATACAGAAGAGTTGATATTCTGGTTCTGCCTTATGTCCTTAAATGAAAATAGTTACTATTACTGCATTTGTGGGGAAGCTCAATCTCAGATAAGGCATCTTTAAAAAGATGTAGCCACATGCTGTAAATCTGCTCAGTTTTCTACAAAGTTTTAATTAGATGCCTAAAAAGTCAGCCTATCAATACCTGGGGATCCTTTTGATTAAAAAGGAGGCACCTAAGGAGGCCAGGTGTCTCCAGAGTTAGGCAGTAGTTGAGCTGGATACTAGGATTACATTTAGAATTTAGGCATCTAAATTTCATCTTCAAGCATCAAGTTACTTCTTTTCAAAAATGACTATGTGGACTAAGTCACCCTAGTTATAACAACAGAAAGAAGTTTATGGAGTAGGCCCTCAACAATGAAACCTTCAATGTAGTGTCATTCATGAATTTTCCTGATTGGCATAGTTAAAGGCTAGAACCATTTCAGTCAAAGAGGATAGATATTTGATCTTATTCTGCCAGGTAGAGGCACAGTGCAATTTGTACTTCCAAAACTTTCAAGAACTGTAGCTCCCCTATGCCTGTCTCCAGGTGTGTGATACATATCCTACTGCCTTTCTGCAGACTCATCATCATGTAGTTAATAGAAAGGTAATGAAGCTATGGGAATTAAAGAATAAAACATAATAATCCTAGATATCCATGGAGTTCTAATACTGCTTAGCAACATCATGCATTTCGTGATATTGTGGATATCTAGTGGATGGCTAATTTAAGTTTTACTATCTGTTCTGAAAAACATTTCCAAGGTTTGCAACTTTTCTGTAGCTACTATGCTCAGATATTTTTCCTTTTTCTTGTCTTTTGTATGTATTTTACTTCTTCACGAATACTGCTGAATGGATATTTTCAGGACAAAATGACAATAGGTGCAAAACTCCTCTTTAAGCTTTCTCCTAGTGTTTTCAGTTGTCCTGGGATCATGTGTTGGGAAATGAATATTATGGGACCATGTATTCCTAGGTGCCAAAGGCCTAGATCCTAGAAAACAGATCTTATTAAATAAGTGCAAAAATCTGAATTTCTGAAAATAACTCATGTTGCTGTAACTTTCAACAGTTGAATAGATATATCTACAAGGATATCTACAAAGAGACCTCATCTCCCTCTCTGACCATTTTTCTTGCTGGTTGACCATAAAATAGATTGGAATTGAAAGTTATAAGGCTTTGTTAGTGGTCACAGGGCTGTATTATTACACTGCTTCCCTTCAAGCTAATTAGCCCTCCTAAACATGTTAAGTACTGTCCAAGTATAAATTACTGCAAATACTTTTTCCATATGAAAATATTAGTATGTACAATAAAAAAAGAATCACTTCAACATGCCCCAGAGTCTTCTTTTATATAAAAGCTTGTATTGTTATAATCAAATTCAGGCTCCTTTTGCTGAGATCATATCTGTTACGTAAGTACAGCCATGGAGTGCCAGCTACTTCATGTATTAGTAGCAATCTAAGAAGTAATGTTCTTGTCAGTAGGAACAGTAGCTCAATTCATCTTACTATGCCCAATCACAGCCTTATATAATAATGTTGTGCTCCCCCAGAGAGGAACAGAATGTTTCCTTTTGTCTTCGTTTAGTGTTTGCCATTTCCCCTTTATAAATAATATGCTGCAGTTAGGAATCCTCATGCTGCTAAAATTAAAACATTGTCTTCCTTTTGGCATCCAGGGATCTGCAAGACAGCATGAAGAACTTGTGCAGGTGACCCTTTCCAACAAGAAAAAGTTGAAATGCTGCAGTTTAGGCTTGGTGCCTAATTTGCCTTGTAACAAATGACACATTTGTCTTTTACCGCACACACACAATCGTCTGCTCTGGTGATATCCCTGCAATACCTGTGGGGAATTGCAGGGAAGCCAGGGAAGAGGGGACTTTGCAATAATCTATTTTACCCTGAGTATGCAAAGCTGCAAAGAGGGCTGCTGCAACCCTGGCATCCTCCAAGGAAATATTATTCATTATGTATTTACAGTTATTGGATTAAAACTTTGTAATGTGTTCTGTTCAATTAATAATAATACAGAGCGGAATGAGCTATGAAATGCATTGGGCCTTTTAAAATATCTAATATAAGGAAAGACAAGCAGTTTGTCCTAATGAATGCATCTAATTGGTGCACTTTATTATAAAGCACTGGAACAGCATTTTTCACCAGGCAGTTCTATTTGTAACAGGCTGTCTCTAGCACGTCAGGGTGTAATAAATGTGCTGCAGACTAGAACTGCTGATTAGTATTTCTGGAAGCCCAGGAAGTTAGTAGACCTTATTTGCCATTGCAGAAAGACCTTCCAAATCCTTATGGAGGGACATGCAGCACTGTGATCCATTAGGGATATGCTTATGTGATCAACCTTCTGGAGATCTCTTCCCACGGGATGTGTGTGCAGCTGTGGCACCTGAACAGTTGAAACAACTAAGAATTGCTGGTACTTTGTTGTACCTCTGGTGACTTCCACAGTACTGATATACAAAAAGGGCTTTCAATAAATAGTGTCTTCAACACAGCTTTTACAGCAATAGCTTGAGACAGATGCATGGTTTATGTATGACTGTAACTCACTGTCCACATCATCCTTGGTTCATTTTTGATGAATTTAAAGAGGAAGAAAGAAAGGATGCACATGCAAGATTTCTTTTGAGGTATAAGAAGAAACAAAAAAGCCCTAGAGGCACTTCTGAAAACACACCTTAAAGCCTTAGAGAAAAACCGTCAACAGTCAACATTCCTTTGGCAGGACCCATATAGAGAATGACATGACAACATTCAAGGAAAATAGTTTAGATAATATCAAATCTATACAAAAATCTAATCTATGCTGAAGAATTAAAAGACTATGAAAGGAGTGAGCTTTGACCCAGAATTCTTTTGTTTCCACTCTCAATAGCTAAAACAAAGCTTTTCAGGCCTTTATTTCCCAGAAAGTTGTACTAGTAAATTCAGTCAATTTTATTTTCATACTTTTGAAATAAAGGATACTGAAGAAAGCTTTCCTTGGAAAAATAAAGAATCCTTCAGGTGCAGAAGACACTTCAGTCCTTATATTAGGATGCCTTTCAGTCTCAGCAGTACCTTAATTTCCCTTGGTATTCACTGCTGAAAGAGGTACCCTGCACTCCTTGCTGGGGCTGGTAGTCCATTAGCCTGAACCTGGGAACATCTCCCAACTTTATGATGTTATTCAGCCTAACAGCATTAATCTCCTTAATACATTTTTCTATAATAAGATGGATCCACCCCATTACTTTTACTAATTTATCTGAAAGAACAGAGGCTTCCACACTGGTTGCTTGGGCACTGCCCTGCTATCTATAGTGTTCAAAAACATGCTGATTCTCTGTAATGTAAAAGAATAAATCATATAGCCATACAGTTATGATAGTATATTTACCTTCATTAGTACTCCTGTCCCTGAGAAAGACAACTTTATGATGAGACAGTGGTACAAATGAGGTCATGGGTTACAAATAAACATATTATGTATATGTATTTCTGCTAGGAGCCTAAGGCAGAATCACAGAATATGCTGAGTTGGAAGTGACCCATAGGGATCATCGTGTCCAGCTCCTAGCCCTGCACAGGACCATTCCCAAGAGTCACAGCATGTGCCTGAAACAGTAATGTTCAAATGAGATAAATGAAGAAAACAGGCCTCAACAAAACGTAATCAGGCTGCTACATCCCTTGTTCTGTCACACAATATACACATTCAAACTGATTGGTCTCAACCATATCATATTACGTTTTCACACCAACCAATGCTGAGACTAAACCACAGGGAAGTAGAGTGGCAGTTCTGAAAGGCACACACACCCCAGGACAGGGCTGTGCTGCCCACTGACAGTGGTACTGAGGCTTGTATGTGTATGATGTACAGAATGGTCCAGGGTGTGACTGTTAACTCCTGCTCAGATTTTGGTTAACCCAGCTCATGTTAAACCTGATGTTATGTTGAGAGCAGCAGCATTAGGTCAAAGTAAGCGCACCATCTAGGCAGGACAGGTGGTCAGAAAGTGCTGAAAGGTCATTGTTCAGCCAAAATCACCTGCAAACTGCTGTCTCCAGCAGGCACTATGTTTTGTCTGGCAGTTTCCTCAGAGTCCACTAACTTACTCCAAGATGAGGAGTATAAAACATCTAGCTGAAGATGTCCCTGCTCATTGCAGAGAGTTGGACTAGATGACATGTAAAGGTCTCTTTCAACCCAAACCATTCTAAGATTCTATGATCTTACCCAAAAAGATTTTGAAGCTGAGCCTTTCCTGCTTCCTGATGTGATACAGGAAATGCCTGCACCATGATGGAGGAGGAAGGATTAGCACTTTCACCGTTGGCTAGGAAACCAATTCTTTTCTTCTGCTCATAGGTGTATGATATTGAGAGTCATGGGTTTGTGAAATCTCATGAAATCTTATTCACTTGAATGGTAAGTTGATTAATGTGACAGACTAGTCTGGATAAAAGGTGATGAAGCCTCTGTTTGTCATGTTTATTATATTGCTTAGTAAGCTCAGGAAATAAAGTTGAAATCACAGAGTATGTTGGCTTGTAAATTTGAAAATCTGTATCACTCAGTCCTGGCTGTCCATTATGATCTCAGGATAAATCAAAGTGTAATTGATGATATTACTAGAAAAATGGCAAAGGCTTATATATTTCACAGCCTATTTACTGTATTCCTGCTACCCCTTCCTGCTCAAGAGTGAGTGCTGTGGGAGTAATCATGTTGATTAAAGAAATAGCCCTGCAGAAGCGAGTATGCTGGCTTTGGACCACTCTGTGTAGTGTCTGGACCACTGTCTTCATTCTATTAACATAACTTTATATAATTCTATTAACATAATTTTATATGCTGGTGTTTCTGAATATTATTTTCCTTGTCTTTTACCTAATTGTCTATTACCTATTTTTCAGTGGTGTCTGCCAATAGTGATCCTGATCTGTATGTCACCAGGTGTCTGTGGTCTTCTGTTTTTCCACCTCAAGCCCTGCTTAGGGGCAGCAGCCAGGACATGGTATGCCAGAAGGGTGAATTGGAAAGAGTTTGGAAGACTTTCGTTTCATGCCACTGTCTCTTCATGAGGCATACATTAAACTCCCAAACATTATTTAATTTAATACTGTTTCCCCTGCGCTCAGAGTAAGACAACAGCCCTTGCAGATGGTTTGGCATCACAAACCCCCGAGGAATCATGGTTTCATGAGGGAAATAAGTATTTCAAGGAATAAACTCTTCAGGATAATTCTGAAATTCTTTGGAGATTTCAAAGACACAACTGTACAATAGAAAGTGTATGGCCTTTTGACATTCAGTAGACAGGAAGGAGAAGAGCAAACCAAATCCCACAAAAACAAAAGCAAATACTTTCTCCTTGCTGCTTTTGATGACAGGATATAAAAGAAATTGTATTTCTTTTTATAAAAGAAGTGGTCCTTATTAGGATTTCTTACATGCTGGAAACAATCTCCTTAATAGGTCATAAATAAATTACAGATATTCTACATACACAGTCAAAATACAAACCTGAATTAGCTCAGCTTGATGGAAAATATTTGTGTATCTTGTAAATCAAATTCTGTCATCTAAAGGCATATTTTGCCCTGCATTCTCAATTGATTGAGCCTGAACTGAAATGTTCCCTTTTGGGTCAGAGGCTGGAATTGGCCTTTTAACTTGCTTTGCAAGAGCTTCCAGGCCTGAACTTTCTCAAGCATAAATGTCAATACAGTAGTCAAAGTATCTGACTTATTCCAGTTAAGACTTTTTTTTTGTGTATTTCCATATATAGGATAATATTAAAAAAAATAATCCCCATGTTCTGTCTATTACTAGAATATATATTAACATACAAAATAAATAAAAACATACTGAGGAGATTCCTCTACATGTTATCTCTGGAATACACACAGTACTGCAATTTCTTGGAACAAGTACACAATGCATAAATATTTCTGATGGTAGCTTATAAAAAGGACATGCACAGTGTATGATTATTACAAACTTTATTTTCATGTCTCTGAAAGGTTAATGATAATTTTGTTTTCCTCAATGTTCCTGAAGAACAGTATGGGATGCCAAAAGATATCTGAAATACGTACAGATAGGTCCCAGGTAAAATGGAAAAATATATAATGAAAAGAGGTGAGAATTTTTCAGTAAATTATTATTAATTAATATTATTTACATTTCAAATATTTTATTATCCCTTTGGTTTGAACTCAGTTTTGGGTTGGTTTTGCAGCAGAGGGGCTTTCAGAGCCTGCACAAATCTTCTCTAGCTGAACAGAGGAAGAAATGAGGAAGAGAGCTGAGTATGTGCTCAAATGTCCAAGTGTCTTGCAGTCACCGTTTTACCCCAAAACAATTTAGTGAACTAACTGTACTCTTAAATTACTGCTCATTAAGATAGCACAATGCACCAATTACTGTACATCAAACTGCTAAAATAACCACTTTGACTGATTTCCCTTTCCCTTTGTAAGAGATACAGGTTGCGTTTTGGGAAGTGACTTCTCCGCATCCCAAGTCTCTTGTTTACTGAAACTGAGTAAATACATTGTAAAAGAACTGAAAAGTCCATTTCCTGGTAGATTAAAGACCTTGAGTAATTGTAGGTTCATGGGTCTTTGTGTTCGTTTTTTATAATATCTTTTTCCTAATTAGGATTTTTTCCCATGATCCAAAAATGGCCACTTTCATAAAGCTTTTTATTAAAGAATTTAAGCATTTAAAGACAAAAGTACAAATATGGTCTCTTCACAGTAGTGAAAACAGAAAATATTAAATATATTTAATAGCTAATGTATTTTTCTTTTAAAAAAGTGAAAGCTGCACGACTATATCATCACACTATATGACTATATGTGTGGGTTATTAATCTGATTTTACAGTTTTAGGCTGGCTGGAGTGTAGGGCTAAGGGAGCTTCCCTTTGTTCAGAATACTGGATATAGTTAAGTCCTGCCTGACAGACAGCTTACTTTTGCCAATATAATTTAAATTATTAATTTCCTTATAAATTATTATGCAAAAAAATCAAATGCTAAATTTCCCTATCAATTTTGGCACAATTTGGAGAGACAGAAAACATTCAATGGAAATTGTATGACTGTACACATAGGGAGATAGTTTGATGTCTTTGAATCTGTGAAAAAATTACCAATTTCTGAGAATTTAATGGTGGTTAATAAATATGTATCTAAAACTGCCCCAAAATAGTCAAGCTTCTCACTACTGTCTTCATTAGGTGTGCTAAGGGTTGGTCACTTTACAACATTTCCACTTTATGAGTCTGTAACCATTTCTGTAAAAACAAATGCCAAGTGTTCAAATGGGGAATAACAGGCTATTTTCATCACACATAGTTTAGTTTGGAATAGGGGGATTCCTCAGTAGAATATCAATGTCCAAACAGTTGAGTAGCGTGGATGTGAGTGAGTAAAGGGACAAAACAGCCAATATTGGTTCATGCTGCCAGACTAATGGAACCCAAGGTACAGACACACCCCTAAATGCTAGCTTGGCACTATTTGATCAGTCACATTGGAGGCACATTTGCCCATAAAGAAGCCTGAACTAAGAAGATGAATGTCATCACAGCAGAGTCAACCTTTGTGCTAGGCTTCTAAATACACCTAGTGCTCCTGTCCGAGGCATGAGATAGCATTAAGTATCAACTTTGCCAGGCCTTAGTGGCAAATCTCCATATGCACACAATTTGAAAATATAGAAGGCTACAACAGATATAGAAATAACCCCCTACCTTTCCTATATAGTTATCCATGAAATTGTTGAGAACGTCATGCTGTAGGTGTGCACACTTCTGAATACGCAGGTACCCTCTTACACCAGTCAAGCCCATATGTGCCTGAATGGCCAAAAACCAGACGCCTGAGCCTGCTTTGAAGCCAATGGTCCTTTAGGGTTCAGACACTTTCAAAAGGAAATCTCTCCAATATCATATCTACATCCATATTAATGCACATGTACACAGGAAGGTTTTATGTGGCAGCCAGGCTCTTTTTGGTGGTGCCAAGCAACAGCAAAAGAGGCAAAGTGGAGAAACTGAGGCACAGGACATTCCACCTGAATATGAGGAATAACTTTACTGTGCAAGTGACTAAGCACTAGAACAGATTGCCAAGAGTGTGGAGTCTCCCTCGCTGGAGATAAAGAACCACCTGGAAGCAATCCTGTGCCATGTGCTCTGGGATGCAGCTGAGCAGGGAGATTGCACCAGGTGACCCCTTCCAGCCTGACCCATCCCGTGATTCTGTGATCAAACCATCAAGTTCCTATATCACAAGCATAGAGCCCAATGGTTTCTAACACACTGGGAGTGTCCTTTCACTTAAACCATAACCCTCAGTGGGATCGTGATGGCTGCATCTAGCTTACTCTGGACTTTGTGGGATGGATGGCAACAGGGTAGCCAAAGGCTGTCTGGAATGATGACCCAGATATCTTACTGCTATGCAAATATAAGTCAATTATGTTACTCCATAAATAGCGGACAGCCCAGGGCCTGCTGAGCTCTCCTGTACAACAGCAGGCTGCATGCCAGGATATCCCCTTGACCAGGGACATCTCCCAAGATTAGCCCTTGAGGCTGAGAGAGCCTTTGCCATGATAGATTCTGTGTAAGTGATTAATAGCACAGTAAGCTTTGAAATCTTAGCTAAGTGATAGAAAAGATTGATTGTGCATACATAATCCTTTAGACATAAACCACTAACCATGTCTGAGACAAGGAGTGGATCCAGCTGCACCAAGACTCCTCTTTGAGAAGTTTAGAATGCAAGGGGGTCCTATCTGAGCCTCATGACTCAATAGCCCTGAGAGCTTTGTCTGAGCCCATCCTCCATGCAATAAGGTACCAAGCATGCCTTGCTATCAAATCCCATCAAACCACTGCCACATTTACCACTGAACTTTTTTAACTCCCTCTTTTCTGTCAATAAACTGTCTTGTCTCCGTTACGACTGAAGTGCATGCTTCCATCCGTGACACAGTCTCACATTGTTTCTTAGGAGTTCAGAAACCGAAATAACCAGACTGTGTCTTCTTCAATTATTTATTTCTCTTCTACAATCACTTCATCTCCAAGGATATGAATGTGATATTACTCAGCTGTTTCTTCCTCATAAACCATTTTACTACACTTAGGTACGTCAAATAAATATAGAAATCTGTAATAGGCTTATTAAAACAGGTCATTACAGTCATCTTATTGTGCAAGATTGATAACAGGACAGAAAGATAATAAAACATGATGTTTCAAAAGTGAGCAATAAAAAAGTCACAAAAGAACAGAATAAAAATTTTATTATGCAGTGTCAGGAACGTAAATAGTTTCAAAAGTGATATTGTCAAGCCTTTTGGGACCCATCTCATGGTGCAGTCTCTTGTCAAAAAAGTGAAAATAGAAATAACTTCACAGTGCAGACTGATAGTTTATAAAATAAGTACAGACAGTATTCTGCTCAATAATCTATATTGAATTACAACAGCTTAAGTTTTGGACAGCAATTCTAAAAACTTTCTATAGAACCAAAATTTGTTCTACCACAGCAATATATAAAATTTGTTATTTTGGGAAGTCACATCCTGCCACTGTTAAAATTATTAGTACATCCATCTATATTCTGAAAACGTTTTTTTTGTTTGTTTGTTTGTTTTTCAGCTCACTGGAAACAGCCCTTATCTATAAAAGTAACATACCTATTTTTTATTGCCTGATTATGCTCCAAGCTTTATTTATGGAAAAGTCTTCCCAGCACAAATATTTATGCACCAGATGATGACATGATATCTTCACAAGGGAGTAGGAAATGCACTTCTGGGGAATATTTTGGAGAGTTGAGTGGAGTTAGCTAACTGCTGCATGTCTGTGACCTCTCTGGTGCCTGTATATATTACAGCAAAAGTGAACCTGGAATTGAATGAAAATTCAAATGGAAAGGATCTCCTGTATCATTTTTTTTCTTTTCTTTTAATTTAGTATCTAAATTCCATTTGCTTTGTGTTTTAGTCATATTATGTGGAAGTCTGGTCCTTATGCAACAGTCAATGTTGCCACTGTACTTCTAATAATTTCTGTGTTTTTCACATTCCCCTATAGGCAACAAGTAAGTGAATTAGGTTTGGGATTTAACATGTATCTTCTACATCATCAGTAATAACAGACCAATTGAACTGTCTTTTTTTGGCTGCTAAGCTGAATAACTCAGTTTTGAAAATTTCTGCACTAAAAATTAACTTTTAGGGAAAATGTACTTTAATTTAGTCAACAAATTATTTCTTGTAGCAACTAAAATCAATTTTGACATTTTGAAACTGTGTCAAGATTTCTGAAGAAAAACTGGAATTCTTTTGCAAAAGAATATTATTGCTATGAATGCTGTTTTTTCTGCGTATCCTGCCATCTTGCTTTCTTGATCATACATGAGAATTACTAGAGCCAAAATGGTTGCTCCATAACAATTCCTACAAATGCAAAGCAATTTGAAAGCTGCCAATTTTTAATATCCATATGTAAGACTCTATATTCTACTTTGTCTTCAAAGATTAAACTTCATCATTTGAAACAGGAAGGAAATCATTCAACTTCCCAGAACCATCTATGACAGAGTACTAAATATGTCCTAAAAAGTGAGCAGTGTTCCAATCTGATGCTGAGTGAGTTGCTTTAAAACAAGTTTTGTTTCACTGATCTTTGGTTTATATCTGGTTGAAAGATGACATATTGTTGGAAATAGTGATGCATAAGCTCCACATACGTATTAGGAAGTCATAATGATTGTGGAAAGAGCGGGAATTTTGGCTCAAGACAGTAAGTTTTCTGATTAATTAAAAAGGGGAGAAATATATTCTCTGACAAGGTAGGAATTCAGGGTGCATTTTATCACTCAGGAACCCACACTTTGCAGGATTAGACAAATACCAATTCTGCAGATGTTACTCATGAATTTTTGCAGATACCAGATAAATCTAAAGCAGAGACTCACCGTCTTAATTTTTTCCTAACTCCTAGGCCTTCAATTTTTCACCTTGACAATGTTTCTTTAGAGAAATGATACAGTATAAACACACTTTCTGAAGGAATTAAGAGAGACAAACACTGAGAAGTACAACAAAATTCCTACATTCTTGCCTGGACAGAGCACACCCCACAAATACAAGGGAAGGTCAGCTTTCATCTCTTGGATTTCCCAAGTGTCCCTGCTCTGAGAAGCAAAGGAGCCAACGGCAGGAGCAGTGGAGGTGAGCAAGTTACTGTCACTTAAAATAAAAGGGAGATGGACCCAAAGTTTTTAAACAGATATTAGAACCATTTTCTTATGTTGTATGACTAAAATTCAGGCACGCCTGATGTTTTACCAGAAAATAGTACCCTTTATCTGTTAATTTCAGAGTCCTGTACACATTAAAAGTGCAATTAATAGTGTATGTACCAAGCAATTAGATGACTTGTTGTGACCTTTCAATTTACATTGTGACAAAGACACTTGGAATTCGCTAGTAGACCATTTTCTGGCATTCACACAGCCAGGTTAATGGAGCTTGGCAATATTTAAATCAAAAGGGGAAAGATGAAAGCTAATTAAGGCCAATATACTAATGCTCAAATAATTTGTATTAATAGAAATTAAAAAGAAAGGGGCAAAAAGAATCAGTATTACTGGGAGTGAACACATTTTTCTCTACTAATTTAAACACCACTATGGGATAATTTCATTTTTGGCTTGTGCTCATATTGCATGACTTTTATTAACATGAATAGGACCACTGAATTTATCTAGTGTCGATTGGGAAAGTGTACCACATTATTTTTGAACAAAAAAACCCAACAACACAGGTTCTCACTGCATATTTAAAAATCTGAAACACACAGTTAAAACCCTCCCAAATCTTGGCATGGTTCCCTGATGTGCTAAATACTGTATTCCAGGTTGAAAATGTCCTCAACTATGGAGCAAATTGTCAGTTTCGGAAGAAGGTGGTCTTTTGCACAAAAGCCTTCTCTTTCCTAAACTCCATCAGCAATACACTCCCACAGGTATAGCGAGTGCAGGACTGATGTGCCGGTGATGTAGCCTCAGTCACTTCTGCAGGGTCCCTGGGTTTTCTGGGGCTGCCAACTGACTGAGCATGAATCCTGCACCAGGAGCACTTTGGTACTCTGCCCATCACCAGACAGGGAAGGGACATCCCGCTGTGCTTTTCCTCTTCACCCTCACAGAAACAAGGGACAATTACAAGAGAGTCAGTTTGCTTCCATGGTTCCTCTTACCAGGAAATTATAAAAAATTAGCATTTTGGCTTGTTACAGAATGGTACCCTCTTCCAAAATTCTTATACCTGCTTAGTAGTTGGTTTAATCAAAACATTTCATTATGAAGTTTACAAATACAGGTATTTTGAAAATGTCTGTGCTGTATCCCACTCTCTGATGAGTATATAAAAAAATGTTTCTAATTCTGCTAATTTTATTTGCAGTCAGATGTTCTTTTCTTAACTGATTTGAAAAATGAATTACTACAAAGATAGCAGTAGTAGTAGAATGAAGTAATATGACAATTATCACAGCTTCTTCCAGACAAGCCTCGACTTTGCCAAATACCGATGAAAATCACAGTTAACCGAAGAACTGAGATGTTTCTATAATAATTTACATTGAGAATTTACTATCTAACTTTCAATCTCAGACTTTCAATGGCATTTATTTTTCTTCTTGTAGTCTCTACACAAGTCAGCCTACCTCTAAGGACATGCATTTGCTAAAAAGACATTTTCTTTCCTCTTACAAATACCTTTTTCCAATGAATATGATTCAGTATTAGTAAGGCAAATTTTGATAAAAAAAGAAGTTCCTGTGTTATTTTGCAGGCCAAGATTTTAATGATAATCTTCTGTAGCCAAAGTCATGTTTTGAAAACAGGTTTACTACCATGTGCGATTTATTAAGGACAGCAGAGTCTTACTTCAAAAACCATCACTGAACCATGTAGTGAAAGGAAGAAGCACTTCCCTTTTTATCCATTCTGTCTCTCTTAAGTTCACTTAGGGCTCAATTATACAAGTCTGTGACAAAGATGCCCCTTGACTCCTGTGTTACAAAATTCAGCCTTCTTGAATTTCCTGTTTATATTTCTAACCTAGTTGATATTCTTGTCATGTGCCTGTGAACACTTCCAGGACTGTCTGAATGCTTTCAAGAAGGAGGTCATTGTTCTTTTAGGATCATCAAACAATCATGAGTGTATCATGAATCAAGATGGAAAACACGAGGAGAATGTTCTCCTGAAAGATAAGAAAACACATAACTTCTGCAGTGCAAGTCAAATGACTCATCCCAAAAAGGAGCATCATTTTTCTAGTGCTGGAATGGCAGCCTGCAGATTTCCATATAGCAGTCCTGGTTTTCACTGAACTTTGATCGACTCAGGACAGCATGAAGTGTTTTTCTTTTATGGCTAAGGTCAGGGAAAATATTTCTTGTCATCTGCTTAAATAAAAAGATCTCTTTCCAGACAGACCATCTGTCTTTCAAGAGAACATTCCAAAAGCCAATCCAGTGTGAATTTCACTGATTGCACTATGATATTTATCTGAATCTGTGTAATAGTGTGTCCTGGAAGGTAAAGCTCACATGCTGAAGAGTTAGGATAAGGGGAGGATAGTGAGAAGACAAGGAAACAGTAGTAATTACTATTTTCTTCTAGGATCTATATTTGCCATCTCTGTCTTGAGGAGTTTCATACAAGGTTATCTAATTGTACTGTTTGAAGTATGGTTTGTTCTTTATTAATCTTCCTTTTTTCCCCTATGAAATATTTAAATTTAAGTTGTCCGAATAATGAATCTGGTAGTCAGGGGCAAAAAAATTTTAAAGATTGTAAATTCTGTTGTCCTACAATAGTACCCACCCACCCCGGGGCAAAAAAAATTTGCCTTATCTTGGTCAAATATATTATTTTGTTCACGCATTAACCCTTGATATGCTTTTAAAATTATGTTTCTCTTTTCAATTATCAAATCAAAATCTAACATTAGATTAAGAATATTAGTATTGCAAATTTCAAAAATGAAAAAAATATTTGACATTCTCATCTTCCTTTTGGATAAAACAGAGTGGACTCCTAAAAGAATCAAGAGCCAAAACAAACAAACAAACCGAAAAAGAAACTCTAGAAAGCCTTAAGAAACAGCAACAATGAAAAGAATTCTATTTGTTTGGTCTACATTGTAACAGTCTGCAGCTACTTAAAGAAGGTTTCAGGAATCGTGATAATGCAATGTTGTGCTTATCTGTAATGCAGAAGAGCATCTGCTGTCTGAAAGCAACAAATACAATGAGTTTTAATTGCAAAAATAGCTGAGCTAGGCATTACAGAAACATTTTCTTGATAAGACATAGTAAGATGCTAGAGTAGATTCCAGGGGACTTATTTCTGGGACATTTTGGAACCTCTGATATTGAAGATTTATAAAAGGAAGGTAGATAAACATCTTTCAGTAGTCTGTCTCTTCAAGTAATCATAGAATCACAGAATGGCCTGGGCTGCAAAGAACCTTAAAGATCCAGTTCCAACCACCCTGCCATGAACAGGGACACCTTCCACTAGATCAGGTTGCTCAGGTTCCCTTTCAATCTGGCCTTGAACACTTGCACGGATGAGGCATCCACAGCTTCTCTGGGGAACCTCAACTTTCTCACAGTAAAGAATTTCTTCCTAATATCTAACCTAAACCTACTCTCAGTTTGAATCCATTCGCTCTTGTCCTGGGACTCCATGCTCTTGTAAATAGTCTCTCCCCACCTTTCTTGTAGGCTTCTTTCAGATACTGGAAGGTTGCAATTAGGTCACCCCAAAGCAGCCTCTTTTCCAGGCTGAATAAATTCCATTCTCTTAACCTTTCCTCATAGGAGAGGTGCTCCATCCCTCTGGATTAGCTGACCCTATGGCAGTCCCTGCAGCTCTATCTTCCACCAAGATTTCTATGACACAGAAGGAGTTGTCACTAGCCAAGACAGGTTATTATCTGAAAGTTTTCAAATAATTAGAAATGCCTTAAATGTTCTTTTTAGAGCACCTAGAAAAAAATTGAAGTTTTTAGAACTGTGTTTTGTCTGACACATCTCTTTGTCAGACTTATTCTTCCCATTTTAATAATTGTTCATAAGATTTTGAAGGCAAGTGGGAAGAAGTTCAATAGTACCTCTGGATGTGTTTTTTTCATCTGGAGCTTTTCTGCTATTTCAGGGTTTGTGTCCTCTTTGTATTTTGCTGTTAAGTATCCTTTTTGTTTAATCCTCTGCTCTGCAGTTAATTGTATTTCCAAAACTTGAAATTTTGTCAGGCATTTGAATGAACTATAAAAATTCTTACAAAAAAAGCAACCAACCAAACAAAAACCTCCAACAACAACAAAACCCCTCTTAAAACAGTAGCCAAAACCTTTAACTTCTTGGGTATACTCATATTTTCTATAGTTTAACATAGGGTTAGAGACATCTTTTTACCTGCTGTTAAACTATGTCATTGGTGCTTTAAATATGCTCAATGCAAGTCTCCAACCTGGCTCTTACTACAATATTTTAAAAAATGCAATGTATCATACATTCCCACTCTTTGATGGGAAACCTTTTTTATGATATTTGAAACAGACTCATGAGGCAAGCACAGAAATTATCAAGCGTTTTTTTGTGATTCTGTAAATTCTCAGTATTTTGTGTTTGCTTACTATTTGGGCAAAGTAAGAAAGTGACTGGAGCCAGCAACGCAGCCCATCCCATGGGTACTGATGTACTCCACGGTGGTGGTGGGTCACGCTCGGAGTCGCTGTGACACACAGCTCTCCCGCACGGGGAAGACAACACAGGCACAACAAGGTACACAACCTGCAAGCAGCTCCCTGCCGGCTCACATACAACACACCTTGCGGGAGAAGGCACGGGAGGAGCGACGTGTGGCGTTCGCTCATCACCGCGCTGAGCAGCGCCTCACCCGCAGAGAGCGAGTTCCCCATCTCACCTCTCCTGCTTCCCGCGGGACTCCACCCCGCCTGCGAGGCATTTGAGGAGCATCCCCAGGGCACTGCGCAGCCGGCTGTCAGACTGCTCCGAGCTAAAGCACTGTGGCCATCCATGCTCTGCTCCACAGCACCTGCATAGCCTGGCTGAATTTAACTCATCCACCTTGGGGCTGCTGCAACAGCAGTGGGCGCAGAGAGAGAGGAAGCAGTTCGTGGGGTACAGAGGTGCCCCACAAAGGCACAGGACCATAGGGATGTGCCACAGCAGCCCAGCTCTTGGGCAGACTGGGTCAGCACATGTACAAGTCATCACAGAAAGGAGAAAGGATCGATTTTTGGCTTTGTTGACCTTTTTCCTTTCTTTCTTTTCTCTCTCTCTTTTTTTTTTTAAACTAGCCAGGTGTCGATCTTATTGTTCTGCCAATTTACAAAGCTGGATGGAGGAACCAGCTGAGATCTCTCATCCAGAAAGCCACATTGGCAACGTCTGGCACCTACTGCTGGCCAACTGCAGGCACAGGGAGCACTCTTGAATTTATGAAAGGGGGGCTGATTGCAGTAAGCAGCTCTGAGACAACCCTACATTGCATTGAGAGATGTCTGGTCCTACAAACCCTCAAGGACAACTGAGACGAAAAGATAACTCTCTTTTTCTCTCTGCAAGTTTACATGTCCATTTTATTCTTTTTCACTGGACCCCCCCCATCCCATTGTTAAATTATTCATATTTATTTATGATTTCTACTGTTCTTCCTTCATTTCTGAATGCACACATACAAGGCATTTGGCTGTGTATCCAGCAGTTCCAAGTCTGATTTTAATTCTGCTGCTGCCATGTGAATGTTGTTACTGATGGCATGCCATGGAAGTTGTTCTTTCTACTGTCACCTTTCAAAAGGATTGGTCATGATAGTAGCATTTAGCAAGAGGAAGAGAAGTAACACTGCCAGATAAATAGATTTCCTAGTTTTCTATCTGGACAAAAATAAAATTAACATTTAATGCTAATTATGATGTATTTCCACCTCCTGTCAGAGAAAGATCCTGCTGTTTTATCTTTTGTGATTTTATCCCCTTTCCTACTGATGATACACATAAAGCATTTTACCATTAATTCCATTTCTCTCTCAATTCCTAAACACAACTAACTTTAAGTGAAGTTTTGTATTATTTGATTTTCTCAGTTCAGTAGTTTACTGCAGTTATCCTATTCAGATCAGTAGTACCAATATTGTTGGGTTGAAAGCCATCAATGATGTGTCTGTTTGACATATAAGCTTTCCAAGCCTCCTCAAGGAAACTGTTCGGCCTTATATAGTCTTCTAGTTCTAAGAATTAAGGCTCTAAGGCTAATTTGCATGACAAATTTGATGGACCAGTGGAGGGCATCATCTAAGGCAGGACATAGATTTAGATCTATATCTATGCTGTTTAAAGTTTTGTTATTCATAACAGTCTTTATAAGTCTGTCTTCAAATTATATATATATATGAGATGCACAGAATGATCTGCTTTGTTTTGAACATGTTCAGAAGGCTGTACACACAACTGTGCATTTCTATTTAGATGAAAAGTTAACACTACCTTTTGAAAGAACAGATCTCTCCTCCATTTCCCCAAAGTCTTTTATCTATAAAGACACATATTCTTATATTGACTCCTCACAAGATTTTTCATTTTGAGGTCCATAAAATTTGTGTTTGTTTATTTCAGTGGAAGCAAGATCAGGTCTGTTTACTTATTCTCATGGCTTGCACTTCTTTTACCCATCTGCTAGATGATTTGTAAGCAATCTACGCCTACCAAACTGCTCGTGGCAAGCTACATTTTCCTGTTCTACTCTTTCTGATTCTGCGGTTTATTAAAAGCCTTGCATTGCCCAGGGATAGTAACATCAGTGGCTCAGATTAATTCTTTTTGGTCTTTAGCCAAACAACCAACTAATTTTGTCACTTGGTTAATTTAGTGATGTGCCAGCAAAATTCATAATTACATCTAAAAGTATTTGTACTTCTATTGCTTACTAAGCTAAGGTGACTCCATGAATACCATGTACTCCTTCTGCCCTTCAGTCCAGAGGAACACATTTAATAAGAAATGTGGAAGTGGAATATAACATCTATCAATTAAAACTTTTATGGCTTTTGTTTTTTTCTTAGCAAGACACTAGGCTGTATTCTACTCTGAGTTACACAGGCAGATACTTAAGGAAAGGATTTTTCCTCCTTGTTAGGAAATACAGCTTGCAAGCAGACTATTTTAGACATAATTTTAAATCCATGCAAATTAATATTTGAGTTAAAGCTCTTTTATACGGGGGGAGAACATGCCCTTACATATGGTGACCTTGCTGAGACACATGACACTGTTTCTCACACAAGAAATAAGTAAAGCTATTCTTTGAGCAAGTATGATTTAACAGATGTTTTACTAAGATTCTCCCTATTTTTAAATGGGTAAAAGTTTCCAATAAAATTTCCCATCAAAAAACAAAGAAATGTCATTTCCATACAGACCTTTTTTTTGAAGATAGGATTTAAAAGGCCACAGCCCAACTATTAGCCTCATTATACTGTGTGTTTCACATTATGTTCACTACCCTCCCCATCCTACTTCTATCATCACCAAACATGGTTGCATTCAGGACAGAGATATTTCCCTAAATATTATTATTGTGGGCTTTCCAAGTGATAATATTTGATGTAAACTTAGCAGTCAAACTAAGAGCCTGGCTGTTTGCTAAAATATTCCATGAATTTCTGAAGACTTGACAGAATGGCTCAGTGCTTTGGACTGGCACCTGTCAACTTCTAGGAATAAAAACCAAGCCTCCAAAAACATTCAGCTACTTAAAATAGAGAAAATATGCCAATATCTAATGGGTTTTCTCTTTTCTTTGCAACTCTGTGGGTGATAATTCCTCTTTGCCCTTCTTAGTAAGTGCAACCCTAAAAGAGAGAGGCAGGCACAAAAAGAAGAGTGTCTGGGGAGGAAAGACTGGCAGGCAAGACCTGGCAGCACGAGCCAGCAAAGCACAGTTCCTCAGGCTGAAGCCAGGAGCAGCAGGTTTGCTATAGAATTAATCCCTGAGTACCTTCTGCTGCCACTGGAAGTATTATGAGAGTGCTAAGGGCTGCACATGTTCACAGACTGCTTTCCCAGCTGCTTTGAGATTAAAACCTAGCTCCAAAGTACAGGAGATGCTCAAGCACTATGTCCACCTCTGCGAAGAGCACTGATGGCCTACGCTGGTCTGTCCTGGGGGACTGGAAAGCATCACTCCTTAGCCAGCAACTGGGGGAGTGGAGCAGAGAGACCTTGTGACTTGTCAGGGGTCTGGCAGCCTGTCATAGGAATGGAGGGGAGGGGTAAGAAAGGCCTCTTAGAAGAGTGAAAGGGAAATAAGGACCATCAGAGGACCATAGAGGAGGGCAGAAAAACACTTAAGGGTGTGAAAAGAAGAGCTCCGACTTGTTCGTATTGCTGACTCTGACTTGATTTAGAAGCTTAGCTGTCATTATGAGAATTGGATCAGAAACAGTTTTGGAAGATGATGATATTTACTTGCCAAGCCAATCCCTTTCACTTACTCTGAGTGCCAGCTCCCTCAGCTCGCAGAAATAGCCTTCTCTAATTTTCTTTAGGCTGAAAGCAAATACCAATTCAATAGGAGTTGTGAGTTCTCAGCACTTTTCAGGACTAAGTATTAGATACATGCTGTACTTAAAAACTGACACATAAATCAAGCTGGTTTGTTTCAGTATTCTGCCTTCTCTGGAAAACAAATTGTTGTAATACAAAATTGTGCTTCTCACTTTGATGGCTTATTTTATTTACCCATGCTGATGCTCTGGGTGGTTCAAATAGGCAGAATTTGACACAGGTTTTATGGCACATCAATTCTGGTGGAGCTGTGATTGAAGTGACACAGCGGGCTTTCAAAGTACTCACTGAGGTACACAGACTTCACACAGACTGATTATGAGCACAGGTACAGATAGATTTTCAGTGACACTAGTAGCATTCATCCTCTTTTAGCCAAGTCTTGTGAGCCTCCCCTTTCTGATTCTGCCAATTAAAGGTGCTATCTGTGTGCCTTTGTACACTTGTCACTAGAGATTTAGATTTTCATCACAATAATAGTGGTGCAAATGTCAAATAAGTATATAAATTAACAAATCCAGTGAAGCCTTTGTGGGTATGGTTTATACTGCAAACAAACCTTTAAACAGAATAGACATTCTCACTGTTACTCACCAGTTGTTTTCTGTCCCGAAAGCTTTATGTTATTTGTATTACCTGTTCATTATTGCAGGATGTAACTATATCTATAGATGATCATAACTCTGCCTGTGGTCAGTTGAATTTACTGGATTTTACTGGCAGCCAGTAAAGGCAAAATCTTCTGACAGACTGTTGTCCGATTTACAGTGGCAAAACTCCTATGTATTACAAGTCCCTAAAAGTAGAACAATATAAACAATATTATTAGAGTCTTAATACATTGACTAAAGAACGTATTTATCCCTAAAAGACATTTCAGGCTTTAATCTTAAGTGCATCTTTTAATGCTTAACCCTACTGTCTTCAATAGTCCTGAGTCATGTATTTAAGCAAATGCCTTGATAAGTACAGTCCCAGGCAACATCAGGTATTTGAACTAATCACAGGTATTCCAATTAAATTAATGCATTAGGTAAATGGCACTTACCTTTATGAACATAATGGATATACTAAGCAATACATATTGGAAATAATAGCTTCCTAGAAAACAGTCTGTGAGATAACTTGTGAAGGAAGGTTCACATTTCTTTAACATACACGCTGTTGCTTTTTGGTTTTAATCATGTTTTTCAAAAGTACACTCTCTATTAGGTAGGATAAACATACATCTGGAAATGCCATTTGTCAAGTCGTAAAGGAGAATAAGAAAAAGGGAGAGAAGAAAAAGAGTTCTATTACCAAGGTAATATTTTGTATAATAACTGTAAACAAATCTAATTCACGGAGAAGGTAAAACAAAGGGGAAAATGAATGGTTCACCAACTAGTTCTCCAAGGAAGCACAGTGCTTTTATCTCTTCCCCTACTTTTTCATTAATTTGGACATTAACATACCATTTACCAGATAACAAAACCAGATATTGGTCATTTTCTTTCTTCTACATTCAAAAATTAGACTGGATTTACATATTTGATATAATTTATGCAAATAACATTTCTCCAATAGTCAATATATTTTACCTCTCGGATAAGGAAACTATCTTAACCAAATATTTCAAACTATAATATAATCAATGAATATTCAGGCACAATATTTTAGGGAGTCTAATCAAGGACTTCTAATCATACTTTATTGCTACCAGCCAAGCCCTGCCAGCTAATGTTAATGGAACTCAGACTTCAGATGCTTTACTACTGACACTGGAGTATACAGGAATTAATTACCACAAGTAGCCTACCCATACAAGAGTCCTGGAATATATCAGTAACCTTCTAGTCCAACAGTATTCTGCATTTCCACTGTCCCAGTGGAGTCAAAGGAAAGGATGTTTATCTTGATTTTACCCCCCTTTGCTTTTTTTTGGTGAATTTTAACTTCATATTTCCTTTCCCTCTGCTATATTCCTTTGTATTCTATGAGATCTGTTCCCCTATCTATTTTCATCACAGGCCAGTATCCTGATACTTCAGCAATAGCTCATGAAACCTGATGTAAATCAAGACAACTTTATAAAAATCAGAAGACAAACCTTTATAGTTTCAGTTTGGGGTTTAGGCTGATAGTGCCAGTTGTACTTCAAGGTTTTCTTTTTCAACTTTTCCTTAATCTCTCACTTCCTTGCTCCCCAACTCCCACTTCTCCTGTTCTTTTTCAGCCTTGTCATTCTGTCTCCCCACTTCTTCATTATTTCTCTTTCCTTTTTCTTTCATACCTCTGCTCCAATGCCTTTCATCTCTCCTAAACCATCTTGCAGCTCCACAGTCCAATTCTACCCCTCACTGTTCAAGCCCTACTCCATCACTAACCTCTTTCCTCATCTTGCTTTCACAGTCTCTTTGACTCTATCTATGCACTTAACTTAGAATATTTCCTTGCCCTTCCTCTGTCAATCTTCTTCCTTCAGGCAGTGTGTACCACTTGGGATACAGCTTAGCAGATAGCACCTTCCGTGGCTAGTTTTGCCAAAGAGGATATATTTCCTAGTCATAATCAAAATCCCAGTAACAGATGTTTTCCTTGGCAAAATTCATAATATAGGCTCTGCCGGAGACAGTGGAAGGATGAATTCTGTTTGGTCTTCCTTAACAAAACAATCTCATTTAAAAGTTCTGATAAATCATAGAAAGATAAAATATGCAAGTACTTTATGGGAATCAAAGATTTCACTTGCAGGGAAAAGAAACGAGATGTGTACAGCTCTGACCTCATTTCACTTATTTTGTAATCTTTTTCTACTCTAACAGTGAACCAATATGAAACCATATTCCACTGGAAAGACTGTGAGTACAGAAAAGAGAGAAGAAAAAAGGAGAATATAAAATCAATAAAATAATAATAAATAAAAATAATACCTGTTGCTTGTATGCAAAATGATCCTCTAGATAGGAACAGAGGGAAACGACAAGAGAAATACAGTGGTACTCCAAAGGGGAACAGAAGGAAAAACCTGAGGAAAGATGAAACAAAGGTGCTCCTCCTGCAGGAAGGGAAGGAAAACTGCTCCCTTCCAATAACTGAAGGTTCACCTAATCAGTTACGTCTAGCTGAAAAAGGCCAAGACCTGAGGCTAAATTAACCTGTCCAACCCCTAGATGGGGGCTATAACACCACTGGAAGTGCTGGTGTGTCCAGAGAGATCAGAGCCATCCAAGTCAGCTAGCAGTTCAATTTTCTCTGCCTCTTCAGATGGCCACAGTGTTCTTCTGTTTTAAACTGTTAGGTAGCAGGCAGTATGTACTGTTAAACTGTTGCCACATCTCATCCCAAAGCTGCTGGTATTTCACTGACTGATAAAGTGTGACCCTTTAATTCAAAACTTAAGGGACAAGTACCGATAGCACTTTATCCTATATGGCAATCTACCACTAAGAAGATATTGTTCATTATAAATAAGGTTATCAGAATCTAACCCACAGAGGAATGAGGTAAAACACATTACTATACTTAAAAATGTTGGCTTTATTATCGGTTTTGCTATGCACGTATTGACAGGTTGCTGTGATAACACAAAAAGTCCAGCACTTGATAAGAGCAAAGAAGAGAGTAGGTGAATACTACTATTACAGGGGTGAAGGGAACATGGCTGCAAAGAGTTCAGGTAGAAGCTTTATGTCGTTGGAAGAGATAAAGTCTTCAAAATGACAGAAAATAATTGCATAATAAAGAGTTATAGTACTGTCCTCAGCAGCAGAATGAAACAATTATTTTTATGTAGCTGCTTGTCTTTTCAATCTTAAATTCTTTTTGTTATCTCATCTTTCCCTTGATCTTTGAAAACTTCTTCCTGTACATTTAACAAGCATTTTTTGTTTGTTTTCTCTCCCCTCAATACGTTATCTATGATGCCTCTTTGTAACTCACCTCTACAGTGTTGTTACCTTTCTGACTGCAACATCACATCATGGACCAGATCATTACAGGCATCTGTTATCCAGCACAGCTGACATATTAACCTACAAATGCCCCCCTCTCTCTCCGTTATTCTCACAGGTCAGCATGGTTCATTGGTACCCCATGATAGATGATGCAAAAGGAGAGGAGATTAGAGCATTAGGATGCAGGACACTGACTCTGAATCTGATTAGTTTAGGCAGAAGGGATTTCATGTGATCCTAAGATGCAGCTGTAGTATAAAACAAGAGATACTTCTTCATGTCTGTCATAGTGAGTGCAAAATCCCAAATGAGCAGAGACACTGTGGGCAGTTGCTCATTTAATTAACCTGCCCTGACTTTTTCGGGTGCCAAGGTCTAACATCATTTGATAGAGTTTTCACTTTGCTTCTTAGCCGAGATCACCCTTTCTGCAGAGAGTCTGTGGGGCTGGACCTAAACTGTGTTTCACATGTAAGCCCAAATGCTTCTCACCTCCCAAATGGCCTTTGTACCTCTATTCATCCAGAGTGCAGCAATGGAGAAAAGAAAGTTCAAGCTTTTTCTATGCTCAGTATCACATCAGCAATCCCGGTAAGCCTCTATTCCTGAATATGAGAAATACTTACAGGTGTGCCCTAACAGGCTACAGTGCCTCAAGTATGTGTTGGTGAACACAGGGATTAGACAGATAGTGAACTACTACAGATGCAGCCACCAGCCCTACATCCTGAGTGGGGTTTTGGAGGATAATTGCAGGTTCAAATTCCTAACCTTTTTTTCTAAGAATTTTAAAAATACCATGCTTTACAAAATTTGAAGACTCACACATATATACCACTACCTCTAAAATTAAATGAGAAGTTTCATATTTTGTCAAATTAACAACCTGTGATTTGAAACTCCCTGGTGTTAGGAAATAAAGCAAGTTCAGTCCCCTCCCAATTGCCACGGAAAAACTGAGTGGATGCAGCAACATAGAGTATTTCCTAAGCCTGCACATCTATGGAAGTATTAGCTAACATTTCCAATGTATACTGTGCTCATATTGTGTGTTTTAAAGTTAACTACACTGTGAATAACATATATTTGCAGTATAGTTGTTGCTTGCATGATCCCAATGAGAGAACTTTTTTCTCTATTTTCTTGATTAGAAAAAGGGAAACAATGCAGCTGAACACCAAATACAAAATGGATAATTTATCCTAGAAATTTTACCCTAATTTACTCAATCTTTATTTTCTGCTTTTAGAATACTGATAAGAAGATAATGATTTCCTGAGCATATTAATTATCATCTCTCCAGGTCATTTGTTAGAGTATTTAAAATTCACTATTCAAGTTGTACAGTTTATTTCCTAATGGCCAGTCAAAGCACACAGCATCCTGTCCTCTGAGTAGTAGATTAAAAGAAAAAAGCATGTGGAAACATAAAAAAATCTTGTTTTGCACAAGGTAATGCCAATTCGGTAAATTCTTTGTACAACTTCTTATGAAAATATCAGTTCTATTACAAAGACAGTTGACAAGAGAGCGTAAAAATGGGAACCAAAATGCATTAGTTTTTTAAGGAATATTCACTGAAAGTGATTTTCAATATTTCCTCAAATTAGGATAAACTATCCATCATATCCAAGAGAGATGTTTGGCTCTGGCTAATGATGTTCTGTGATAAAGACAATCATTGTACCTGATTGTCAACCAAGTACCAAATTTTCCCAGTGATTGATTAATGAACTCAGTATGGACTACAGACTACTCAGAAGGTTTGAGATGGAAATAGATTATGCCTTTTGTTGTCACACAAACAAAAAAGCCCCAAACATTACAAAGATTGCAGTAGGCATTGGAAATTTTCCAGTCAGCTTTTTTGTGTCCTGTTATGCTTTGTTAGGGACTAGTACTTTAAACCTTGCAAAGAGAAAACAAAATGCCAAGGTATATGAACATAGGAGCACAGGAAGAAACAAGAAGGTCAGCGATTCATAAAAACTACAGAGAAAATCTTTAAAATCTGAATAATACAATTCTGGGCTCATTGATTTTAATGGACTTTGGATTGGGCCATTATTTCTGTTGCAATGACAATATCTGTGTAATATATTCATTTTTACAATAATGACAGTGAGTTACTGTTTGATAAGTGCTTCTAATTTTAAAGGAAAAAATTATGTCATTAATTAAAGATTATTCCTTGACATTAATTTTATTAAATGTGCTATAAAACTCTTTTGCAAATTAAGAAAGAAAATCTAGGCCAACAGAGTGCCAATAGACAACTTGATATAAGTTAGCAACCCTGCCGAAAGACAAACAGAAGACACCTCAAATCCCTGTTTAGTTTTGACTCTCTGCTGATGAACCTTTTCTTAATGGCACCACCTCAAAATACATCATCTAAAATTACATTTCAGCTTCACTGCAATCCAGATTATCTGACTCTAGCAAGTAATTTTTCTATGTCAGGCTGATAGTACAAAGGGCTAGTATAAAACCATTTACTTCTTTGTCAGCCACTTTTGGTTGACAACAACTGAAAATCATGTTTCTTGGGTTTTAATTTTTTTTTCCTATTACCTGAATTTATAATGGTTAGAATTTCAACTATCTGATTTATTTTTGGGAAAGCAGAAGAAAACCATGAATCTCATTCCATAAATTCTCTAAGCAAACTGGAGTGCCCCTTTCCCCCACTTGAAAACCACTAAGTGAAATGTTTATTGCAAGTCAAAATGACAAAAACAATAACAAAAAAACAAACCCAAAAAACAAACAAAAACCACACCAAAAAACCCCAAAACCAACCTACTGACTGAACAAAACCTTACCCAAAACCAAACAAAAAAAAATACCAAAGACCTTTAGGATCTTTCTCTTAGAACTATTAACACCAGAGAAAGAATCAGAAAAAATTGAAGGCAACTTTAAAACTGTTGCAAGTCTTAATGCTACATCTGTTTGACAGAAGGGGAAAAGATGTGGAAATGCAGTATTCTTGGGACCACAACATTTCTGTCACAGCATGTCTCAAAGGCAGGATTCAGGTCAATTGCCCCTTTGATCCATTGATCCTAGTTATAGTATTGTATGAAGGAGGATCAGCATGTTACAGCTTGGAATGGGATTTAAAATTTATGATATCTTAAAAATCTCACTGGGGTTTTCATGTTGTCCTGCCTCCCAACACAGAGCTTAGCCAAGGAATGGAGAAGCTGCTAACCTGATTTGCTACCATCACATCCAAGGGATATTGGCTGGAGGGAACAGACAGTGATCTGGTAGCAGAAGGTCAATGGCCTTTCCTGATTAATTTAAAGACTTCTGAGGAGGGAAGAAAATCTGAATGAATCCCAAATGCTAAATCTAGTTTATCTAGAAGTAAAATACAAATCTTTTCCATTAATGCAACTGAAGAACTTCATCTGACAGCTGGATCACAGTGAAAAATGCCTATGAATATAAGAAATAAAAAGTTAACTGTGTTAAGTAATATGGAAATGTTGATTTAAGTAATATGGAAATGCTGATTTAAGTAATACAATGATATAACAGTTTGGGCTTGTTTTAAGGATGATGTCAAAGAAACTGGTATGCATGAAAGCATCCTGTTCCTTTGGGTCTTTCCATCCTTTGACTTAGGTGGTAGAAGCAATTTCCATGCTTACCATACCATTACATTTCTCCAGTGTACAGAAGGGAACACTTCTTTTTTTTTTTCTGAGCTGCACAGTTTATTTGTCTGAAAGAACAGAGGACATAATACCATGTGGAAGTACCAACTTTTAATGATCAAGGGAAAAATCCATGGCAGCAGAAAGAGAACCCAAACTCTAGGGATTTTAAGCAGCTCTTAACCAGCTTAATGGAAACAAAAAAAAATCAAAAAAGAAATAGAGAAAAGTACACTCTTTGCAGAAAGACTGACACCATCTGGAAAAGTTGCTAAGAGTGCCAACACATTTTTCAGCTGTACGGAGAAGTAACCTAAACTTACATCAGCACAGAGAAGCAGCCTAAATGTACATCAGGTTCTGTGTGTTCACACCAACATAATTTAGCCGCAAATATGAGAGATTTTGCTACTGCCTCTCGTGCGCATGAACAAAGATGCACATATGCATATATTTTTCTAAATAAACTCTTAAGGCCAAGTGTCAAGGATGAAGAACAAAATAAGTGTGCAGGCTTTAAATCAGTGGCTGTTTGACATTTTTTATAGTCTCAAGTAACTTTGCATAGTTTTAATCACTGCTGACTTCAATAACTCATAACATACCCTGAAAGTTACTAATTGTCTCTTTCTCGGACCTCAGAATAGAAGATTTTCACATTTGTTGTTTATGTCTATGGTGATTTATGTAGAAATTACATAGTCAAAAAACAAAAAAATATAACATAAAGCACATAGGATATCTTCTCTCAACCTAAAGAGAAATGGTAGTTTTCCACCAGAACTAGTGAACTAGAAATTTTGATTTATTGATCTTTGAGGTCAGACGTAGATATTTTTGGTTTTCTGGTTGATTTCTGTTGTGCTTGTTTTCTTTTCCATTGCCCTTTAGAATTTATGGAAGTTAAGGTCAAAGTGTTAATGCATTAATTCAGTCAGTATTAAAGAACCCTTCTTACATCCTTCTGAGCATCCTTCAAAGCTGACATCCTCGTTAACATCTGTATCAGTCATCTCTGGAAAAGAATGTCATGGGGGAACTTTAAACTGCTGTATGATAGCAGACAGTTGTGGTCCTGTTTTTGACTTTAGCAGAGTTTTGCTAGGAAAGGATAAGAGGAGAAAACCCTGAAGGGGAGAGAGATAAGTTGAATTTCTTGAAAAAATGTCCTTTATTAAAGACTCAAGCTTCAACAAATCTGATGGAATTAAACTTGAGCAGTGTGAACAACACTATTTTTTATGGCTTGCAGCAATTTTCAATTGAAAGGTAGGTAACAAGCATAATAGGCTTGTATCTGATATTCTGGCTTTTTGCACACCAAGGATTTAATTCTCAAAGGACATGTGATTTTGAGGTCCATTTTCCTGTAATTTTAGTCTTTTCATTCCCAAATCACTGTGTCCTTTCAGAATAGTTGCATGACATTACTTTATTATAATCCTTAAGTAAGGTACTAAATAAAAACAACATTTTTACTGTTTTAGTGCTGGTAAAACAAAATGCTGCCCATCTTTCCAAAGCACTCTTTAGTTCATAATTTGCAAAATTTTCCACAAAAAGAAGAAAAAGCAACCTCCCTTTTGACATTAGACTTTTATTTCAATGAAACCTTACTAAATAAATGTTAAAGTTCATATTTTGTGTTTATATACACATTTATTTATATTTCTATTTATGTACACTCTATACACACATGGATTTATAAATCAACAGTATTTTGACACTGCTGTGCTTCTCAGACCATCAATTTAGATTGAAAAATACCACTTGATATTTCTTAGAGTGAAATCCGTCGTTGTGTGATGGTCTACAAACTGCTTGAGGCCCACTTATTTCAGGGTTTAAGTAGCACTTCAGTGATGCATAGCCTTGTACAGATAGAATTTTACCTGTGAGAAACCTCCCATGTCTTTTCCTTTGATAGTTTTAGCTGTGCAATAGAACTGTAAGCGTTTCATGAGATAATACTGTAAAATTTGATGTTTCCCTCCTTCTCAGTTATATATATTCTTTTTCTGAGTGGACTTTTTTTCCTCTTTGAAAGAAGCAAAAGAAAAGGGAGGAGGATTTTAAAGCAAAACAGTGTCTTTTTTTCGTTATATTACCACCAGTGCTGATAATACATATCTCATGACAAAAAGCAACATGCAATCTGATGCATAAAGAAAAGAATCAACTTCACTCTTCCTTAATCATGCTATTGTGCATCCCTGATAGTAGTAATATTGCATCATTTTTCAGGAAACAGAGTACAGGAACATTCTGAAAGATGACTGGTGAACACAAATTTGTTATCACCACAGCTGGGCATAGTGCTAGGTTTCTTTTTTCCTCAGAAAAACAAATCGACTTTTATCTACTGTACAGTGGAGTCAGTGGAAATCGTCCTATCAGCTTCAAAGAAAACTGAATAGAGCCTGCAATGCACAGGCTATAAGAAGATGAAATAAGATCAAGATCAGAGAAATATGTGTGAAAAGGCACTAATTGAAGAAAAGGAGCATTGAGAAGAAAGGATTAAACAGATTATAAATCTAATGTATAGGGAATTGCTTCACTCATGATTGTGATTTACTCAAAATGAATTGCTATGTTGTGCAGGGGTTTCTGTGCTGACTTAAAGACTCTCAGGACAAAGCATGCAAGCTTTTTTCCAAATTTCTGGGTCCTGAATGATATCTGAACATCATGCTCCAAACTGTTATAAGAGGAAACTGGATGAAGTGAATTTTAAGTAACTTGTCAGAATTGATTCCTGTAAACATAAGGAAAATATTTTCAAGTCCAGGTGAGCAGTTTCATTACATATGAAGGTTTCTGTTTAATGATCTGTTAAGTTCTATAGTTTTTTCTACCTTGTGAATGTTTAGATATCTATAAAATATCTTGTACTAATTCCAAGATTCCTGGACATAATTATTGGCAAAAGATCTTGATGAAAATAGGTTTCAGAAGCTGATGGTTAGGGATGTTTCTGTGAAACTGTTCAGGACATCTCAAAACTTAAGAAATTTACTGCAGGAAGTAATTTCCTGAAAGTCTAGGTATGTACTATTTTAAGAAATATCAACTGCTAAAGCTAAATAAATTACCTGGTAAATGGTGAAATATAAATGTGATGTATGAGCATATACACACCTGAAGAATAGATAAGCAATATTTATTCACACTCATATATAAATTTTAGATAAACTAAAATAAACATCCCATGTCAATTACAGATTTACAGATACCGTACTTCTTTATCTTTAAAGATGAACTTTGCAAATCATGCAGTATGAGAACACAAAATCAAGCATACAGAGAAAGCAGCAGCAGAAAATACCTGCAGCTATTTCAGCCTATTTCGTATAAGCCAGAAGGTACAGAAAAAGTAAGTTCATTTACTCTTATGACTACAAGGTTGGTCTTGGTATCAGACTGTCAGACAGACTACCAGAAAGTCAGATCTTGATCACATATCCAAACCCCCATGGCCTACCAGTAATTTCCATAGTGGGTAAGAGTAAACAGATTTTTACACTCTATGAGTTTCACAGTTATTTATTGTTTCTGCTTGACAATAATTCCTTGGTTTGGGTAAATATGTAAAGAGAACACAACCAAGAAACAGAAGGAGCAAATATCCAGACTTTGGCTCAGGTTTAGGACACTGTGGTGGATAATGATGGTTGAAATATTATGAAATACTATAATAATTAATTATACCCTTATAAAACAGACTCCTGAATATACCATCTGGAACTGTTATTACACTGTGTGTCCAAATTATTCCCCTACACTTAGCACAGCTCTCTAAGAGTGGCAATTCAATTACAGAGAGGGTAAAAATTCCACAAACAATTGGAAGGCATCCTCTCCAGTACTGTACTGAAGAATCTTAGTAAAATGATGGTAGTTGATGAGACTATTTCTTATGTCACGAAGACGAAAGCAAGTGATTCCCCTAAGCAGCATCCAATGTGCTGCTTACCTGTGAAAGGTGCCTGGTGAGAAAGACCTGAGGGTGCTGAATCTACTTCAATCTACTGAATGAATTAATATTTCTGCCACAATACTATTGAAAGTGCAATGGTTGCTAAGTGAGATTAGAGAGGGTAAGGAAGAAATACATGTCAAAAACTGCTGCTTCACAATTTTCATGTCTGCTCCAGAAGAGTAATGAAAGTTAGTCCACACTACAAAATGGGTGGATGAGCACCTCAAAAGTAAAGGTCAGCTCAGACTGTTGCCAGACTTCAAAATATCTCTGAACTTGCTTGGTGTTCAGAGTGCTGCTGTTTCTGTTTGGGGGGTGGGGAGGGGTGTGTGTGTTTGTTTCTTTGGTTAGTTTTTTTGCTTTTCAATATTTGTGACTTTTTACACTCTGTGAGAAGTCAAAAGGAGAAGCAGAAATAACACAATAATGTGAGAAAGGTCAGCCTGTTTACAGTTTCAACCTGATTTTCAGATCAGAGATACCACAGAGGGATAAGCATTGGGCAAGTACTGGAATGTGTGATGTTCTAGAACTTTTCAGGTTTCTTTATCAAAATCTTCAAAATAGAAGAAATCAAAGGTTAAAGCTATGATAATATGAACATAAACACTCACATGCGTGAATGTGTTACTCCTGTAAAGGGAACTATAATTTGTGTCTTGTTTTCATATGACAGTCTCCTTTCAGGGGTGATGACTTAAGTTAAAAAAGAAAACCACCACCGTAAAATGTTGTTCCCAAATGGTATTCTCCAGACATGACTTTGTTTTGTTAGGATGGGGCTATAGGTGGCACTTGAAGCCCATCCTGTTTTTTCTCTTTGCTGGAAGGTACATTTGTTCACTAAGGAATAATGAGGAAGCTTGAGTTTGCTTGAGTGTACCCTTGCTTGCAAATATACTTCACTGTATCTTTCTATTTATTGTTTCTAAATGTTCTGAAGAGCTTATTCAGTGCCATAAATCACAAAGGAATAAGGAATTTCACCTGTAGTGTAAAATATTTTAGATGTAATTTTTGTAGGTCTACATTTTCTCTTATGCATATTATTAGTCATTTCAGATTGAGTGTAAACTAAAAATATTTTAGTTGAGTGAAAACATATTGCACTACCTGATTTAAAAATCAACCCATCAATTTACTTAAATACATAATAAAAAAACAACTATTATGAGCCACAAGCTTTTTTTTTAGTGAAAATATTTCAAGTTTTGTGTAGTCAAGCCAAGAGTCCAGTGAGCATGCTCTAGAAAAAAGATATTGTTTTTATAAAAATTAGAGGGTTAGCTTGATTCCCTAAGTAATCTCAGTCCAATGAGCTCTTTAAAAAAAAGCATCTACAATAAAAAGTGCTGAGTGAAGACATGAAAGAGTGCAGGAGAGCAGTGTGTTAGAAACAGAATTGTTAGCCTCCCCAGACTTTACTGAACAGATTATACTAACCTAAAAATGTCCAATTTAATTCATGGTGTGCAAAAGCAGAACAGACAACAATGACCCTCTTTCACAGACGTGAGTTTGTATAATTGCACCTTGTAATGGCTCCCCACGCAACTGCCCCTTGGAGTTGGGTCTATTTGTTTATGTTTGCTGGGTGTTTTTTAGAAAGAGCAGTAAAAGGCATAATCACAGCAATGACACAACCCAGTGCTATTAACTCTGCTTTGTAAACCCTTGCTGTAGCTCTGACACTCAGTCTTACTAACTACATAGTAGAATTTAAGCTGGATCATTTAAATAATGATAAAGCTGTCAAGACTCTGATGTGATTTTCTTCTTGAGCAATTCACCTTCTATTACAGGTTTTATTGTACTTTATAGTGGGCATCTGTAAATCTGCGGATCAGCTTAGCTCCCTAATTTACACCCATTGCACGTACTACATGGTTTTAACTGACTTACTTTAGAAGGATTCACAGTAGTTGCTAGGAAACCTTTCTGTGTTCTTTTCACTTCTTATATAGCATTAGCTTTTCAATTGATAAGGCTGTACCTTTAGGTACAGAGGGATTTAAGCAGAATCAAACAATGACAGTAGGACTGCAGCATAGATAAGCAAAAAAAAAAAAAAATGTGGGGAGGCGTGCAAATCCTTGTTCTTTGTACAGGTAATACAGGGGATTAGAGCAAAAGAAAGGACATAGCACATTTTCCATGAATATTTTTTAAAGATATTCTGCATCCTATTAAGGAAAGCTGGAAAACAAGACTTCTTACTATAGCTTAAAGTTTATAAATTTGTAAATGACTGTAGCAGAGAAGCCATTTCATTGTGCTGCTTCTGTTACATGGCATGTCTTCCTGGGGATAATTTCCAATGGTAACATTATGAAGCATTTTACTGTATGAGGGAAGGATAACTCCCATACAGCTTTAGGGAAGTAAATGTTCTTGCCAGAAGTCTCTCTCTTGAAAACACATTGCCACCAAGATAATGTAGTTAAGCCATACTTTTTCCTGTTGAAACAGTCTGATAGATGTCCTTAGTTTAGTATGTGAGAGCAACATAGACCCATGTAGAGAGTGGAGAGATAAAAGAAAACTTTACCTCTACTGTAAACTGTTACTGTTTCTCATCTCTGCTGGGATAAAATAGTCTCTCTCTTTCATTACAAACCTTTTCCCAATCAATTCAAGTATACAAATGTATACTTGATGCACAGCAGTAATTATATTACTTTCAGAAGCAGATTTTCCACAATGGCATTTTTCTCCTCCCCAAAGGATCCCATCTCTTTTCTAAAGTTTCAGATGTTATTTGAGCAGACAAACTGTGAAGAGCCCATGATGCTCCTCCATCTGCCCACCTTCCTGTTCCCGCCACACCCGGGTGCTTCACTGTCCTCAGAGCCTGTTCAGCTAGGACTGTAGTACACTCTTGGCGGTCCAACTCGATCTTTTCTATGTTTTGGTGTTTTTTGATTTTTGCGTTTTTGTTGTTTGTTTGTTTTTTAATCTGGAAACAGCTATAAAACTGTACATTTATGTGGTCCTACAGGTATTTACTTTTTTCCCCCAGGTTCCTGAAAGCCAAACCCAAAATGCTTTTGTTTTTTGGGTTTGTTTTTGTTTGTTGTTTGTTTGTTTTTTTCATTTGTTCCTGTGCTGTCCCATAGAGATTAGAGAGTCTCATGAGAGGCTCACTCCAGAAAAGAAGCTATCTTATTCCTTCCAATAGCCTTACTCATGTCTCTTGGGTTAACAAATCTGGGTTTGCTTTAGCACTGTCCTGGGGAGAGTGAGCTTTTTAAACACCTACTTTCTACAAGTCACTATGAAAGAAGGGGAGGAAAAGGGATTCCCCAGCATCTTACTTTCAAACCAGTCAAATCAGAGAACACAAAAACATGTGAAAAATGAAGGCTATAATATTTTCATTCCTAATATGGCCTAGAATATTTTATATATATAAAATACCCAAATATTTATAAATATTTCAAACAATAAACAAAACACAAATAATAATTCATAAAGTTCATGCAGTTTAAAGGCAAGCAGACCAGTAAAAGAAATAGTGACTGGCTACACTCTGTAGATCATTAACTTTAACCAGTAATGCCTGTGCCAAATCCACATCAACCTTCTTGGAAGGCGCCTATCAAAAGAAAAATGTAATCTCAGAGGAATTTGAAAACATCTTGAGATAAAAAAGGATCTACCACCTCCAATCATAAAGAATAACCTTTCCATTTAAAACATTCATCAATTATAACTGTAGGTTGTATGTCTTTTAGTCCTTCTCTCATTGCTCATTTCCCCCCTACCATTAAAGAATCTTTAGTACTCAATAGCACCTTAGCATTAAAACATTCATTTATATACTGCAATGAAGTAGCTTCTTAACGTTTCTGAGTCAGTTAAACAGACGGACTTGTTTAAATCTTTGTTCGAAAGGCACATGATTCAGCCTTTCCTCTTTTTTTTGTAACTATTTTCATAACCCATCCAGTCTTTTAACAACTTTTAGAATAGGAACAATAATCTTATGTGCAAAATGGTCATATCAATCTCTGAGTAACACAAGTTAGAGTCCCCACTCTATTTCCAAGGCAAACTCTCATTTATGCATCACAGTCTTGCATAAGCTCCTTTAGCCACAAGATCAGACAGAAACCTTCCTATTGTTATTGTGAAAGGAAGGCTAAGTTTTAAAAGATCTTGTAGAAGTTGAGTTATGTAAAACATCTTTCGTTACTGTACAACCAAGTATTCAAAAGCCTTACACTGGCTATTGCTTTTCACTGAGGTGTTTCTTTCTCCTTGAAACAGCAGAACCAACTGAAAAGACACAAGAGTAACAAAAGAACCTTCTAACCAAAGAAAACCCAACAATACAACTCCCAGATCTTAAAAAGCCAAAAGAGCATCTCTTCATGGAGGATATGCTCTTATTAACTCCTCTAAGGGTCATTCTGAAAGTGGCAGAAGAATCAGTACAACGCAGAGGCTGAGTTCCTCCTGTATAATCACAACTGACTTTGCATTAGATACTTTCTGTTATTCTTCTATGTATTTCCTAAATGTCATAAAAATTAAGTTACCATAGATTTATGTTTCTAACTATAAAAGACAAAGAAAGGAGAAGGAAGAGAAGGACCATGGCCTTAAACGTATTTCAAAAGACTCAAAATAACTCTTCACTTGAAGAAGAATTCTTAACATCAACAGATGTAAATTTTGAAAATAAAATTTCTAAGAATAACTATTAAAAGCTACTTTTATCTTTTGGTTAAATAATTTGCATCCCATTGATCTGAAGAGATCACTAATTAAACATGTAGATGAATCTACATTTGAAATACTGAAGAAAGCCAGCAAAAACCTCCATCAAAACTAATGCAAAACAACATAGATGTTCAAATTATAACAAAAGGAATTTTGCATTGAGAAGCAGAAACTAATATACCTAGAGCAAAATCAGACTGTTTCTTTTTCTAAACCGCACAAAAAATCACATTAGCTAAAAGTATACAGAAAAGACCATTTTCACTCAGAACTGTGTTTGCAAGGCACTCCAAAAATCTACAGAACTAGATTAGCTCTCATGTACTTTATTCCCATCTTCTTTAGAAGGAGATACATGGTGTTGTGAAGCATTATACTCTTTCAAGAGGAAATGCCTGAGGAATGTTACTGTACATCTTAAACCAGCAATGACAGACAAAATACTAAGATTTCATATAGAATTATCTTATGTTATGCAGACAAATACAAGCAGAATCCAACATCCTTGCTGTACAACTGATTGTTATTTGGTCTACCTAGTGTAAGTAAGTTAGGATTAAAAGATGAGTGATGAAGAATGAGTCTTCTATTTAATTTCTGCTTAGCAAAACTGAATCACACATTCCATACTTTGTTAATTTTTTTAAATAATGTTACATAGAAAAGAAGAGTTTAATTCAGTTTTAAAATTGCACTCAAGGAGAATACAACTACTAGATTAGTCTTGGCTCTGAGCAATTGCTTCACTTCTACAGTGTAACACACCAAACAATGAAAACAATGCATAAATTATACTCTTGTGTATGACGACAGCTCTCACTTCAAGACTCTAAAAGCTCTCATTCACTCAGTCACACTATTTCTATCAACAGAAACACGTATTAGTGCATAAATTGTGCACGAGATACATCTGAAATAGCCAGAGGTCAGCAATCCCTTCAACATTACAATCTGGATACTAGTTGAGTTCCCTAGAAGTAAAATTAATTATTTTTCTGCTGTTGTTATTAATTCTGATTTTTGAGATTACAGATGATTGGAGAAGACTGTAATTTTGATATTGTAACTCTTACTTTTTCCTTTGTAGATTTTAAATATCTAGCAGTTAGTCAGCAGATTTTTCATCTTTCACAACTTCTGTTGCACCACCAAAGAATTAATAGAACTTGGCTTATTTTGTATTCTGCTAGAGTCTTGACAGGTAATACTGCATTCCCCATAGCTCAAGGCTGTGAGATATTAAGAAGTATTCTCACCCTTTAGAGAAACACTAATCGTGCACCAAAAAAACCCCACAAACACACCAAAAAGCAAAACAAACAAAAAAAGCCTCAACAAACGCCCACCCAAAAAAACCCCCCAAACACTCCCCCCCTCAACAAAACAAAACAAAATACAGAGAAAGCAAGGCTTCTTTAACAAACCATAGGTTAAATGCACATAGAAATAGATTGTATGTAGACTATGCTTAGATAACGGAGGCCTTGCTTGCCTGAGATCCCCCCGTTGCCATCTCACCAATGTTGCTACATTTTACTGCCCATTTATGAACTTACAAGGATCTCCACCTCCAGTCACCTCACAACTATGATAAAACTTGTATTTTGCCAGTTACAAGTCAAGACTAGACACAGACCTCTAAAGTATTTGAGAAGGCTGACAGATACTGAAAATAGGAAATACAATTCTCATATCCTAACTCCTGTTTTATGATCAAACTGCCCTTCAGCTTGTTAGCATTTCTTGCCAGTCCCTTCAATGTAGCAATATTCTCATTGTCAAGCGATACTAATGAGCTCGGGAACTGTTTCTTCATCTTCCAGCTGCTGTTGCCTCATCCATCATACTTTCATGTTGTCTGTGTAACTATTCCTGAGATGAAGGTTTTCTCATTCTCAACAGAGCAACAAGGCAAAAGACAGCTTCTATACTATTTGGGCTTTTCTAACTAAAAGAGGATTCCAAAACTAAATCCTGTCTTTTGTCCTCCTCCTTTTCCCCTCTCCTCTGTCCAGTGATCAGCTTGCTTAAGTGATTCTTCCCAAAAAAGGCCCTCATAGTATGCTTTCCAATCTTCAACCCCATCAGGGTTGGCAAACAGCAAGTTAGAAGGAACTGTTCTATAAATTAAAAACCTCTATGGCCTTTACTTTTATAAGAACTGCAAAGATACTGCTGTAAAGGTGTTGCTGGCTCTTTCCCCTTGAGGCTGCCTAGCCAGAGAGGATACCTGTGGAAATGCTTGTGTGCTTAGAAAGGTAACTCCGAAATACATGTGGGATTGTTGAGAGGGGGAAAAAATCCTACAAAAATTTGTTTATGTGCTTCCCCAAATAGTCTCCTTGTCATCAATTTTGAACATTATCTCAGACTGTGGTGACATATATGGTAAGCATTTGAAAACTGACGATTAAACAAGTTCATTTTCCTATGCCAAATGCAGACTTGAGAAGGAAACAGCTTACATGGGTAATAAGGTTTGTTTTGGATCGATACGCAGTAGATTGCCCAGTGCTGATTATTTTGAACAAATGTACAGCTCTACCCCATGTAATAAAAATCTGGCTGCCCTTTGTTACTTATGAAGCTCATAAAGGTTAAACCTTTAGCCTGAAGGAAAAAAGATCCTTTTCATCCAATGAAAATTAATAGGACTGAGCATCCCTCCCCTTGCAGGCAGATGTAATTTTTCAGCTAAGAGGCAGAGAGGTCTAAGAAGAATTGATGATGGAAAGTTTCTGTCACCACCATAAACACAATTTAAAAGCAACTAGCAGTAGGCTCACTCTGAGAATTGTATGTCTGAGGCGATGCCAGTGGTACTTAGCACAGCTGCTCGTGGCTGGGCGCCTGATTCAATGGTGTTTGTCTCAAGATTTTCCAATGGACCATTTCAAGTGGCAGCACACAGCGGATCTGCCATATAACCCACATTAACACCTCACCTGCAAAATACATAGCTACATTCAAATCTGATGATTAGATGTAAAATGCAAACACATGCCAGTGGTTGCATGTCAGTACTAACCATGCCCAGTGAAGAAAAGGAGTGGATTGTTATCCAGAACTAGTGCCTCATCCTGTCTCGCCAAAAAAAGATTATTGGTGGCTTGTGTACACATTATAATTTCATACGATCTTATTTTCGATGATGGCTCTTTAAGGCTAAGAAAATCTATTTCTGTTTGTTTCCTACACATTTATTTTGCATTTTAAATCTCATATAAAGGTTTGTAAAACATATTTCTCTGATGCTAAAAAAAGGAAATATTCTGATAAATTGCTTACATATATATAGAACGAGCCGACAAATTGCATGGGTTTGTTTTTGTTTGTTGGTTAATCTAATATCTCTTAATATAACTGCTACTCTCATGTCAATTTTCTTTACACTGAAGCATGTTTGTTACAGATTTATTTGTTTTTAATAACTAGTGTTCACTTCAGAGTGAAGTTTATGTTTGTATAAAACTAATTTACATCCATTTGAAAGTGTTAAATTCAAACCATTCCCTTTTTCCACTGGGAATACAGTCAAGCACAGTTGCTGCCAAATAACTATTTGGAAAATATGTTTTTATTATTGTTGTGTCTTTAGATGATTATATGCAGTGGCTGATCTGAGAACTCATTACAGCCATTGTTAGTACAGTGGACTAAACTTTGTTCTACCACAGCAGGTAACAGCTAAAAGACTCCAAACAAAAACTAAGCCTTGAATTTAGGAATGATTTCTTAAGACTTACTTAAAACACAGCATCACAGAATAGGTCAGGTTGGAAGGGACACCTCATCCAACCTCCCTACTTAAAAAAGGTCCTCTACAACACATTACTCAGGATTGTGTCCATACAGCTTTTGAACGTCTCCAGTGAGGGAAACCCTACACCCTCTCTGGGCAATCTGTCCTAGTGCATGGTCATGTGCACAGTAAAGAAGTTCTTCCTCATTCAGGTGGAACTTCCTATGCATCAGTTTCAGCCCGTTATCTTTTGTCCCGTTGCTCAGCACCACTGAGAAGAGCCTGGCTCCATCCTTGACACCCTCCCTTAAGATACTTATAGACATTCATAAGATAATTTGATAAATATATATAATTCATATACATCACACATATATCAACTATAAATATTCAATGAATCAATATACATTGATAAGAATGCACTGATAAAATAATGCATTTATGTAGCATAATCCATAAAATTCCCATCCACAATAAGACATGAAACGTGGTTTGAGTTTTTTTACCTTAAAAAATACAAGTAGATAGTCTAGCAGTGTGTGGTCTTCCTAAATTTAAAATGTTTTGATCTTACCTTCTTGAAAATCATTAATTCGTACAATTTAAAAAAAACTATAATTGCTTCAGATATGCTACCCCCAAAAAGAAAGAAAAGACCTTGAAAGCCCATATGATATTAAAATTATATCTAGTGAACAAATCCAATCTCTTTGAAGAGCTTTATGGCAAAGGTAAAGTTTAGGGAAACACGATTTTAAAGACAGTGAGAATTTGTTGTGTAGACTCTGTGAAGAAGAGTCCCTCTGAGGAAAATAGTGATCTGAATAGGCCATCATAAAGCTGATGTTTCTTCCTTCTACTCTAACCTTCACACAGACCCCTAAGCATGATATTTCTTGCTAGAAGGAAAGATAGGAATACATGTTGGTATGTGACTGCATCCTGTAATGAATCAGCAGAAGCATGTGAACCTTTTTCCTTCAATTACTGTAAAACCAGCTGCTGTTACTGGACTTACCTGGCCGGCAGTATTTGGGGAACACACTGCTGCTGGCAAGACCTCCCAGGGCCGGGGAAAAAGCTTCTACTACCCTGCTTCTCCATTGGTGTCATCCCTGAGCTGAGGATACAGGCTTGGGAGCTGGCCATGGATTCTGCAGGTGGAATGCTGCTAAAAGCCAACAAAATGGTTTGAGACGTGTAAGATTTGGAAATAAAAGCCAGCTCATTTCTCTGCTTTTTCGCTTGCACCAGTCCTATGCTCAAAGCTATAGTAACTTCTTGGTGACTCCATTACAATGAAGAAGCTTTGAGGTATGTTCTTTACTCCACAAGCATGGGCTTGTTCACTCCCTTTTTACTTTTTACAACATTAATGGATCTCTTAGAGTTTCCCACGTTTAAATTTCTTACTTTGTCACACTAGTAAGTGCTGTTTTAATACCCTTTTCATACCTCTGAGCATTCATATCTTGATAGATGCTTAAGAGTATAAAAGAATGGCTCCTTCCCTGAAGAGCCTGAAGTTCAGGAAAGCAGCTACTTTACAAACTGTACTATAAAAATTTGTAAATGACATATATTGAATTGTTAACCTCTACATTGTGCCCATATCATTTTTATATCAAGTCTTTCTTTCACAAACTGATCAAGAATTCCTTTTTAATAAACTGTGTTCTTGAGAATGTCTCTTACCTCAATCAAATAACTGACAGCTCCTTTACATAATTTGTACATTTTTGCAAAATATTGTCTCACAAGGAAAAAGAGAATGACCTAAAGCAACTTAGCTAAACTAACAAGACAAACAACTGCTCCAAGGAATTGACTTTGCAAACAACAGCCTTTTGTAGAGACACCAGATTTCACCAAGATTAAAGTGCAGTGAGGCACTATGATACACACTGATAACATGCAGTGTTAAAGCCTTAGAGAACAAATGACTGGGGAGTTACTGTAATAAGATGCAATTAGAGGGGTATTTTAAATTTCTTATTACTAGAAATGAATTTTAAGAGAGAATGTGACCAAGAGTTATGACTCAGACCTCTGAGAGAGCACTGTATTTAATCTCCTGAGTGAATTTGAAATAATGATTTATTGTCTGTCACACAAATTCTGTTAACAAAGTAAATAAACTGCATATTTTTTAAAATCTCATCTATTATTCTCACCTCTCAAACGTCTTTTTAATTTTAAAATTAAATATTCTGGAATTGCAAAATACTGCCTTTAAGAATGCATTTTAATGTACTAATAAAATGAGCTACTGATTACACTAGTGCAGGTGTTCAGAATTGCTTAGACATCTCCATGGAGCACAGCACTGTGCCGTATCATCATATTCTACCTTTTGTCTGGCTCATTTTGTTAACAGAACATTTCAATAAGGTACAAAAAAAAAAAGCTTCTATGTTTCACTTTATTTCATTCATTTCTGTTCTTAACCACATCAGAGTTACAGTTTTTATCTGAAGGTGTTATGTGGGAGGTGATGAAGGGCCCAATGAACCCACTTCATTCCCTTTCTTCCCACTTGTGGTAACAGGTCATATTGGGGTTTAGCTGGAAGAAGAATCTGAGTGGCCTTGCTTTAACAGGATAATTACAGTGCCATAGCTATGCTGATATAACTCCCCCATGTGGATACTCTATTCCAAGGATAAAGAAATATTTTATTCTTGCTTAATTACTCTGCTTTTTAATTCTATCTGAACAAATCCTTATGAAGAGAACCATATCAAGGTATCTTCAAAGTTTCCTTTTTTCTTGCAGTACAAGTCTCTCAAGGAAACCCAAGATGCTGGGATGGGTCTCCCCTGTACTTCAGGCAAGGGAAGACCAAGATCTGCCATCCAGTCTGGCCAAAGTCTCTCCACATAGAAGAATGGGATTGAAAATGGGGTACCATGAAATGTCTCATTTGTGCTGGGCAAGTAACAAGTATATAGATAAAATATATGCCTAAACTGAAAAGTGAATTTTCACTTAGTTGAATGCCTAGACTAAAACCAGGACTTTCATTTTTTAAGTTGTTTGGGGTTTTGGTTCATTTATTGTTGTTTTTGGTGAACAGTTGAAAATTACTCTTTTCGTTGACAAAAATAGCCTGTTAGGAAAAGCCTAGGCAGGCCCAATTACAGACTTCACTGAACTGAATAACATTTATTTTAGGGACAGAAGAAAGGTTATTAACATCATGGAAACTACTCACTTTTTAACACATGTAAATGCTTTCCAAGTTAATTTCCACAACGGATCTGAGGCTCCATGCAGACACAGATCAATCTGTCTGTACAAGTTTCCCAGCCTAGAATGTTTTCTGGACTTGCAAACAATTTCTACACTTTCAATTTATGTGACAAAAAGACTTAATGTATTAAAAAATGCCAAATTAGGTTAATTAATATAAGTGGGAAAAATAGTGTGCTTTAGACTTGTTTTTCTCTCTTAGAAAGAGTGAAGCTCCTCTGTGGTGTTAGATAAAAAAAAAAATAAAATCACTCTGACTGATCTAGAAATAGCATAAAAGCCTTTCTGTTGCTGCCATGATAAATAGTGTGGGTAATCTGGAGCTGCCTGATGACGTATAATTCACTGACCAAAAATACATTTTGCATCATGACCACTGAAAAAAATTCTCATTGTTGGTAGCAGAATCCTTACCACAACCTGAATACAAACAGCTAAGTCCACAGCATCAGAACTTTCCAAATCACCAAGACAGAACTATTTTTAGGTATAAAGCTATTTTGTAGCATTTGATTTTTCTCAAGAGTGCAATTTTTTTTTTAAAAAAAAAAGCCTTGGTTACTGCTTTGCAGCTTTACACTTCAGTTACTAAAGTGTCACAGATTTTAAAGACCGTCTGAACTTCCCCTTGAAAGGTATGAAAATACTCCTGGATGACTTCTAAACAACAGACTTAAGGGCAGACACTTAGCTTGTGTAAATCAGTATCACCCCATTTAAGTTAATGGAACTATGCCAAGATACCAACTTTCATCTGACATGGTCTATTTTTTGCACCCAACTGCTCTTTCATGGAGTTAGAGAACAAAAAGGTTTCAGAAGAGGTCTTTCTGGGTACCGACTGACCTCCTTGAGCCTGACTGATGCTGTAAAACAGGACTTTAGTTGATGAACCAAATGCTGCATCACATTTCCTCCAGAAACAACAATCAGAAATAATGATCTATAGGCTCTTACTGTTGCCAGCAGTTTTAAATGTTTCCCCTTGTGCCTTAACAGTTGAAATCCCAGGAAGTTAAATTAGCTTGCAAATTTGACTGAATTAACACCTGCTCATTCAAAACACATTCTAACTACAGGAAGGAATTCTTCACTGTCATTTTGAACAGCGAAAAAAAAAAAAAAGCAACCCACCACAGAGCCTAGAAATTATGGCCAATTTCAAGGCTCTGCTGGAATACAGTATTAAGCTATATCATGTTGTTACTGTTCCATCCTGTTTTTGACTTGTTCCAGTACACACCTAGGCTAGAAGTAAATTTACTGCTCTCTTTGTTTCTGTTGAAAAATAGTCAAATATAACCAAATATCTTCTCTCAGGTGATGTGAAAATAATTGAGAGATAGAAATTAATATTGCAGTATCATTAATAGTTTCTGTTTCCCTTTTGTTTTCTTGGATGCCTGTACATTGATACACATAATAGCATGATATACTGAATGCAAAGCAATGGGATACATAACATCCCAAACAAGTAAATTTCTTCAGATTCAGGGAATTCTGTAAAAATTGCTTTTAACTTGGCTTTGCAATCATAAAAATATATAAGATTATATATTATATGTAATATATGTAACACCAGTATTAAAATTATTCTAGAGAAGTTAAGAATATTTCATTTTTAATTTATAATTTTGAATCTGAAAATGTGTTGCTACTGGAAGTTATAAAATTCTGGAAGAATTTTCAAATGTACTTAACTTTTATTGTTACTCTTTTGCATCTTTGTAAAGGAACAAAGGAATGTTTGCAGTGTAATGTTAATGAATGCATTCCCTTTGTTCAGAAGAACCAACACCAAGACTGAAATGTTGGTGAATTAGGAGGAATTAGGAATTGATGGTGAATTAGGAACTGATGAAAAAAAAATGGAGAAATTCCAATTTACAGACCTGATGCCTAAGGTTTGGGGTGAATTTTGTGGATTTTTGGGATTTTAGAGGTATAAGTTTCTTGTTCACATATTAAGGGGTGTTTGTAGTTGCTGAGAGGATTTTCTCAGCATTCCTGAGCTCTCTGAAGGTCGTGGTGTTTTTCAGACTTTCAGATATTGGGGTGTTTAGAGTTACTAAAGGGACTTTCTCACATATTCTGGGGCTCTTTGAAGGCCATGGTGTTTTTCAGAGACACCTGCAAGATAACTTGAAGTCAAAACGAAAGAAGAGCCCAGAAACCGTTGGAGGGGGTCCAAGGGGGCATGGCCCGGGACCCTGTGGGGTGGACCACAGGGGAAATTAGAAATAGTGATTGGTTATGGATATTTCATATGTTAATTGGGTAAAAGGGTATAAAAAGGGTAACCCTACTGAGGGCTGGGTCTTCGTCATCATCTTTGTTCTTCGGGGAATTCTCGGATGTGGGGTACCCTCGGCGTTGACCCGCGCGTGTTTGATGGGGCCTAGCGGAGACACGGTGTCTCCGATCTCCCGAATAAAGGTATTGTCTATCTTTCTCCAATTGATGTTTGTCTGAGGGCCTATTTTCCAGGATTTTAGGCATCAGACCTGTTGTGAAACTGGTGTTGTGGCTCTCTTGACATGGACTCAGCTTGGGTTGTTACACAAGAATGGCAGCTGATAAGCCAGAAGACCATGGCTGGAATCAAGGAGTGAAGAGACTGGCACTAACATCTCCTGTGTACCTAGGAGGGGGCATAGCAAATGGGACTGTAGCATTTTAATATACTTCTCTCCCTCAAAGAATACATATTTAAGATGATACTTGAACAGCTGCATTTGAAATGCCAGAGTAAACCACAGAAAAGAGGCCACACATGTAAAAAAATAAGTACAAGAGTTTTAAAGGCATTGTGTGTTCATTCCCACTCATCAGTATTGTACATCATATGTGTTCTCATTCCTAACTTAGGAAATTCTGTGGCCTTCCTATAAACACTTAGATGAGGCCAGTGATGCCCTGACATACACAGCAATCATTCTTTCACTATTCTCAATATCAAGATTCCAGAAATACACACCCTCACATCCACCAACACATACCTAACTGGATTCACAGAAGCATCTTATCTTGAAAACAGTCCTTTGATTTTAAAGTGATTCACTATTGTGAACATTGTTAATAGTCTCAGTGCATGGCTATCTCTCACCTAGCAGCAGGGTGGTCATCCTCCCTAGAAATGAATGACAGCAGAAGAACCTAACACTTACACACACAGAGGGAAAAACAAAAGAATAAAGAGAGGACATAAAAAGATAAAGGGATCTTAACTGAAGTGAACTTTTAGTTATTGATAATAAATATCTCAAGCTACTTAAGTTTTATCAAGAAAGTTACACATTCATCATTAGACAACAAATATATTCTGTGTATATCCATAGCTTATGCAGTATTTTTACTGGAAATTTCCATACTGCTTTAATTTTGTGCCAGCTCTTTATGGAGCCCTGTACTAAATATTGTCAAGGGAACTGTTTGTATTTAGTTCCCTGTCGAAGGGGGTGAGGATTACACTAAGACTTTAAGAAGAGAAGAGATAACAAAGAAAAAAGGCAATAAAGAAGAGACATGGGAAAAAATAGAACACCCATAATCTTGTAGTTCTCAACCTTTTAAATCAGTCAAATAAGGATGAACAGTAGTTTAATGTATTCTAAGCCCAACAAGAAGTCAATTTTGGAAGGCTGCACCTTACAAAACTGCAACAGTCACTTTTGTGAAAACTTTTATAGTCTGTGGCAGGTTTCTGAAACAATGTAATAAACAGTAAACAAATGATCAGTGTTTCTGAGTTTTGGACTGTGTCATAACATTGCATTAGGTACTGTGATGCTTGGGTAGGTCAGTCACAGGGTTAGTATAAAATCTCACTATGAAGATTTTACTTTTTCAGGCTACAACTGCAGCACAGCATCACACTGTCCCATCGCAGTGCTAACTGCAGTATTACACAGGCACACCACAAATATTGAACATCTCAGTCATAAGTATCTGAAATAATATTTATGCCAGTAACTAATGTTTTAACCCTCCATGATGAAACATACTGTTTTCTCTCTGATAGGTTTTTGAAGACATCAAATCCTCAAAGCACTTATAACCGTCAAATAATCCATCACCTAAGTCAAGACCAGAGAATAGTGCAAATCTCTTCCAAGTCAGAGAAGCTGATCAGATGAGCCCACAAAGGATTCTCTTGTCCACAAAAAAAGTCACCTGGTCAATGATGCCCACTGACTCATGATTCAGGGAGAACACTTAGCCTTCATGGGTTTCTTGGACAATGAAAGCATGCTGGGTTTACTGTGCCAGCATGGCAGATTTAGTAGAGTCACAGTGCCTCGGCACTCTGCTGCCAGTTTTCAGACCCATAATGTAATAAATTCCATTGAAACACTTGAAACTGGAAAATTGTGGGATACAAAAAACATGCACTGCAGGGATGCCAAACAGTGCCAGGGGTGAGAAGAGTCTCCTAGTTACTCTTTGGACAAATACAGGGGATCAGGCTGGCATTAGACCTGTAGTGCTTGAGAAACAAGACAACTAAATCCTGAAAAACAGTTCCAGTCATGGAAGTAAAAGAGAGAAGAAGCAGTTAGACCAGTGAACAGTGACATGATGGAGTGACAACTTGCTCCGGAAAGAGGGAAGAGAGTGTCAAAATTGACATAGAAACTGTAAGCCTGAATGATAGGGAAGATGCTGAAACTGCTGATGGACATGAAACAGTAGATGTCAGGAAAATGAGGTGCACCTATGAAGAAGAGTTAGATCTAAGCCAGCACATGAAATGCAGCTAAAACAGAACAAGGACATGGGAAAGGTATGACCATGTTATGACCTAAAGGCAAGAAGGCCTTCTCCAGGGACCAAGGGGGAGGGGAACAGAAATAGACTCAGAAGTAGGAGGAATATTTTGATGCCTATTTAGAAAAGTGCGAAAAGCAGAAGCTATATTTTCCCATCCTGAATAGTTAAATCCATTATATATAACCTCATTTAAAGAATGCAGTTTTGTCATGTACTGAATTCTTGTCAGAATTATTTTGGGGCAGCCAGGTATCAGGTAACCCACACTGAAGTCCCATACAGAAAAGTGCTTAACACATAACCTATTAACACTGAGAAGTGGTCTGGATGGTGATTGAGGGACATTGACTTTAGATGTCTTAGCTGATGTTCCAGAGGGATGTATAGGCAATTCTGAGTTTTACCCTGAGGGGTCTAAACCCCACTATGGTGGACATCTGGAACAAAAAATGACAGGTGCTGAATTTATTTTGAAAAGTGTCTGAAATATAGAGGGTAATAATAGAATTCTAGCAGCATGGGGCTCAGTGGCCACATCTCTCGTTGCAAATACAAACCTTGGGGATTGAGAATTGCTCAGCTGTGGACTTAATGCTAGACAAACAATAGATGAGGAGGAGGAATCCCAAGAAACATGAATCACAGCAGGACTGAGATAACACTAGAGGAAGAAGTCGTTAATGAAAATTGTTGTTCCAATATATCTACCTTTCAGTTGAAAATAAATTCCTTCCCAACTTGTACTCACTGCTTGCCTGACGTGTTTAGTTTTACTTTTTGTTTTTCTCTTTTTCAAGTGTTAAAAGGAAAAAGTCCAGTGAACACAAACTGAGATATGCAAACCTGAGACCCTAACTTCATAGAAGGCAAATATGGGTTAGCTGGAAAAGTGTTACAGGAGGAAGGTGTTTAATGAGAGAGACTCATACATATCTTAAAATTCATTAGGAAGTCTCTCCCTGCTATCACTGAATGACTACTCCAGAATGCTGGACCACTAGAAATGTCCTTTGAATCTTCACCCTGGAGTTCCTCAAGGCCTTTAAGATCCAAATGTCCATTTTAAAGTCTAACACAGATTAAATATTAACTATTCTCACTTAATCCCAACAGTTACTAACCTTCATGATGCAGCTGTCTTTGCTGGTTAGTTTATCTTTCCCTTTCAGATATTACCCTAACAGTCTCTTTTAAGTTATTATTTATCTATGAAGCCTGAGGTACATCCTGATAGCTTTTCTGCTTACTTGGAAATAAATTCTAGACATGCTAGCAATCAGTATTTTCAGTTTCTTTCACCAACTAGTTTCCTAAATATCTTTTTTGGTTTTTGCTTTTTTAATTTTTTTTTCTTTTTGCATGTCTTTAAAGTGAAGCAATAGACCCATTCCTTAACCTCCAATTTAATTGAATTATTAATCAGGCCATCAAAGCTTCTTTGACAGTTCTTTGTGTTTTGCATTTTTAACAACTGATCTTCTACAACACATTCATTACTTTCAAAAACTTTACTGGTAAAGAAAACCCATGCAAAAGTATGTCTGGGTCCCATCATTATTTGTAGTATTTTTCTTCCCGTGAACACTTGGAAATTGCCTAATAATATAACTCCTGGGAACATTTACTCTTGTAATGACAACATCAAGACTACATATTCAAGCCTGATACTTGCCATGGAGTAGTTAGAAAGGTAAATGAGATTTATTTTATTTTTAATTTTTTTTAATAAGGATGAGAAGAGATCTGATGGTAAAAATAGAAGAGAGAAAGAAAAGAACGACGAGAGCAAAACAAGGACAATGTCAGAACAACTGCTGAGAAAAACAAGCAGAGGAATCAGAGAGAAAGCAAGCAAAGAAATAAAAACAAACCCAAAACTTATTGAGTAAGATTTCTGCCTAGTGTCTGTTTCAGGGCTGGAAGGGAGGGAGTTTCTCTTGTAATTCTCTCTAGTTCAAAGGCTGTTAAAATCAATATACTGGGGAAGAGAAGATACCTCATATAGCATGTACTTAGATAAAGTATTCTACAAATTCTTGGCCCATTTTACAAATGTGTATTAAGGCAAATCCTAAAAGCTAAGCTTACTGAACAGTAGTGCCAGCCCAGTGAGATGGTAGGTTGAAAGAACACAGCATTGCCTGAGTGGTTGCTCTTAAGGGGACCTCAGACAACCTTTTCTAGGGGGTTAGAGGGTTTAGGCACCACTTGCTACAAGGAAAGCAAGGACTTTTAGGAAGTGTGTGATTACTAAATACAGGGATACTTGCATTCTGTATAGTTACGTGCATCTAGACTGTGGCAAGCTTTAGCTTTAGCCCATTACCTGGCTTAGTCTTGAGCATAAACATAAGCTCAGAGTGGAAGGTAATGAGTGAAAATCTTATGTAGATACATTAGAGATTGTAGAAGCAGGACAAAAGACAGAGCTTAATAGACAAAAAGACAAAATAAGATGATTATAAAAGAAGAGAAACCATGAAGACCATGAAGACAAGAAGGCCCATTTAGGTCCCTCATCAAGAAAAGACAATGACCAAGACTGTAAGTGAGTGAACTGATCCAGAACTACAAAAAAAAAAAAGTCACATCAGTGAAAAGGAGCAAGATTGGTTAAACTGCAAAGCTAAGTAAAAGGTAAGTAACAAAAAGTGAATGGAAACGGCAAAGAAAAGAAAGTTCCAAGAGCCAAATTCACCCAAGAAGAAGGAAAGAAGG
>WBMV01001832.1:1508-99234 GCA_013396655.1 Campylorhamphus procurvoides | reverse complement strand
AAGAAAGAAAGAAAGAAAGAAAGAAAGAAAGAAAGAAAGAAAGAAAGAAAGAAAGAACCTGCTGAAACTACAATAGGACCCTGAAATGAAAGGGAGCCATCATTTTTTAACATTGTCTGAGAAGGGATAGAAAGAGAAATGAAAATGATGCCTGACCTACTGTGAGAAAGAGAGACCATATTAATTTTAAAAGAAAGGAATTATCTGGCTGTAGATAGACAGTGTACTAATAGGACTGGCACAATTCATTTTATATGCCCGTTGCTATGAGTAGCATTAAACACAGGAACTATTGTATCTATCTAGTACAATAGTACCAGACAATTAATTTAACTAGATAATATAGGGTGGATACTCTAAGACAATCCCAGATTCTCTAGAAGAAAAACCAAACTGTGCTTGCAATACTCTGCTCTATATATTTGTCCCTAGAGACACCATTTAATCAGGTTTGTCTCAAATATTAATTTCTATACAAATGAGTTTCATAAAAATACAGTTAATTGAAATATATTTGAGATGGATAAGGATGATTCTCCCTTTTTCATCAGAAGGTAAAGTACTTCTAGTTTTAGAAAAGATTAAAAAAACCTATTCCAAATATTGGAATCTGAAAGTGAAATAGACAGTAATTGACTATTTGCATTTCTAAATGAGAAAATTAGTGGTAGTTACAGCAAAAATAGCAGCATAACATTTGTGTTTACTTTTTCAGTTTAAATATTGCGATTTGTTAGTTCCAACACAGTCTAAGTAAAAGATACTTACCTTAAAAGTATGAAGCTAAATTTCCAGTATGGGCAGATACAAGATGCATAAAGTCATGTAAAAATAGATCTTTGCACACTCACTATGGAACTAGTCCATCATCGTGACTGGATGGCACCTCTTTGAGACAATAGTCTGTGCACAGAGCACAGCTGGATGTTCAGTCACTGGAACACAGCATAGATGGGAAAGCTAGAATTTATTTTTTTATTATGTTTGGTTTTTTTCTTAAATTGATTATTTTCATTAGATTTATTATTTTTTCTTATACATTTCTTCTAAACTGGATTGAAAGACCTACACCTACCTCAGTATGTGAGTAAAATATAAAACAAATTAAAAAAGTTCATTTGTGAGATCAGCCCTCCCTCTTCCAAGCAAGACAATTCACATCCCACACTCATGTTTCTACTTCTGCACTACCACCAGACAATAAAATGAGTCAAAATGTGAATCTATCTGCCACTGAGCACTACAGAATGACTTGCCTTCGCTGGTTTTTATTTCTTACTTCTAAGGCACAGAACACACACTAAGCTCCAAGTCAAATTAAAATTTGTAAGTGTTTTACCCTTGGTCTTTGCACAGAACTCTTCATGACACCTACTCTGTACACATACAGCTCATTCTTACGATTCAAAACATAGGCATTACATGTATATTGCTATGACTCATATATAAGTCCAAAAGCCACACAGTTACTTCAAAAAAACCCCTTAAATAAGAAGTAATACATGTTTTAGAGTATTCATGGCAGAATTTTATGGAGAATTCATGTGCAAAACTGTACTCTCTTTGCTCCAGGTTTTCTCATAGATGTGTATTTTATCTGCCTATTCCATGGTGCAGCAGAATGAGAATTCTTCATGTGGCTGTAAGAGACCCAAGAAGATACAAACACAGTCATGGTCAGAACAAGGCCAGGTTATTCCACATCCCATTTTTCTGGTAAAGCAGCGGGAGGAAAAGCATATGGCATAACAGACATTAAGTCATATTGCTTGTTCTATACTTAGTTTTCCATTTCTGTCACATGTGGAAAGTTCCATGTGTAATAAACATCAAGAGTCCCTGAATTGCCCCAAATCTCTGAAAACTCTTCCACTTGTCCAGGAAGTTGAAGCAGGAGTGACACAGACCAGAGCCTGTGCATTATGTCGTAAAAGCACCCAAAGACTTGTTTTTTTCTTAAGGCAGCAAAGAAATGAAACTTACTGACTACAACATCCCAGAGAAGAGAACTATAATCAGATTTGAAGGGCCTCCAACTTTTTATTGACACCATTGATCACATAACCATAATAAGCTGAGATGGCTGCATTTGGGCTCCTTTTCTCATTGCATATTATGAACTAACCTTGAAGTTACCCTGAAGATCACACTTCGTGTCCAGAGTGACAGGAGGGGTTGAAAGACAGCTAGAGTTGGTATTTCTGTGTTGTCCTACTGGACACATGCAAACATACACAGTTTGGAAGTAAATTATGGCAGACACTACATGGATTGGTAAGAGGCAGGCTGTGAGAACCTTCTTCAGCATTCAAGTAGTGAATTTAGAGGAGTGTTACAAGTTGGAGTAAAAACTGCTTATAGAGAGCTAGGATCACAAGCCCATTTATCATTATACTGGCAAGTGCTCCCTCTGCACTCAAAAGGAATGGGGGAGTCTCACCAGAAAAAGTGCTATGCCTTCCGCAGTGTCCTCTGGGACAGCATGGCCCTTTACTCTTAGAAAAATGCCTTAAACCCCTTTCATATTATACATGCTTGAATGAGAGTCTTACATAGTCATTCAAGAGGAAAGCAAAATAGCGGATAATTAAAAGGATATTCATATACTTCTTTAAAAACAGTTGTATACATTCATATATCTTCAGAGTACTTTTATTCGAAGTATCATTAATAAACCCAAGGCTTACTGATGGAACTCCACCCTAAGGTGAAATATTCATTTACTTCAATGGGATATCTGCCTGAGCAAGGCCACAGAATTTGGATTCAATACAAATACAGCTAAAAATATTCCCTCATCAAAATAAAACTGTAAAAAGTCTGCTATTACCACCATAGCACTGTATTTGTCCAAGTGTGTGCTACCAGACTGTTATGCCTGCATAGATAGTTGCAGGGGAGACTGCACTATGTTCCCTTCTACCAACACATCTCTGCAGGTAATTTTAATGGGGCTGTTAATAACCTGGCAACCGTCCCAGCCAGATGTAGCACATTTAAACATTGTCCTTACAGCTTTGTCAGAACTGTTGACATGGCATGTCAGTAATGGAAAATTGCCACTGCACCAAACAACCATCTTCATTATATGGAATCACATTGTTAATCTACAGCCAAATGCAACTTGAGGCAGAAAGAGAGTTTAGATTGCACCCATCTGTATACTATCACTCCAGGTGGCAGGTCGTTCTTCAGGATTAGAGATTGAATCAGTCTTTCCATCATCAATAAGCCCTGCTCCACAACAAGAGCGTGTCAATCCAATATTTTACTTTCAGCACCGTGAGGACCGCACAGCATGGTAATGAAATTTCCCTGTAAGTAGACCACGGGGATCTATACCAGAGAGATACATCTCTTTAAAAAGCTCAGGGAAATCAGACAGTGTGCTGCACAATCTGGACAGTAACTCAGTTTCCAGCACCACCCTGTTTTATCTGTTTAGGGATTAGATCTACCAGATAAACCAGTATTTTAATGTTGGCTTATTTAATTTATTGGTTTTTTAGTAGTAATTAGTATTGGGTAATTATTTCCCATTTGGAAAGATTTGACAGCCTCAGAGAAGACATTCATTTCTGAACAAAACAAGTATGTTGATATACAGCTACTACATTAAATATTTCTCATCACATTCTGCAACTATAGCCTAGGCTAAAAAAAATTAAACTGACCCTAACTTACTGGTAATTATTTATTATCTTTTCAAGATGCAATTTAGCCTCTTCCAACAGTAACTGGAATTTCTTCAAATCCCTCTTGCCACTTGCAGCAGGTATTTTGTCACACTGAAAAGTGTTCTGCCTCCTTATATTACCCAACTTGCTCTTATGTATTTCTGATGTGCCTCTAACTGTGGCACCTAGTCACCATCACCAGGACTTTTCTCAATCAAAAAGATTTTTTCAATACTTTAAGCATTTTGTCTTCTTGATGATAGGTTTATTGTAAAAATACATGCTACAAAAATTAATGCATGCTAACTTCAAGTCACATACTTCAATCATTACAAATGAAACTACTTTTATAACAAAAATATCATGCGTGCAAAATTCTCATATCGTAACAGTCATCTGGCTTCTTAAAAGTGTATTATATGTACTGCATTCATTCCCACTTAGTTATATTATGGATCATAAATCCAGGTCCCCCTACTTTTTTTTTTTTTTTAAATGTTCATGTTTTAACTGGAAATGGATAGTTACAGCACATTTTTTCAAATCGTATAGAAATAGGAATAAATGCAGTTTTTCAGTTTTTTTGCAATCTACTGTCAGTTTTGGCAGGTTATATGTTTGTTAAATATACAACAAGTTCAAGCTAACAATTATGATCATTAAACAGAAATGACAATGTGACATGGTCACAGAAATTGCTGAAAACAGGAAGGCAAAAGAAACAGAACACATTTCAACAGTACCGCATTTCAACTATGGAGGTATGGAAAGAAAAAACAGACTCTAAAATGCTAATTTCTGGAGAAGCAGAACTGGTAGAAATACATTCTAGAATATGTGTTTTACCTCCGTACATCGTTTGGTTTTGGTTTATTGCATTTGCAAATACAGGAAACACATTTGTTTACAAATATAGTTTCTTAGAAGACAGATAATTTGATTGAAAACCTTTTACTGTTGTATTTACTAGGAAAACCAAAGAAAATGTCAGCATTGTTGTCCTGACAGATATCCTTTTTATTCTAATATAGGGGTCTCTGCTTATAGGACAACAGTGCAGTAAGTTAAAAATCCCTGCTCTGGCTAGACTGTTGCTCATGGAAAAGAATATTGGTATATACCCCATCTGTGGCACCTGTTTCAGCCCACCCTATGCCAAGAGCAATAGAATTATTCATTTCTTCATTCTGTGATCATTTAATAAGAATTATCACTCAGTAAATTATCAGTACAGACTTCCATTTAATCTGAAGGATAAAGTCCAAAATACGGAACTTTTCTCACACGTTCCTCAGTAATTTTATAATTTATAAAATAAGGTCGCATCTTTTGCTATATCCTGTTATTTTTTATTGGAGGCAAATAATGTGGCACCATGAAAGAAAACAACATATGAAAAGAAATGTCTCTAACTCAGAAAAAGTTTTTGTGTCTAGAATTCAAACTCCTCTATCTATTGTCAGACCCAAAACAGACCTTTTTGATGACTTTGACCTTGCTTGGTAACACTTAGAAGAAGATAAAGGATACATCTACACTACGAAAAATATTCTCTGGCATCAGACCACCTGCCACAGTGCATTTGCATCTACATTTCCTTGGGGCTTGACTCCATCAGTAAGAGGTTAACTATGTCCCAAATGTACTGCAGCCCACACGGTGTTTGGCTTTAATCCCTTTGGGCCCATTTGCTGCTTTGATACTCATCCTGAAAGAAGGGTATTGTTTTTGCTGTTGAAAACACACAAAATAACAACTGAGACACAGTCTGCAGAAAGGTATTTTTTAAACACAACGTCCAGTCTATATTGTGTGCTGTGGGTATAGGATGTGGCACATTAAGGTACTTTAGGATGCAAGGTTTGCAAAGACAGTGTGGGAATGTCACATAAACAAAGATACCAAAGTTTTACTTATACCTGAAAATCAGCTGTCCCTGGAATAAACTACCCCCAAAACCCTATCCAGAATGGATTTGAAAAGGACCTGGCTGGTGTATGTCAAAAGAAAGCCTGCAAGTAAACTACCAGTTATGCACTGTGTATGTTGAGCCAACAGACTTCCAAAAGCCTGATTTGACTACAAGTGCAGGTAATACTCTGACGGTTCTTGGCTTACTGGGTTTTTCTACATGCTTAAGCACAACTATAGAAACAGCTGAATAAATCTGGGGCACCACTTTTCCCCAATTGCTTGTCACTACTCAGTAATAGCAAGGAGCAGCACAGTGGTCGCTGCTATCCTTTGGCTGAACTTCTCTGATTTGTCTCCCTCTTTACAGTGATAATTTCATGATGACCAAAGATAAGTGTTGCAGAACCAGTGTACCTCATGTATCCCTTTCCAGTCATCTGTGAAAAGGAAGCATTACAGAACATCTCACCCCATCAGTGCATGGTAAAATACAACTGATCAATGTTTGAAGAACCTTTTTATGTCTTTTGATGGGCATTAATTTTAATACCATTCTTTGTGCAAATAGACCTTCCAAAGCAGAAAAGGAAAAAGCAGAAGGAACAAAACTGAAAGGACATGAAATTGAAATGAACAGGCCATGTGTCGTAGCCCAAGGGCTTTTGGATCAGTGCTACAAGCATCTTCCAGAAGATTAAACGTCAAGCATTGAATTTGGTCTCCCACTTGGTCAGGCTCAAACTTGGTATGAAATTTTTTACTGAATTCCAGGTGGGGGAAATTTACTACCAAGCTTTCTGACTCACTTTTGTAATCCTTGTAGTTTCAGGTTGCCTGTGAACCTGTTGAACTTCTGGCATCAATTAGAGAAAGCTTAAAGCTACTCTAATTCGTATTCTGGCTACAAGCATCCCTTATGAGCCATCCACCTGTCTAGGAGAGCCAGAAAATGGACTACTCTGGCCCTGCCTGTAACCCCAGTACACCTTGTAAGTGAGAAGTGTTTCTAAAGGCTGTTTTACCCTTTTATGACCTCTTTATATTGCCAAAGTGATGTAATTTGGAAGAGCCCAATGGAAACTTAACTCTTCCATGTGCATATTAAACTGTTCAAAGCAGAAATGCATCACACCACAGTTTGTGACAGATTTACCTGTCACTTGGGCCTGATGAATTTCTTCTCTCACTAAGTGGCATTATAGCAAAATTTTCTAGCTATATACCTAAAATGAGACTTTACAATGTATGCTGGCCAGTTGCAGTAATTTAGTGATCACACCTGTTTAAGTGAAAGATAGAGGAAAGGTGGATGATTTCTAGAGAAAGGAGCATCATCTGAGAAATCACTTTAAAAGGATAATTACAGCCATGATATGTGTAGAGGCATAATGAAAGAATTTGACTTACATGGCCAGTTATAATATATTTCACATAATGGAGAAAAGGCTGAGTCAATGAACAATTTTGTATCACCGTTATTGCAAAACGATTACAGTCCCCTTTATCACAGCTGTACAATATGCTGACTGAAAAGGAAAACATGCAGTACACACAGCCTACTGATTTCTGCCACCGTATAAGTAAATGTCAGACTTGTTCCATGTATTCAGTGATTTTCTTAATGAAAACGTCAGCATAACTCTGGAATTTTCCTCCTTTCATTTAATTCCTGAACTCCTCTTTCATCCACTGTTTGACCTTTGCATGCACTTGGTGGCTTGCCCAAGGTGCTGTCACACCTTCATTGCTCCTCTCTAATGATGGTCTTTCACTGCCAGATTCAAACAGGATACACAGGAAGGAATTGCAGGGCCCTATTCCCAGTACAACGATGAAAATCGGAACACTTCACTACTTTAGGTGATTTTTCACTTCTTCTCTGAAAAGAATAATCAATGATTGTTTACCAGAATTAACCTGTTCAAATAGCATCCTGTTACAGTACTCGAGGTCTCAAGAGCAGGAGTCTCTAAAGGAACAACTCTTGTAGCAGCAGCACAGGAATACTGAGAATAGTAGCTGCCAAGAGTCAGATAGTTAATGGAATATATTTTCTCAGCACAAATGGAAAGAGATAACACATAATTAGAATGAGAAGAGTTTTACACAAGGCAATGACAAAAAGGAGTAAGGTGCATTTTATAAAACAAAAGCAGTTATATAAAATCATGCCACATTTATTGTACTGTGTTGCAGAGAAAAGACTTAATACTGTTGACCCAGTAGTTGCCCTGAAACATCAACACTGCATCTGGGTATATATTATTTTTAGTAGAAACACAAACAAATCATGATCCAAGTTGCTGAAATAGAAAGAGGGATAAAAATCCTTTTTTAAAATACAAATCCTGATTGTGTACCATTTTTGCTGGTAGTCTGAGCAGGTTTGTCACCATTGTAGTGTGTTTAACAGCCTCTTGCATATGTTGGCCAAACACTGACCCCACAGCAGAGCCAGCAGACAAGGCCAAGGTGTGTAATAAATTCTGGAGGGACTTAAAGAAGGAAGTAGTAGAAGTTAAGAAAATACACAGTAGAAGACGGTTTAAAAGGAGACTAAGTCCAAACCTTCTTTCCTGAGCAATGCTATTCTGAAGGTTTGTTCTCCCTTTCCAGGGTCTCTACACTCTCAAAGACTAACTTTCCACGACGGAAACTCCTGCCTTCTGAGCCTTTGGGAAAAACCAGGCCAGACACAATTACCTTTTCTATATCATCATCCCATTGCTTTATGATATTCTCATACTTTGCCTGTAGGTTAAGAAAGGAAATGACTAACTGCAAGAACAAATGGTTCCTGGCTAGTGGATTTCACAAGGTTCAACAAAAGCTAGACTTGTCTGGGCTACACAGGTTCAGTTACCTTTGTTGATACTATACATTGGTTTACCCCTAATAAACAGCATTTACTACATACAGGAAGACAAGAAATTCCTGTCTTGAGCATAAAGGAGTTAAACTATAACTGCTAACAGCAGTTAACTCTAAACCAAAGATGATCAACTCGGGGAAAGGAATGATCAGCTATTAAATCCCTTTCTATATAGCATATCAAAACATATATCTTAAAAACAATTAGGTTACAAATTTGACAGGTTTTCCACTATGCCACAAGTCTCTTACTGTTAGTCAGGTAATAAAACCTGTAATACCTATAGTCAATTTTTCCTCATGAAAAGATGAATCAAAAGATGTTGAAATGAGGCATACAGCAAGGTGTTGAACTTAGTAAGTAGGCCAAAGCATTTAAAGCTTTAGCTAAATATTTCTCACTTCTATCAGACAACTACATGCTGAGAAAAGTAACTTACAAAAGAAGGAAAAGTATTTCGCATGCCATAGGAGAATGTTCCCCGCCTGACAAAATGAGAGAGCAAAAGTATCAGAAGTCAGCAAATGACTGTGGTGGGCTCTTTTCTGCCATGAGCACTGGCACACAGGCACCTCAACATCTCTGAAGTTTGGAAGACCAACAACTTCTTTAACCAACTTTAGACACCTGTAATTGAGATTTTTGGCCATGCGCTCTATACAAAAGCATAATCGAATGACAAAGTTCTGCTGTAATAAATGACTCCATGTAATGGTGAGTGCTACAGAGCAGATTGCTTATTTCTAGGAGTGAAAGATATAGTACTCTTTCAAGGATAATCTGATAATAGATCACAAGGAATTTCAATGCCACAAAAGACTAAGCAGAGCCTTGGGATTTCATGAGAAGAGGGATGTAACTAACCTAACGCAATCTATGGTGAAGGAGATTCAGTGCAAGCTGATATACTCAGTTATACAACCTTCTCTTGTCTCACCGCATCTTAATGAACTGAAATGTTTTCCATAAGGGGCCATAAAGCCTGTGTTTTTCCCTCCAGCAAAAGCCAACAGGTTTTACCTTGTAGGGAAGAAATCTGCACAAGCACACTCAGACTAAGAAAACAAACCACTTCTTTCAACTAAACAAAATCACTGCAGCAATACAAATTTCCTATGTCCTATACAAGAAAACATTCTTTATCAAACCCTGCAAATTCAACCTAGAAAAGATAATCTGATTGTCGCACACCCTCCAAGACTACCAGTTTTACACCAGCTGCTACTTTGTTAGATAGCATTTGTTTTTTTGGAGGGGTAGGCTGTGCTGCTTGTGGTAGTGAATTTCACAGACTGGGAACTTTTTATATGAAATATTGCCTCTCTTTGTATTGTTAAAACCGAGCTAGTGGAAACTAAGGTAACACTTGGCTAAATAATATATGAGGAAAGGCAAAAGGTGCAAGTCCTAGAATCACTGGAAAGAGAGAATTTGAGACATCTTTCTGCATCCTCCAGAAGAGGCAAATGCATAAACAGTTGATTTTAAATAGGAGAACAAATAAGGAGAATAAAGCCCTACTAGGTATAGAGAAAACCTGAATTCTTTTCACAAGTGCTATTTCCATAGAAAGTTTTCAAGGAAAAGAGTTGAATACCCTTTGCCCTCTCATTGCAGAGTCTGGGACCATTATTCCGTAATGACCAAGGGAAAAACAGAAAGCTCGAATTGTTATAGGACCATAAGCATCACCATGCAGGCCTGAACAGCCTTTTTAGTTTGTCAGAAAATGTGTTGTCATTACATTAAATCTATGTCCTATTTCATTCAACACAAGCAAGTTTGCTTCACACTTTCAGCAATTTTTTTTTTCATTTGCACATTTACTAAAGTCCATAACCTTAAACTGATGAATGAGCTTTTTACAGCTACATACTTTGAATTGCCAGGCATGTAATGCATAAGTGAGAGAGTTTTTCAAGATTGAGTTGAATATTATCAAAATTTTGTTTAGGCAGACAAAGTTTTTAGCGTGATGTTACCCAGAAGGCTTCTCTAATTGTCACTCCCACCTCTGCCCTGAAAAGTAGATAACTACTGGGTTATATTTTAAATACAAGCTTGCTCCTTCCCATCCATTTTTTATGCTCTGACATAGTTAATCAAGACTAGCTGTATGTGTTTTGCTATGGAAAAATGGAAAAAATAATTTTATCTTTTTCTTTTTAATCTCTTTCAAGATACAAATAGTTCAGAGTTTTACACACTTTCCCTCCTTTCCTCTTTCCTGATCCTATATAACTTTACATGATTTACAGACCAGGAGACAGGGTACAATATAAAAGAGTTTTAATGACTGAGAAATTGTTGAAATAGCTGTTCTACTGCAACACATTAATGAAGTTTGCCTATGATATTTTTTTTCACTACACTGATTGTTAATCTGACTAACAGCCTGCTTGTTAATTTAAATAGCTCATTCTGTTTTGTAATGCTTAGAGCCCCAAATTCTCTTTTAAGATGCTCTTCCAGAATTACCTACGAGCAATCCCGTAAAGTTTCTAACATAAAGCTCATTACCATTTAAAGTAGATAACCTTAGGTAGTTAGAAGAAGTGATTCTATGACATAAGTCAAGTAATTTTAGCAAAGATTAAGGAAAGAGAATTTTTGAAGCACTATAATTTCCATGAAAATTCCCCATGTTTGAAGCAGGTATTGTACGTGACTGAGATCTGCACTTCACACCGTCTTCACTTGCTTAAGAGGTTACACTTTATTCATTTATGATAATAGGCCACTTTATAAAAAGAGTCTTATTATTCTGAGTGAGTCAGTTTGAAGGAGAGCATTCCAATGACCTAACAAACCGTGAGTTTAGAATTTGAAAATCAGAGAGGAAAATTTATTTGAAAATATTTCTTAACCAAAGGACAAGTCTGAGCTACTACTTTGAGAACTTTGATTACTTAGTTCTCAGCTTCATGGCTAACTCTAAGTCCAAACAGCCTGACTGACAAGTCATGTGCTTAATGTTAAAGTAGCACTGAAGTGCTTTAAACCAGGATCTAAATATTTCATACAAATATGATCAGAAGCATGTGTTCATCTTGGACAGGGAATCACATTCCATTTACCTACCTCCTTGTCTTTGAGTATGTCTTTGAGGTCTGAACTTCAGAGCCTTAAAAATACATTTATTTCAAAGGGTGTTGAAATTGGCATTAATGAATAACTCTAGCTGCAGTAATACGCTTTTTGAAAATATTTAATTGAGCTCTGAAAGTTCCAGGGGATACCAAAGCAATTTTTAGTACAGTTTGACTAAATTCAATGGCAAAGCTTTATAACAGTGATGAATCAAGCCCTAGAAGACTTGGTTGGCATAAACCTAATTGCAAGAAAACCAAGCAAGAGGATGTGTCCGCATTCCTTCTGCAGAAACAATATTTTCATTCAATGCCAGAGGGACATAGACAAACTTTGAGACGAGGACCCAAGGGAATCTCATGAAGTTTAACAAGACCAAGTGCAAGGGTTGGGGCAACCCCCGGTACCAGGTACCAGACTGGGGGATGAACACATCAAGAGCAGCCCTGCCGGAAGGACTTGGGGATGCTGGTGGATGAGAGGTTGGACACAAGCTGGCAGTGTGCATTTGCAGCCCAGAAAGCCAAGTGTGTCCTGAGCTGCATCCAAAGTAGTGTGGACAGCAGGATGAGAGTGGTGATTCTGCCCCTTTACTCTGCTCTGGTGAGATCCCACCTGCAGTGCTGCATCCGGCTCTGGGGTCTCCAAGGGAGGAAGGGCTGTTAGAGGAGGCCTCCTGTTAGAGGAGGCCACCAAGTCAATCATAGAGATGGAACATCTCTCCTGTGAGGAAGGGCTGAGAGAATTTGTATTGTTTAGTCTAGAAAAGAGAGGGCATTGGAGTGTCCTAATTGTGGCCTTCCAGTACCTGAAGAGAGTCAATATGAAAGATGGAGAGAGATTTTTTACAAGAGCATGTAGTGACAGAGCAAGGGGGAATAGCTTCAAACTGAAAGAGCGTAGATTTAGATCAGACTTTAGGAAGAAACCCTTTGCAGTGAGGGTGGTGAAACACTGGAACAAGTTGCCCAGAGAAGCCATGGATGCCCCATCCCTGGAAGTGGTCAAGCCCAGGCTGGATGGAGCTCTGAGCAACCTAGTCTAGTGGAACCTGTCCACAGCAAGGGGGTTGGAACCAGGTGGTCTTTAAGGTCCATTTCAACCCGAGCCATTCTATGATTCCAGACCTAGGGCTGATACTGAATACAGTCAATGAATTTGCTGCCTGGGAAGCAAGCAATGGCAATAAGCAACACTGGCACACTACTGCAAGTTTTCAAAGTTAATTGAATCAGCATATAAAAGTGTTTTCCCTGTGTAATAAATCTCATCATAATCAACCTCTCTATGGCAGGCAGTTCCCTATGATATGCAAATTTCAATTATTTATGTAGAATGTATTCAGCATTTTCATGTGACTCCATTTTCTGTTTAAAAAATTGAAGAGTTGCATTAAACACCCAGCTCCTCTTTGGAAGCTGTTATTAGCAACATTGCATGTCAACATAATAATAGAGTTTTTCAAATATTCAGACTAAAATTATACTTTGGAGCTGAAGAAAGGATTTCACTGAAAGTTCATTTAGGAGCTTCCTGGTTCAGTCTGTTATGTTGACTTTTTTACAATATAGAACACAGGAAGAGATCAAGCTTTAAGGATATTTTACTTATTTCTCTGCAACATGAGAGAATAATCTTCATGATATAACCATCACATATTTCCATATCAAAGCTCAGTTCAGTCTCAATGAACTCATGCTAGATTTACAAGTGTTAAAACCAGCAATGTATATTGGAGGAGAATTATAAACCCAGGACAAAAATGTATGAGTAATCCACTGACTACAGATCTCTGTCTCAATCAGTGTTGTTAAATATTCTGGAGAATAGCTAGATAACCTTATTCAAGGTAAAAAAAAAAAAAGGCAGAAAACAGATGTCTAGCAGAACTCTTTCACAGTGTAGTGAGTTTCTCACTGTTTCTTGTAAGACATGAAGAACACTGCAAAAAAAGTCATACATAAGCCACACAATAAGATTACAAGTTAAAGATACAGCGAGTTGGTTTTATTCCCTGAGCAACTTTCCTTCCATCATAGGTATTATGAACACAGAACAACAAGATGAGACCACAACTTGTCCCATTGATAATTACTATTTGAATTTTTACAAAACATGTTTTCTCTTGTGATTCTAATCATGCATTCTCACTAGGATCTAAAGCACTTTCATGATGATGGCCACCTCTCAGCATGGCAAACTCAGCCTGTGAATTTCCATTATTTTTCCTTTTTATTGTTTTTGCAGAAAGTTTTGTAGAGTAATACATTTCTTTGATGCAGACTAGACTGTCACTAACAATGATTTCTAAAGAAGCATTAACATTTAATAAATTCTTCGTGTTTGTTTGGGTTTTGGGATTCACACAGAAAAATTAAATTCTTATGAAAGAAATAACTAAAATATGCATACCACAGGGTCAAATAACTGATCAGTAAAGCATACAGTATCATCAACAGGAAAAAAAGGATTAATAATTAAAGAAGATTAAATCATATGTTTCATCAAAATGAGGCAGTTATCAGAAGGGTGTGGCACTAAAAAAACTCAAACACAAAACTTGTATATGTAGTCTGTTGGATAATGCACTTCCAAGTATCAGAGGAAATATGATTATAGACAGCTAAATGAGGAATCCTAAACTGTGATAGAATAATAGAAGAATAACCTCAAGAAAGATATTTGAAGGTCCATACATAAATCCTAGCTAAGAACTGTTTGATCCTAGATTCAAATATCAGTGTGTGGCTGATTGGTTGCATCCATCCCAACTGAATTTCCATATCAGATAGTTCTCATCTCTTTTCTTTCTGGCTCCTTGAATATTTAATTACACCAGGCAAAAGAGAATAAATTCTGAAGAAGAGACAGGAGCAGTGCAATTGTAGGAAATCCATTGGACAAACACAGCAGATACATAGGGGATATACGGTTCAGTCTCCCTGGATCCCACCTCACTGGCTATGCCTCACATCCATTTCATATTCAAGGTAAATAGGTAACATGAGGCATAAATATTAACTTGAGTTAAACAGATAATTGCAGAAAAGGAAAGAGTCTGGTAAGGATATGAAACAGCTTCTGAAGTTGTTTACATGTATTCTTATCTTCAGCATTTCCTATTAAGGGGATGTAATTGCTCTATGTTTTCTGGATTCCATTCTGAACTCTTCTCTGTACAAGGGCACAAGACAACTTGTAGATTTTTTAACTTAATGAATGGTTTTGAGAATGGTTGCTACCATATTTAATGCTATGCTGTTTAAATTCCTTTCAGATATGTGTGCCCCTTGGCAATACACAGGCAGTCAAACAGGAACCACACTCCAGCAGCAATTATTATGGTGCTGAAATTCTTCCCTGGATCTAGCTCTAACAAACTATTTCCAGGAAAACAAAAATGTTCAAATGTAACTGTTATGTTCTGTAAGAGTGGTAATTTGTACATGGTGTTAGCAGGTACCTCTTTCTTAATGGATGGAAGCTAAGAGGAATTTTTGATTGTTACTAAAAACACATTCTGGCAACACTGGCCACTTAACTCCTCAGAAAAGTCTCCTAAACTATTTTTGAATACAATCCCTATATTCAGCTTGGCAAAGATAAGAACAAACTCAGGATTGTAGTTTAGGCTTGTAATATCTCTTTTCCTGCAGATGAAAGTGCTGTCTGTGATTTTTGTGTTGTAGAGAAAGGAAAGTGATCGGTTACGTCTGCCTGTGTGGCTTTGAGGTCTGCCTGCTCCCTTTCCAAACTAATCCAATAATAATAAAAAAGAAAGTACTCTGGAAAGCATGGCTCCTACAAGAAAGGCATACTCTGACTTTGAGAGGAAAAAGTGTCTGCATTAGGATGATAAATGACTGACTACAATTAATCAATTAATTGTTTTTACAATAAAACCCAGTATTAAAAGTTGTGGCCTTAAATACACCATGGCCTGCAGTTTTATCTGATAAATTATGCTCCTCAAAATCCACAGTCAGCAGTTATTTATTGTGCAAAGTTCGAAATTGGATCTTCTACTTCTGAATTAATTTGGATCCTAAGTATTTTGCATTTGTATTGTCACTCAAAGGGTCTTGTAAAAATCATGTTTAAAAAAGGGATATACAATATTTACAGTAGGTACATGCTTGACTTTCTATGATATTAAAAAGCTTAGTGAAAGGGAACAATGCTCATCATCTAAATGTCTGGTCTAGAAAAATTACTCCTGGGGTAATTTTAGGATGCTGCTCTCCCTGGATTCAATTTATGTTCTGCATCTACAATAAAGGGCAAATGTCTCTGCAGTTCCCTGCTGAAATCAGTGCTGGGCTTGTACTGACTTCTTAGTCTCACAGCTTGGAAGAATGCCATTACAAAGAAGCACAGAAAAGGGAAATGAGCCACCGCAGAGAAAGTCAAGAGTGAAGATGCACTTCAAATCAATTTTGGCATGAAGTTGAGCTCTTGTTATGTCTGGTAGGAATGGATTTTAACAGATAGGAGAGAATAACCTTAGGGCTACTATTCTTCTAATCACACAGATTTTTCTTTTTTCTTTCTTTTTTTACTTTGCTGAAAAGACCAAATGTTACAGATTTTCTTTTAAAAATATTTATTGTAGTGGTGCAAAATGTCTAATAAAATCTCAGAAAAGTGGTTCTGTCTTGGAAAAAGATGTTATTTAAACAGATTATTAAAGTGGGACTTTGCTATTCTAACAGTTATGTTATAAGTGTTTTCCCAAAGATGACAGAAGAGGCAACAGAAGTGTCAGTCTGGTGAAGTCTTGGAAAGAACTTTGAAATGGTATCGGATAACATATCAAATAAAGGGCATAATTCAATAAAGGATCACAATTCAAATATTCAGTAGTATTTAGAAGATAACATCATTTTAAAACCCACTAAAATATGTATTTATAAGGCTATCCTAATGCACAGAACACAAACTGAGGAATAAGATTTCAGAATAGCTGAAAAATCACTAGAATTGTTCATAACCACTTCAAGGCTTTTCCACAACTAACTCAAATATAGGTCATAAGTCTCAAAAAAAAAAAATTCAGTTTCAAATCCTTACCATAAACCCATCACTACAGTTACACACATCAGCATTTTTGAGCTCAGCTTACAGCAACAAGCAGAGTCAGGTACTGTTGGGAACAAGAGAACATGAAGTTTGTTGCTAAAAATGTTTTGATTATTTCTCAATATCTACAATGTGGTTTAGAGCAGGTCCATGTATGTATGTATTTGGCTCTGTCTGTTCTATTTTGGGCAAGCATGACAAGATAAGATCTTAACTACTACATTCAAAACATACACAAGTTCGTTTACACTGCCTACAGTGTTATATTGATTCTTATCTCTTTTCTGGGTTATTTCACTAACAAAAGGGTCACAGCAAATGTACACAAAACCAATAAGCCTACAGTCATCAACTTCCCCCTTGCTCCCCAAATTCTTTATATAGCGAAATTGTCTGCGGTTGGTTGTGCCTTAAGTACCTTGCCAAAAGAGTTTTCATCCACTCCCCATTTATTGCAACATTCTCAAATTCACTTCGTCTATTTTTAGAGATGGATAATAAACATTTATGTGATCAAAATAAATAATACAGGACCACTGAAACATCTTGAAGGCTTTGCTATTCAGAATTGCATCAGCTCTTGCCAAGGAAGTACACTCAGCACTAGCCACACTTCACTTTTCAGACATTTATTTTTGACATAATGAAAATGCCTTCCCTTCAAGTACATGGCCTCTCTTCCTCTCTTACGTCAGAGCGTACAAACCACAGAGGGTAAAAGATGTACGAGCTTGTTCAGACTGAGAGAGCCAGCAACTTAGTCAGTATGTTTCTTTTTTTAGTATTTAATATCTTCCCTGACTGCAGCAGATTTAGTGTGCTTGAAATTTAACACTGGAATATTTGGACTACTACCATTTGAGGGACAGTGACCGCTGAGACAAGACAGTGAGTGAGAATTTTCACTTGTTCTACATTTAACACATTGCTAAAGAGATAGAGTAAATACTTTTTTTAAAGAACTCCATGCATCAGGCAGTGCCACTATGAATCGCACATTGCTGCTTACTAGACATGTCTCTGTAACTGCAGCTGCTCACATTCTTTTGTGGATGCTTGCAGTGTGCAGACTGAAAGTCCTAAAATGAAGAGAAAGGGAAAAAAAATTACAGATGATCTGACTGGATTCAGACTGAAGAATCTGAGGCAGCAGCTGCTTAAAACTTCGGAGGGGTTATCTAACTAAACCTGAGGGATTAATGCATGACTCTATTCCTAGATAACCTATCACCAAAGGCATTAACTAGGAGTTTGTAACATAAGTAAAAGCATTCACCACTTCTACTTCAGCAGCCCAAAACTGCAGCCAAGCACCATTAGAGTGAATACTGACATCAGACCAGTCCTTTCTAAAGATCTATACAGAACTGTATTGTTTCCTGCAAATCAGCAGTTTTAGGCCAAATTCTATGAATCCCAGTGACCTTGTCTTTTATCAAATAAAACGTGAAGCACTGGTGAATTGAATGGAAACTTTAGCCAAGCTCAACAATAGTTTAAGCATTCCATGCTGGGATATGCAAAAGAGCAAGGCTATTCTGTAACAGTACAAGCAGCCATGTGGTAGATTAGATTGTCTGTACCAGCATCTCTGAAATTCAATCCTTTCTTAAATAATTTCAAAGGCAGATGGACAATGCTTTGCCAAGTCTGCAATTTGGTGGTGATGAAATTGCCTCATGAATGTGAACTTAGATGACTACTTAGAATTTCATATATTTGTGAGAGAACAGAGGAAGAATTATCTGAGGTCTTCTAAACTGCAAGAAAAGAGAGGAAATTGGCTACATGCTGAAGCATCGGCAAAAGGACAAGTTGAATCTGTTTATAAGAATGCTGGCAGAAGATTAAATGCCTTACAATTTCAAATCAAAGGCCTGCTGGTGGAGAAAAGCTGTAGAGAAAAAAAGAGAAACCTGCAAATACAATTACACTTTACTTCTGGTATGAGACAGAAAAGAGGAAGAGAGAAATTAAGAGAGGGAGAGGAATGCAAGGAACTTTTATACAAGTAAGTATTTCTGAGCTCAAACTTGCAAAAAATAGGAGATACTGGGAAAAAATAAAAAATATGGTAAATATATCTGAAAGTATTGCCTTGCCATATAAAAAGATTCTACAGACTATTTAGTTTTGTATGAGAGCAAGGATATTTAAATACTTAGTGGTTATATTCTGTTTTGATGCGTTTGTTAGAATACCTCCAGAATAAGCTGTGCAAACTGCCTGCAGTTCACTTTGCTACAGTACACTTCAGTTGTTTTCTGTTATATTTGAAGGGGAGGTTTTATAACCCATTCTCCTACATTTGATTTTATTTTGTGTTGACAGCACCTGTGCAAAAGATGGCAATACTCACAGATAACATACAACTAAAAAGTACTTCTATCTATATGATACAAAAATATTGTTACTCTTGATATGCTATACCAGGTACTTTTCTACAGGAAGACAGGAAAGGAAGGACATTCCCAGACATCACCTCGTTTGGAACATCAATATCCCTAGGTTAATAAACATTAATAAGAGCACACAATAATGGCAGATCTATTCTGAATGTTGAAAAGGAAAGCCTAAAGACTTCATAAAAGGCCTCAAACTTCTGAAATAGATGTGATTTTGGATATCTGACTCCAGCTGTGTGATCCAAGCAGCTTCTGTTCATTGTCTCCTTGGAAAATAAGGCTTTCCAAACACTGAATGTCTGGTTTTGATCTGAAACTCTAGTTCTACATATACTTGTCCCAATTTCACTCTGTTTAAATGCCAGCAACATGAGAAAAATAGACAGGACAATGTTTAGGCTTTTAGGTTTTCATTGCTGCCTGTGCTCAGGGCATGTTCATACACCTGCTCATGGCATGCTCAACCCACAGTTTAACCGACCGCCTCTTTAAAAGTCACTTAGTGGTTTAGTTGACATTCATCTTGTGTGATAGCCTCATGCAGAAACATGTATGCTCAGATCCACCTGAGTCCAGTTGTAAGGAATTGAGTCCCTAGTTTCCCTGGACAATGCCTTAGCTAGAAAACGATGCCTTAGCTAGAAAACAAGGCAGTCTGGATCAGAGAGTATAGAGTGAGCATGGCAAAGCCATGATGCAGTCTGTCCTGTAATATCTGGACTTCACTACTTTCAGCAGCAGCAGCAGCCAGAAAGATCTCCATCTGGTGACTCAGGAAACATCCGTGACGTATTTTTAGAGCTTATTTCAGTCCTTTCCATTTGCTTTCATCCCAAACTTTTGTCTTTCCTCACTGCTACCTACTTTCATTTTTCCTATCATGAAACTGGAACAATAATTTCAGATTTTGCTAGTCTCTCTTTTAATCTTTGCCTTACTTTCCCATCCTCTCAAGTCACAGCACAAACACACTTGTCCCACCTCCCTGCCTCTTTAACTACCATTTCTCCTCTCTTTAATCTCTTTACGCTCAGAAATAGCACTCTGTATCCTGCCTTGAACTGTCAGCTCCCTTAAATACTGATAAGTTCCTTTGGAAATCAGTTTCCTTTTGGCTTCTCCAGCTCTGTACTATGATAATTTTTCTCCCACTGTGATTCTTCCACAGATCCCTTTAGATTTTTTTGCAGTTCTTGGTAGAAAATCCAAAATACTTTGTATTTTGTCTCCTTTTCTCTTGCTTTTGAATTATTTCAGGCTACCCTTACCTGTAAATTTAAATTTAACTACAATCTTAAAGCAACTCACAGCCCTACCTCAGCCTCCCAGACCTGCCATCTCCTTGTCTGACATCTTCTTAGGAGTGATCAGCTATCAACTTTTCAAGTTCAACAAAATTAAATAGGCATCCGGATATTCACTTGCAACATCTTTTCCCTATTTTCTTAATCTGATCAACCAGAATTTCATTGCCATGCATATTTAGAAATACAAGATGTATTCACCCTCCCCTTACTTATTCAAAATGCTGCTGCAAAGACTGCACTTCTACTACAAAGTTTTGCCAATGTCACCTCTCTCTTTTCCTTCTTCTACTACTAAGGCACCTTTTTTTTTTGTATGAAACACAATCTATTTGTCTTTATTTCGAATGCTCAGTACATCATCACCCCATCCTAGCAATTTCCAGTAATCTGGCAGCAGGAACTCCAAATGACTCCTCGGCTAAGACTCCATATTTTAACTGCTCTACCTCTCACAGGACAGAGTGAAAAATATCTCCCCATCTTTCTCCCCCACATTCATAAAAAATTTCCCTTATTATGAAGCCTTGGAAAATCCATCAGATAGCAATTCTTGTTAAGGTTCATGACTGCAGCATATGATGACTGTGCGTTCTCTTGCACTGCTTTTTTTTTGCCTCTGGTTACTCTCAGATCAGCTGGGCAGAGATATTCACTGGTGCATTTATGCCATGCACAGCTGAATGCATTACTGACACGTTTATAACGCTGTTTAGGGATGTTCTCATGTTGGCCCCCTGGTTGCAGCTCCTTGTTTATAACTAACCACACATCCTTGAGAGCGTGTTTGAGATCCCATGCTGGTCGTGAGATGTCTCATGGGAAGGAGAGGGAGAATTTTAAGGAATTTATTTTATAGAGATAGAGGCCTTCACAAGGAATATAGAGCCTGGACAACTGACAGAAGTTGTACTAGACAAAAATAGAAAAGCCAAGTGAAAAATCTTTTCACCAAGAAAAAAAACTGCCTCACAGAAGGGCTTCTAACAAAAAGTCACTTTGTTTTTTCCCTTTGCTCTTCTCCCTGTCCCAGCCTTGCAAACGTGAGTTGTCCTAAAAGTCACATTCATGCTTGCAGGTAGAAAACTAGGAAGAAGCTTCTGTAGTACAGAATGTACTGTCCCAACCAGACAGAAAGGAGAAAGACAAGGAGCTAACAAATCTACTTCTGTTCTAGACATATGTAGGTGTGTAAACTACTTTATTTTAATGGTTTTATTCTAAACTATGCTCCTATCAGTACTGTTACTGTGGTTACTCCAAGCAACCACAGAATCTGTCCAATTCTTTTGATTGCAGATTTTTCTGATTCTTTTCATCTGGATTTATGAGATCAGTATTACCTCTTGGGTTGTTCTCCACTTTGAACTAAAAGCTTAAGGTATTTTTTAATATTCCGCTTGAAACAAGATTTGCAGCAAAATGGTAGATGGAAAAATAGTAGGACTATCTCACACAGAAAGCAAGCATGTTTATACTGAATTACCTGGTTTCTCTCTTTTGCAATTCTGCATATTTAGCATCATTTTGTTTAGGATTAGAGACCAGCAGAAATGACTGGTAAAGACTTATAAGTATACTTAATCCTATTTTATACTGAAGTCTTTATTGAATTATGTATTTTAAGTTACACTCGTGAGAAGTGCAGAGAAAGGCACACTGAACTGGTCTTATATAGCAGTTAAAAGCCTTCTTCAAATGCTAATCATTTATAATTAGTCTACTTCAATTAGTAATGAACAAATTGCCCTCTCCAAGAAAAGAGAATATATTCCATGCACTGATTAAAAGGGAACAGTGATCTTCAAATTCTGAAGGGAATGATTGATATGAAGCAAAACTCTCACAATTTTGTTCTTTTAACTCTTTGATGAACTGATCAACAAAGGCAAGTTTCCCAAAAGTCTCAAAAACATTACTACCGATTCATATAAAGAAAAGCACATCTGTGTTCGTATGTTCTCACTTTAAATACATCCTTACTTTAGGGCTATTTTATGTAATTTACTGAGCAGGTGTTATCTTCCCTCTTTTTCTCTCCAGGAATCAGCTCTTAATTGGCTACTTGCTAACATGCAAAAAAAATCAAAAAACAACTGACTGCTTGGGAACTGATTGTTAGGCAGTAGTTCCAAAAGAGCTTTGGGAGGGAATAAAGTCATCTTATTGATTCTGTACAACTTCAATTGCTAAAGATTACACAGTTTATGAGAAAATACCTAAGATGAATTTTGATGCAAGACTTCTTTCACTTACTCAGTGTCTGTTCTAAATTGCCAAAAGAGTGTTTACTGGAAGAGTGGTTTTGCTCACTCTTAAATATGTGTTCTCCAGGCAATAGTGTACTTCATGCTCAAGCGCATGCAAATCAACAGTTTTGAATCACCTACACTGAAATGAAGTAGGGACAAGGGAAAGAAAATTAGACAATTAATTCAGAAAGTAAGTTTCACCTTTCTGCAGAGAGGCCAATCAGTGGATTACAGAAAATCAATGTTCCGTTCTTTTTGGTTTTTTATTAGGTGTTCTGCTTCCAGAAGTTTGGAGAGGTCTTGTATAACTGAGGTTTTGTTCATTGGTTTTGATGGCATTTTTACTTTGTCAGTAGCGTGTGTGGGATGTTAAGTGAAAATATACGGGACAACGTATCTGTTGCATTTTAAAAAGTACAGAAAATCCTCCTCACTGACATGGGTGTGTAGGAGAATGCTGTAGGAGTGGCAAGGGACGTATTAAAAAATGGAACCAATGCAGACATGATGAGATAAATTTCTTCAATGACAAATCTGTCTCAGCAAGAGCAGCTGAACTAAGAAGAATGTTTCTCTAGTAAAAGTAATTGGATGTAACAGAGATTTCCAGTAGTTTTACCTTTCACAAATTAAAGCTGCATTTAGTTGTCCCCATAAGGGCCCATGACATCATCTTTGAAGAAGGAAGTGATATCTCCTTCCAGTCATTCTCCACAGGCATTGACTGCCCTTCATCTGAAGAGGCAGATGAAGGCATTGAAGCATTACTTGGAAGCTGATATAAACTGTACATCATTCCAATATTGTAACATCATTTGAAGGCATGTAGACATGTACTTAATTGTAATCACTCCCCTCTATATGGAAATAGTGAGAAAGACATCTTCTTGCATTACACAAACATACAGCTATAGCACTAATTAATTACCTGATTAAATCTATAGATAACTTAGTAAAATAATTAGCAATGGCTTCCTAAATCATTTACCAAGTATCTGGAATTCAGACAGTAAATCATAACTGCTCTAAGAAAATAGTTGATTCCCCTGTTAGTCTGTTTCCTCCTTAACTATCAATTACTTTAGTAACATTTTAGGGAGCTCATAGCAACTCCATAAACATTCTATCAGACTTGAAGAATGATCATTATCCCATAAAACATCAGTGTAAGTGTCTCTGATTTCACATGCTTAACTCGTTGTCTTAGCACACTTGGCAACCTGCTGGTTCTGAAAAGCTATTTTTTTTGCCCAAGAACAACAAATAAATTTTCAAAGTATTCATTGTTTGATTGCAGATGATTTCACAACTCTATTAAGCTGTTTGGATCCCTATGATCAGAAGTAAATAGAATTTTTCTTTCTTCCAAAGCTTCCAGACAGATAGCAACAATAAAATGTCCCTAAAATACTGTGTACAACACATACAAACTATCTATAACTCATCCATTTGTACTTTTATACAACACACTTTACAGAATCACTGTTTATTCAGGGATTATTCAAGAGCTTATTTAGGGATGGCCCTTGGGTCAGGTGCCATGGTTTTCTCACACAGAGTCAGTTTTAATTCTACCCTAAATATTATATCTGATTTTTCTGAAGGAGCAAGTTCATGAATTTATGCTATTGGGAAAACACAACAGTATGTGTTACTGTGTTACCTCCTCTACTTTTTGAAACACAACAATGAAATAAAGCAGGGAAGATATAATCTATTTGGAGAAAAAAAAAATCTATATTGTTCAAAGACTGGCCTCGTGATGTATATATTGTTTTGTTTGAGAGAAAATGTAGGATTATCATCACATTATTGATGGACTTTCAGAGTTGTCATTAATAGTACTAATTCTGCAGAAAGTAAAAACAATTTCCCAGGAGTCATTCAATTTACCCCTTATGACACACAAAGGACTCTGAGAGAAACAGAAAAAATAGATTTGCAAAATTAAAGTTTATAATAAAAATTAAATACTCTTTAATGTAAGAGCTTTTCATATAATAAAAACTCTCACAGCACCAACTTCAGAATCCAAATCTTGTTTCATAAACAAAATCATTGAAAAAGGGAACTGTGTGCACATTAAATATTTGGTAGGCATTAGCTTTGTATGGTCTGTGAACACCAGACATGGAAGAGCCGTAGTTGAAAGAATTAGTGAAAATACACAGATCTAAAAAAACCAATCTGGTTGCCTGAGAAGTCAATGAGAAACTCAGAATAGCTTTACAGCTGATCCAGGTTATGTTAAGTAAGTGATGGCAACAAAGTGCTGACCTAGCCATAAATGAAGCTGCATCTCAACCATATACAACATAATCCACCATTTAGGCATTCCATAGGAATTCTCTCAACTTGGGAACATCTTTATGGTAAATTCTGGCTTCACACAAGACATGTCATCATGATCTCCAGAGAAGTTCAGAGACTAGCGTACTCCTCTCAAAAGATGTAGAAGCTGCCTTCAAGAACTGTGCTTCTTGGAAGAATGTATTTTGTACTGCCTCTGCTCTTGTTAATAGTGTGAGATTTGGAGAATATTTCTGCTTGGATATTTCCAGTCACTTCAAGAATCAAACTTCCTAATTTGTCTCCTACTTGTTCTGCAGCTATACCCAGCTGTGTAACAGACTAGCAAGCAGACTCCAGCATAAAGGAACTGTCTGTTCTTTGCATAAACTGGGACTGATGACTCCTAATAAACCTGTATTTTGAGTTGTACGTATTCAGATTCAAAAATGTAAAGCCAAGACTGCTGACTATGATCCCATCACACAACAATGTGCTTGTGTTCTGCTAGGATGACATTTTATGTAGTTATGCCTTTTTGTCACAAGAAAAACTGAAAATGTAAAGTAAGCAAAGATATGGAGCTTTTACTCTTTTTTTTTCTCTTTTCAGCACTCAAAACTCAGATCACTCTGATTATACAGCAGTGAATTTAGGTATATTACAGAAGACATGAAGACAAATGCAACCTAAAATCAATCTCTGCAGGAGGCAGAGTCTTGATTTGCCCCTCAGACTTCAATCTATTCTGAAAGTTGTATATTCTTAGGATAGATTTTGTAGCTCCGGATTCACAAAGAATCAAACTCCATTTCCCAGACTATTCTTTTCATAACTTTTCATCATATAAGGGAATTTTTGCCAGCTATTTTTCTGGTTATTTGGATAATCAGGCAACAAAAATGCTCCTTTTAATATATTAAGAAAAAAAAAAGAAGAAAAAAGAAAGGAGGTATTTTTTTTTATCTTTATGTAAATTTGTGAATTAAAAATGGGTTATATATTTATGGGAAGCAAGAGTTAACTCCTCCCACTCCATATTTTAAGGCAACATTGTTAAACTTAAGATGCAAAAGAAAGTCCCAGTTTATCAATGCAAACCAAAGGATTTTCTCACTGAAAAACGTGGAATTGCAGGCACCATTTCAGATTTTCTAGGATCTCAAAACAACTCTTACATCATACTGTCTTCTCAGCCATTAACACAGGGAATGAGGCCAAGCGAATTAAGTTGGGACACTCCCACATCTGGATGACCTGTACCTCTCAGAAGAGCCATCCAGGGCTATAGGCAGCCAGACACAGCTTAGGGTAGAGTTTCAAAGCTCTAATTTCAGCCAGCAGTAGGGATGTGTCTGGATCCTGGCCAGTGTCAGGCTTGAGGCAGTGAAAGGTATTTTTTGTTCTCAGTTGTTGGTTTTTTTTTTTTTTTGTTGTTGTTGTTTTTTTTATTTTCCCCAAAAAAGGCTTGCACACACTACCCAACCTGCTTTTCTATTTATATCCCTGTTTAGACATATATTGGTAACTTTGCAGACCTTTCAGTGAACACACACTTTGTGGCAGACACTTTGCCAATGCACAGACTGCAGGAAGCAAAGCTCTGTCAACACTCCCGTCAGTCCCACACCCCCCAACACGCACATCCCAGGCCGTCCACGTTATGCAGTTGTCTTTCATTCTGATTAAAACTGAGCTGAAGAATGGATATGGGGAAGTGATGCATTTCAGACTTAAATTTTAGTCTCTTTCGGTTTAGAGGTTGCGTGCAGTGAGTACAAACTCAGACTTGCAAAGCTGGAATTGCTCGTGTACTGCTGTTTATATGTAGCAGCAGATCCTGCTTTGTAAAGTTGCATGAACTATGAATGCATTTTACCTTTGAAATACTACAGTTACAGGGTTGGAAATAATAAAATAACAGCGAGCCCAACAGAAATCACAGACCTTGTGTTTGAGTTTTCCTCTTCTAATGGGTAGATATTTATAATTTACTAACCCTGCAATGATAATGAGGATAACCTGCCATAGCAAAGTAAGCTCTCTGACTTTCCAGCTTAGTCTTCTGTTTGCTCAGGTAAGCGAGTCAGTTTCCATTTCAAGTGAGTATTTAACTCTCTTCACAGGCTGCTCAACACAAGAAGTTTGGTCTCCAAAGATTTTCTCCAGCTACCATGTCAAGAGGGTCTCAGAGAGACTCAGCCACACTGCCCAGAGATAATTGGGGTCTGGGGCAAAAAGGGAGAATGGATAGCAAGTGCAAAGTGTTGGGGGACAATTTTATCCTATGCCTGCATGCTATTATCCAGGATAATCTGGCTTTTCACACGGATATATTAGAATCACTCTAAAAGAAATAAATCACAGCGTCTTGGTATCCATACTATTTCCCCTGTATTTTAAAAAGAAAATAAGCCTCTAGTCTTATCTAGACTATATTTTGAAGATTTCCCTTTCACCATGTCCAAACAATCAACATTCCTGTGATACGTAATGCCTTGATACTAACTAATTCTCTAAGGTATCTTTTTGTGGAATTTTCATAGCATGGGCTGATTTATTTAATTGATGAATAGCTTTGTATGTGCTTATTTTTAATCCTACCCATTTATCTTATGAAGAATTGCTGTTTGTAATTATTCCAAAGGCCTAATACCAATATTTTTAATGATAATAATGAACAACATGGCTTTTAGCAAACCTTTTAATGTTTGTAAAACAATAGTCTAATTAGTCTGAATAAAATATTTGCTCAGTTAATGCATAAGAGCTTGATATTTTACTTGATCTTATGTCAGTACAATGAATCCAACAGACTGAGTTTCTCCTTGAAATCCATGACCAGATATCTTTCTTTTTAATCAGACTCTCATACTTTCAAATCTGCAGAATACACTTGATGATCTCGATGTTATGAGTTAAATATTAAATACTACCAAAAAGAACTCCTACAACATTTTACCTGCTCTACCATCTTCTGTCTCCAACTGTTGTGTCACATTGAGAATTTAAATTGGAAGGTCTTTGTGCCAAGGGAGGGTTTTTTTCTACCTGGCAGAACAGCTTCATTGTCCATTGCTAAGGTTCCTTGTGCTAATGCACTACAAAGAATGATTACTATTTAATGAATACCTGTAGTCTCCAGGATGGTTCACTGAGGTTATCACTGCCAGCTACATTTTCTAAGCTTACATTAAAAATTACAGGGATAACTATTCCCTTGCTCACTAAGGAGAACAGAAGATTTTACCACTTAAGCAAAGAGCGTGCACAGATACTGTCTGCACTGCAGTCTCAAGAGTTCTTAAAAATAGCAGAGAATCCATCTCTGGGTGACTGGCCCTGAATCTTGGCCTGTGATCCAAAATTCATTTCAGGGCCTTAAATAGGCAAAGGGGTTTTTGAAAGCCCTCGTTATCTAGTCACGTCACATAAGTCGCAGGCTGCCAGTGGAATCCATCAATCCCATATCATTGGAGATGAGTCATTTTTCTTTTGCCAGGTTCACAGGCTATTATTTTGATAATGGCCTTCAGGTGTTTCTATTTTGACATCTGAAGCCTTTCAAAAGACTTCAGAAGACTTTCAGGAAATATTCAAACCATTCAATCTTAAATAGCCCACCTATTGCCTTCCATTCTCCCCATCTTTCCTCTCTTCTTTTGATTCTTACAGAAAAATTTAGAGTGAGATTTACATTTTCAAATTCTTTTTGACCAGTGAGTTCTTGATTTGAGACTGTAAAGCACAGTTTTACTCAGTGAAGTTTTGGCTAATCTAATCAGTTGACATTTACAGTATTTTAGCTTACAAAATTAAATATTTTCTTTACGTTCCACGTTTCTAGGAAAATACCAAGGGAAAAACAGTTATGAATTTAAACAGACTTTTCCCAAGTTTTTCATTCATCTGAACTTCACTATCTCACGTCCTCCTTCCCAGATCACTGTAAGGTTTGCTGATTATTAAGGAAATCATTATCCCTGCAGTTGATATCTCTTTCACTAATCTCAATCAGAGGTTTTTGAATAAGCAATACACTTTATATCAGTTTTTCTTAAAAAAGTAAACAAGGACAGAGCACATGTATTGTTAGAATTTTATCTCTGTGTAGCATGCCTGCAATGTACAAGAAATTTTGATCAAGAAATGAGGTCTTCTGAATAGCACTGTGTACTGAAAACTGATAAAACCAGGAAGAAAGTTCTTTCAGCCAATGGTAAAACATCAAGCAAATACTTCATTATGAAAAAGCACTGGAAATTTTGACTCAGATTTTCAAAGACGTTGAATATTTGTGAGCTTTGCTTGCTTGGCTTCTGGTGTTTAGCCTTTCTTGAGTACATCTACATAAGCAGAGAACACAGAGTGTGTTCAGCTTAAACACAATGGCAACTTTGAGTTTTTTTCTTGATGATATTTCAGATTATCATGTCTATTAAATTAAACCCCACTTAAATTTTGCTTACTCTAAGCTTTGTAGCAAACTGCATCTTTCCATAAAAGCTCTCAAGTGGAAATACAACTATGTTTATTTTTTAGGTTATAAGAACTTCTTCCTCCCTCTCCTATTAAAGGAGAAAAAGACTGAAAAAGCTATAACTGTTCATCAAATTCATTCTGCTGATAATCCCCTAAATTCCAATTTCACTGTAGTTTTTATTGGCTGAAAAACTTACTCAAGCTCTACTCATGAATTATGTATTTAAAAACCAAGGACAGACAGTATCTTATGATCCATAATTACAAATCAAGCCTCATAGGAAAGTCTCTTCCTGCATCATTCTGGTATTCTCTCAGCAATGTAGTTTTGTATCTCTAGTATTAGCTTTTTATTTCCTTGGGGACTGTATATTGTTAATCAAAAATAATGCAAAATATTCTCACAACAAACTTGCTTTGACACTGCTGCAGTACCATCCCTACAAATATGCTGCCATGACTTCATTAGGCTAATGAGTGTCCTTATAATTGTTCCAATAAAGGCTGTATCTTCTTAACCTTCAGTGCTCGCACAAATTTCTAATGTGGCAAATCTGCAAAAGTTCATATTGTACAGAGTACATAGTACTCTGTACACATGAGCAGAAGGTAGTAAAGAGGTGGAGAAACTTCTTTAAAAGTCCTGCAACCCTACAGCCTACTTAGCCCTGGAATTGCTGGAGGAATAATTTTCTGAATGTAACCCAACCTAGTCATTTAGTCAAGTATGAAGCTGGATTCACTAAGCTCTTTCGACAGTTGGTCACAAGAGATTCCTCTTCTGAGTTATCCCCTGGGGCAGCATCCCAGTCTCTGTAGGCTACATAAATTGCCTGAACATTTCCTAACATGGGTGTTTAAATTCAAACCTAGAATAAAGTTCTGTGAGTGCTCTAAAAAAAAAAGTGGAAAGCTCCAGAATTTTACAGCATTAGAGTGGGAGCTCTACATGCTAGGCATCTTAGCGGGTAAGAAGCAGTTCAGAAGTTACTACCTAAAAGGTCAGACAATGGAAGCATTTTCTTTAGAGATGTCACATTTCAGTGAACAGTCAGCTTTGTCTGCCTCCTTTCTCCAGGGAGTTGAAAATACTATAGCTCTGTAGAAACCTAGATGCCCAACTCTTGTACTCTTCAAACAAGGAGTGAACATAGCAGTCTGCTATGCTCAAAATCAATTAAGTAGCTTAACGATTAACTCAAAAAACTGAATGGTTATTTCCATTATTTTATATGCAATTTCTTTTAGAATCTTAGACCCTTTGGATGTGTTGGAAGAAAATGAATGCAAGTTTGATGCTATTTTTAATCTCATTTTATCATAAGGATTGAAGGCATTTATGACTGCTTCAAACTAGAAAGCACATCTCCAACATCCAAATCAATAAAAAGCAATAAAAGTGTGTCTGATTGAATGTTAGACACAAGTCTATGATTTTTTAAAAAAAGCTTTGAATATTAACAAACACTTTCTAAAAAACTGTTTAAAACCTTATGAAATGGTAACTCTAATCACAACATTAACAAATTTGAGTTGCCTGTAATGATAAGAGAGAAGTAATTCTACCAAAGGATTTCGGACAGCTTTAAAAGAAACAGAAATACTCTGAAAGTAAAGCTACTCTGGTGCCACTCAGGATCAACGTATTCCTAGGTAACAAAGTACCAGTCAAGCATGAGATTTGCATCTTCACTTCAGATTTCTCGCACATGAACTTCTTTCCTCCTTATCAATGCAGCTACCAAAAGGCTTAGTGAGCGCAGTCAGATCGGAGTCTCTCGCTGTGGTTCTGAATGAAAACGTAATTGTTCTTGTCCAAGTTATGCCTGCAGACCCATGATAAATTTAACTGCAGAACAGGAAAAAAATAGGGGATAAATAAAATATTAACCTACCTCTGTAAGAGTTAATATATCAAATTATATTACACGCATTATGCATATAACTCGATTTCAGTTATACTGTAAATCAAATGGCCTGATCAAAAGGAGAAATACTCTACCTGCACTTCAAGCAATATGGGTCAGTTTAAACATGCTTAATGTTACCGTGTCCCTAGCAAATTTATTTCTGTCATTTAGATCAAAGGCATGTATTTGCAGCATTTTCTATGCCTGCTCTATAGATACAGATATGTTACTTTCATAAGAACCTGGTGCTAACGCTATTGTAATTGCTTAGAATTTAATTCTGTGAAAGATTCTCTTTAATAAAATATTGCTGTTTTTCTCTTAAGACTATGTCATTATTTATTCTTTTTATGCAGCTCCCTTCAGAAGTTTCAAAGTATTTGACAACAACAAAAAATCAATTAAAAGCCCAAAGACAACAGTGCAGTAACATGAAAAGAAATATAATAAAATAAAATGTAAATTTCTAAATTATTCAAATTAAAAGTTTTATAGGTGTCTGTACTAATAAAAATAATAAAAAGCCTTCAAAGGAAGTAAAAAATCAAGAGAGTCTGAAGACTGATATTTGGTTTAATATCTGTAATTAGTTTAATAATTTGGCAATACTGGTGCCTCTCAGGATAATGGCAGTTGCCTATAGAAATTGCATATGCTCAAAACTCCAGTTTTTCTTTTAACTTTCTGTGCATCATTTTCAAGCTCCTTTATGCTGTATCTACTGAACACAGAAATATTTTGTGCTTTTATGATGCATTTGATCTATAAATCTCAAAGTATCTTAAATAATCACAACATCCTGCAAAATAAAAATTATTTTTGACTTTATAACTGGGGAAACTGAAGGATGAGGGTCTTACCTTCAAACATTTCATATGTTCCTGAGTAAAACTTAGAGGCCAAAGCACAAATGGTTTGTAGTGATGGATGTAGGAATTCCAAAGCCTTGCTGTGTCAGCAGCTTCGGTCCAGCTGCACTTACTCAGGTATGAACCTGAAGCTCTTTGCTTTTGCTGCCTGAGCATATAAATGTTGGACTGTGTGATTTACTCCCTGATAATTTATTATGGCACTGTATATTGAAACCTATACTATGGAGAATTTTTCTACTTCATTTGGTGGCCTTTATAGTAATAAAATCTGAGAACCTCACAGATGGTGGCTTTGCCATCACTACCTCTCGTGACAGCATCCCACTTTTACAGAATGAGGACCCAAGCACAATGTAATTAAGGGCTGAATGTAGGACTTATCTAAATTCACCTGGACCAAGATGATGCACCCCAGAGATAATGAAGAAATTAGCATAATGAGGCAAACATGCTTCAGAGTCATAACTTCCTCTCCAATGCCTCTTGCAATGCTTCCTTTGCTCTGCTGAGTTCTTAAACCATCTCAGGGCTGCTGACAAGTGGGTGATAAAGGAAAGAATGAAATCCTGTCAACAAATGCTGCCCATTTCCTTTTATCCTCTCCACACACTTGATCCAGGCTGCAGAAAAATAGAAACTATCATACTGGTTTAGACTGAAATGGCTAAAACCTGCCTTCAACTGCAACCAGTAGCTGATGTTCAGGGGACATGGGAGAAACAAGGAGAGGACAGACTGATCCTCCTCAGCAAACACCACTGCTTTTTACAGTCAGAAGGTTAAGGATTTCCTGAACTGCCTGTCCACTATTCATCTGGAACCAAGTTCCATAATTTACTTATAATTTTATGAAAATATGTTTTCTCTTACTTGTTTTAGATCTGAAAACAGGTGGATTCTCTTCTTTCCTAAGTAAACCGTTCACATACAGCTTTGTAATGACATGTCTTTTCTTTACTGATCTCTGTGATCCCTCTTTCTTGTATCCTTTGTGCCTCTGTTTCCTCAGAACAAGCACATCCTCATATATTTTAATATCCACCTCTAGTAAAAACTCCCACTACTCACAATACTCTACCTCACCTTTAAATCAGGTATTAAACATCACAACTGATAATTACGATGATTAAGAAACTCAAGTAAAAACACTTTTTCTCATTTAGCGAGACTTTAGTTTCCTAAAGAAACTTTCACTGTCAGAAGTGTTGGTTCACCAACACTATAGCTATTCCAGTAAACTCAGGTGCCAAAAACATTCCCACTCCCAGGAATTTCTTTCTCTGCTGTTTATTAGACCATTAAAACCATCCTTGACACACTTTTGGCCAGGGAGCTGGCGGTCTTTGGATAGGGCCATCTGCAGAGCAGCACGATAGGTTAACACTGTTCCCCATGGGAAGTTTGGATGTAGTCTGTCCAACTCTGGATGTTGAGAGTGTTTAATAGCACGGCCAGATGCTGCCTGGTGACCCTGGGGCCAGTGAACATGCCCTGGCATTGCTCATTGCTATTTACAAAAAAGCCCAAATCAACAAGGTTATGCAAAGTAGAGCACAAGGCATGTCTTATCTTTCATGTTCAATCCCACTTATTAGAAGAGGTTATATATGATCAGCATAATCCCACACAAACAAAACTCTAGATTTTGGATATTCTTGAAGGTATGGGGGCTCCTACATCCTTCTGCAGCCATCTGGGTCAAGCACGTGCTATTCATAAATGTTTAACATAAAGAGAGTGAATCATGAAGTGAGAACAGTATTCCTACAGCTCAGTCCACTGACAGAATCATATTTTCCTCTGTTTTGTGCTTAAGGCACTATGCAAATTTTGGGTCACAGTTGTTTAGGTTTTTTTAAATTAAAAAAATTATATTTAATCACAGTTTAGAAGCTCTCCTGGTACGGTGCTTATTCCTGTAACAAACTATATGTTATTTTTTTAAATTTTAAATTATTTTAAAATAATTTCTTAATGTATTCTTTTGTTCCAGAAAGGAGGTCAGAGATAACCTAATTTTTTTCAAATTTAAAAAAAAAAAACCCTAAAAAATCCAAAACAAAACAAGCCCTTTCTTACATGTGGTCTTTCCAGGCAGCCCTTCATTAAAGATGTGCTTTAGCATGGCATACTTCCTCACACTTCCCTGCTTAGTTGATAAGACTAACAACTGATTGTCCAGGTTTTCAGCTGCTTCCTTAAAGCCACACTACATTTCATGCAGCTGAACTGAGAGCTTGGTGAATAATGAATTCTCATCTGACATTGTGAGTCTTCTGTTCAAACACAATTATAACATTGCCAGGTTCCATTTACGAACCGAATCACCTTCTTACTGAAACACAGAGTTTTACATAGTTTTTATGTATTAGTGTGAACATTACTCCTACTACACATTCAAGCCTTCCTTTGTGTTTCTCCTATGCCTGTTGGTTTCTGTAGGGTTCAGCTGCTTGTGCTGCTCCAGATAATTCAAAAAGATCCAATTTTGCTAAGCTCTGCAGAAAGGTGACTTGTTCAATTTAACTTTAGGTGAGATTCATCTCCCTAACTTTGGGTAGCTACAACATAGTCATTTGAGTCTGCATTATTGGGTCCCTGCTACAACTGGTGGAGAAAAAAAGGCATTTCATAGGAAAATATACTTCAGTCTGGTGACATCACAAGAACCAGACTAGATTGAGACTTTTAAACAGCAGCCATCTAAAATTAGCTGAGCTAATTCTGTTCCACTTACACATTTTTTAATACCACCTTCCTCATAAGCACATCAGGAGAGCCAATTCTTTGATTGCCCTGAGAAACAATAGCAGAACAGCACTTGAGAGTGCAATGTGTTGTATTTTCCCAAGTGATTAGCAGTCCATGAGTGCCAACCTGCAAGTGTGAATCATATTCAATTACCATCAATCTAGAGCAGAAAATAAGGGCATGATTGTTAACAGAGGTTTAGTGTGTAATTCTGCCTTTTTCAATGATTTCTCCAGAACATACTATATACCCCATGAAAATCTTCCAGAAACTTAATTTATAGTGTGGTTTAAAGCATAAAATTGTCCTCCCTGATGAGTTATGATCAAATACATTGTCAGCCTAAGACAGAATGAATTTGAACCAGCAGTGTGTTTCCTTGAGCCATGAAGGAGGAAGTGGTAATAAGAGAGACTGAGGTTTGTTATGTGCTGTGGTTCACTATGTTCACATTCAATAAATCATGTCCCTGATCTGTGACTCAATTTACCCTTGTGCAGACTGAGAATTCATATTTTGTGAAAAAAACAGCTGTGGTGTTTTACAGCACTGGATTACACTTGCTTTCAAACACACAGGAACTTCTGTTTGTTCCACATCTGGAACTGAAATCAGAGTTCAGCCCTTGAGGTCCATGTAAATAATTTGAGACTCTCAGTTTGAAAAGGGCTGGGGAAGTGTGCATTAATATTTAAACTTCCTTTGCATGGCATTTTCTGGGACATGTTTTCTAATCATTGACATTATCCAAACATGCCACATTTCCTCTCTAGCAAGGTTTTACTGTGGGATTATCTTGATTGATGTGGATAACAGCATTTCTGTGAAGAGAGTTTTTTTTATACATGCACTCCAGTTTCTGTTAACAACTGTAAAGATTAGAGGTTTATACAACAGGTATTAACAGACTTTTCCTGTTATTAACCATTTAGGTCACTATTTGGGTTTATATTTTATGCATGAAGGTTTTATTATTATGTATTCCAAATGATTCTGCTTTCGTGTTTGATTTATTGTTGCACAAGCTTATTTCAGGCTTGCCTCACCTTTTCATATTTGCAGAATTCAAAAAGTCTGCAGGCTCAAAGAAGGCCAGTACATTATATCACACATTTAGAAGAACATAAAATGCATTTCCATTTTAATTTTAAAGCCATTTCCATTTTAAGCCTTGTCAGTAAAATCATCAACTTTATTAACATCACTTGTAAAATGATACTTGTCACATCTTGGACACAACCCTCATCAGGGCCACAACAAGACGGGCACAGCTGAAGGAACTGGTCTCTGTTCAATGCTCTGAACAGCATTGGCAGAGAGAAGGAAAGGAAGTGCCACTCAAATAAATGATTACATATAATTCAAAGATTTAAAAAATTTTCTACTTCGAGTCCCAGCACATAACATTTCTCTCTTGCCCATCTTCTCCCAAAAACCTCTGTTAAAGCTTTGGTTTTGGCAGAGCTCAGAAACCTTTCAGATATTTTTCTGAAGGAAAATCTGTGCCCCATCTATTCCTACTATCTACACATTTGAAAGTTAAACAGATATTTTTCTTCATGATGTGAGAAATATCAGGGGGTTAAAATGAAAAAAAATAAGGCAATAATGTTAGGCTGAAAAATGTGCATTCACTTCAATTTGAAGCCTGTAGTTTCCAAAAAACTTGGTGTTTGCATAATAAAAGGAATGAATGTTCAAATGAGAAATTTTACATATAAATAGGTTTCTTACAAATCTCATATGTATATAGCTTAAAAAGCATCCCAGAATCTTTATGGTTGAAAAATGTTTAGTTGTTGACCTCACTTCATTCTTCCTAAGGAGAAACAGATGGCTGTAATTGAAATTATATGTGATTTTAAAGTTGTGCCTAATTTATGGATTTTGATACAGCTCTTCATTATTATACAATATAAGAGGATTTCTTTTTTCCTTTCCTTTTTCTTTTCTTCTAGGTTTTTATTTATTTATTTATTTATTTATTTATTTATTTATTTATTTTTATTCATGTGTATTTTTCAAGTCTGGTCAAGGGTGTAGGCAAGAGTGTAATTTTGGCACAAATCCTTTCTCTGGGATATGTCAACACCATGTATTTGGCCCAAACACAGGCTAATGACATCATCCACTATCTGGACAACTAAACTGTGCTTGTCCTCTATCATTTTTGAGTACTGCAAACCCAGTAAAGATCTTTGTCTCTGTCTGCCCAGTGCCAGCCAATGTAGGCAAACTTGAGCTCTGCTGTGGGTCAGGTCTGGGCCAAGCTGCCTAGTGACTTTGTCAAAAATAAGTAGCATAAATAGAAGGGAATTAGAAGCTCTTATAAGAAAATAGCAAGTATTCCAGGGCTAGGGTGCAAAATGTGAAGAAGGAGAAGGAGCAATAGTTCTATGAGGTGAGATCAGTGGCATTTAATTTTTTTTTTTTCATTTTATCAAATAAAAGATAAAGCATCAGAAGGTGACACTGCTTGGATGGCATCACACCATGACATCACTGAGAGGGAGATCTAGCTGAACTAAGCTGCTATGACTGTCTTACATTTCATTTGAAATTACTTGGGTGGGAGGGTTCCCCTAATACTCCTGCAATTACCTCCTTTACATGAAAATAGGGTAATATTCTCTGTTGATGCAGAACCATTGCAATGTGCCAAGTTATAAGCAAAGTGTAGACCTTGCTTTTGTTTGGCAATTAATTGAAAATACAATTTTCTTTAACAATTTAAAGAACAACTAAATACAATGAATACAATTTTTTTTAGATTCAGGTGATAAAATTTCTTTTAAAACTGCATAATGAAAACACCCTCCCATGGGATCAGATTTTCCCTGTCACATTAACATTGACCTCAGGTCCGCAGGATAAGTAATCTCAAGAGTAAAGCCCAACTTGGCAGTATTACACAATCCTTCCTGGAACCCTTCCCTGAAGCCTACCGAGCTAACACCATGGCAAGTCTCAGGATCAGGAGGTTTAACCTTCAGAAGCCATAATTAGTCTACAGAGCATTTGCAAATAGGTATATACACAAAGAGAAAAAAAGAAAAAAAGTTCTATCAAGTATAGGAGGGAATATAGGTGGCAGAATAAAGCACATTTCTCAAAAATTCGAGACAAAATTGGAAGTAACAACATATATTTGGACATTTAAGGTAATTTTTAGATAAACCTATCCACAGTGGGGAATCATCGGGATTTTGCATAACTCATAGAGAGACAGTATACTTTAAAAATTATTTACTCAAAAATATATTTACTCAAAACTCAACCAGCTTTCTTCTATTTTCTTGCTCAAAGCATAACAGAAATTTAACCCACGTGTCCCTAAACACACATTATTGAGGTACAGCCACTAGCTGCCTGAAGTTCTGTTCTGAAACAGGTTCCTAAGCTCCTCCTTCCCTGATGCTTCTAGAAGGGAGGAAAAGGAGTCCGAACCAACAGAGCCAAGGCAGCTCAAAGAGGAAACCCTTAAAATCTTCAAACTGTTTTGAGCCATTTTTCACTCAGTGCAAGCAGACAGAGCCATTTCAGGACGCCATGCAAAAATCCTGGCACCACAGGCTCACACAATGAAGCAGCAACTCTGTCATAAGGAGCAAAACATTCCCAACAAAGCTTTTCCCTACACCACTGCCTTGCAAGGCTAAATGTTGGTTATGCAACTTCTGGAAAAAATGCAAACAAATTATTCAAGGTCTTACGATTAGATTTTTTTTCAGCAAGTGTAAGCAACTGGCTTGTGGCTTTAGGTGAGAGGCTGCCCACCTGGAGAGACTGGAAAAATTATGCTGGAACTGAAGCACAAGGTTTAAATTAACTGTCACAAAAAGGCAAACTGTTCAAACTGAGTGAAATATCAATGCTAAATGGCACAGATCAGAAGCCATTTAAAAATGCTATTCCGGACACTAAAGGTGCCTGAAAAGAGAGACTTAGTGTGACTGCTTACTGCATTTAAAAAGGAAAATAGCTTCTAGATGGATAAGTGCAGTAGAGAATTCTGCAAAAATTAAAATTTCTGCATACTAAACTTGTAATAATACAAAACAATGCCACTTTCATGACCAAAAAAGGATTCATGATACATTTCAAATATATTAAACACTCAGACTGGAAGCTATATTTCTTCTCCTTTCTTAACACAAAGAGATGGAAAATCAAGGCAAGTCCACAAAATGTTTTACATTTTTGGTCAAACAGCAATGCTATTCATGTATATTGCCTGATTAACATAGACCTACAGGCTTTCTCTCTTAAAAAGCTTTAAGTTTATAGAACCAAACTACCTGCTGTGAATAGCAGCAAGCATCTAAGATTATGAGATACAGAATAATTGACAATGTATGATGAGACTCATATGACAGCAGATATAAACATTTCATTTGTAACAGGGATGGCTGAATCATATGCTGTGATATTTTCCTGAACTCTGATCATTTCCTCTGGGTTGCCTTAATGCTTGAGTAGATTTCTACCAGTATTACAGAAAGAAATGCCAAGTGTCCACTGATTCTGGCTATGACCCCTTTCTTTTTTGACAGGTTTTGATGTCTCTTCTGCAAAGATCCTACCTACCTCCTATTCCCCACTGTAGGGCACACAGAAATAAAGTGAAATATGATGAGAAGGATGCCTACATCTTCACCCATGTGACGTGAGGTTCTTACTTCAGCCTCCAAAGAATTCTCCTGCTTGACTGCACACTTAACATATTTGCAGACTAGATTTTGGAATAAAAGGTAAAATCTATCTTCTAGGTTTGGATTAATTGAATCAAATACTTCTTCGAAAAATAACTGTGGAGCAATCATGCCAAGTAACTTCCACCAAATAATAGGAAAAAAGAAACGAAAGCCCCAATCATAGCAATGATAATTTTATAGAATCACTATATCCTTTTGAAAAGACCTCTAAGACCATTGAGTCCAACCTTTAGCGCAACACTGCCAAGCCCACCATTATATCATGTCCCCATGTGCCACAACTAAACCTCTTTTAAATATCTCCAGGGCTGGTGACTCAACCACTTCCCTGGGCAGACTTTTTTTGTTGATGCCTGACAACCCTTTCAGTGAAGAATTTTTTCCTAATATCCAGTCTAAACCTCCTCAGTACAACCTGAAGCTCTTTCATCTCATCATGTCACTTGGTAGCTAAGAGAAGAGACCAACCTTCCCTTTCCTATAACCTCCTTTCAGGTAGTTTAGAGAATGATTTGCTAATTTCAAAGTGGCTACATTTAGCTTTCCAAAAGTAATTTATCAATTTTTAGTTTCACAGTATTTTGCACAAAAAGGAGCTTTTTGGCCTTGCAGCCCAACAATTAGAATGGGCTGTCAGAAGCTCAGATTCCAATCTAACCTCCCTGTGAAACAAAACAAGCATTTACGAGAGCACCTGAGACACAAAGTAATAAAGTATTGTGGGTTAGTGTCTCTCATTTTTTCTATTGAGAACTCAGATTCATTAATACAGGAACCTAGACTTCTCCAGAGTGTTCTTAGCAGTAGGATATAGAGTTACTTTTTGTATTGCTGACCAAAATAGATGCTTAACCATTTTATACATCATTGAGCTGTTCCAACAGAAAAACGTGACATTCTGTAAGAGCATGCAGTTCCATAGTTAAAGCCTTTTCATCCAAGTTAGGTGAGGGGAAAAAATCAGTAGAGATTTGAACTGTTTCTGATCCAATATACATGAGAAAACTGCAGCACCTGTTTTGTGATAGCATCTATATCATCCTGTAAATCTAGCTTTTGCTTTTATCTAAAATGTCTGGAAATGCATTTTTTGGTTGAACAAAGCATCTTGCTTTGATTGGCTGGGAAAAAAAGTGGGGAGCAGTGAAGAGAGATCTGCTTCTTGTCAACTGGAACCATTTTAATTTATTTATAAGTCAGTCATCGAACTGACAAATCAATTTATTGTGCAGCCCAAGTGCAGATCACCTGCCCTGGAGTCAAAGCAAGCTGCACATATGTAGGCAAAATTTGGCCTTTGCTTTCTGAGCACGCCCCTCAGAGCTGCAGAGTGCAGTTCCAACTGCAGGCTCTGCAGGCTCCGTGTCAGCAAATACCAAAATGGGTAAACTAAAAGAGGGAAGCTTTATAGAGATTAAGAGATTACAGTTTCTCCGTAAGATATAATTAAAAGAAAAGGAAGCTTATTTTTTCTAATTTCTAAAATGGAATAAATCAGAGTAAAATATCTAGTATTTTTATTTTCATAAAAGTATTTATGTGTTTCACAAAGCATTATGTCACTGCACATGTATTGCAACGGCAACAAAGCAAATGGATCCATGAACAAACACCTACTGAGATAAGCACTTCACACTATACTAATTCATACTGATATCTTTTATATGTGGCTTTTTATAATTTCATCTAGCCTCTTAATTCAGTAATTGTACAACAATTAGCAAGAGCAAGATATGCAATAAAGTAGTAGAATTACGGCTTTTTCTGTAAACTAAAGCGAAACATAAATACCTGGCACAGATTTACTACTTTGCCATTTACTGTGACCAGCCTGCACCTATCAAGATTTACTGCTAGGTACCTTCCTGATCATAAGTAGGGAGAATTTTCTGCTTGCTATTTAAATCCTATGTCAGTAACCGGCCAAAATTGCCATTCCCGTATCAGGGGAACATATGAATGGTTTCTCGATTAACCTCCTCTGAACACATTCTCTTTAATATGAGAAGCAGCAAAGCAACACTTATTACAGAGATACCACAAGGAGGTTGTATATTCTGTGGTAGATCTGTTCAGATCTCTGGAAGACTTTTGGAAAACCATTGATGTGTATTCTTGGAAAGCGCCACTTGAAGTTGCCCCTAAAGCAACACAACACATGAAAAATAAAAACCTCCCCTTGGTTATGCAGATAATTTACCTTGCAGCTAATGTGAGCCTATGCAGACAAGTTTACCTTGCAGCTGATTCACGGTGCCACAGACAGAGGTGAAGGGCTCTGAGCTCTTCACCTTCCTGCAGCTGAGGGAGCCTTGGGGAAGAGTGCAAGGGCAGCCTCTGCCTACACTCTGGCCTGGAGCACTTGATTTAGGGACCCAGTGGCCTAATTTAATTGTTACAACTGACTTGGAAAGCTATTGCAGAATGTGGATTCAGGAATTAAAAAGACAGAAAGTACAAACATGTTCATGTGGCCTGACTGCTTTTGTAGAATTCCTCTAAAATCTGAGAAATTCTGTGTCAAACCAAAATATTCTGATTCAATTGCTGTTTCTTTTAGGAGGATATCCAGGTGCAATTTAGGGTTCCAAAAACAAATAACCACCACAACTCAAGACACATAGTTTCAATAATAAATTAAGCTCATTTAATAAGACATCCTGTTTTTATCTGAATTTGTTCTCCCGAATGTGAAATTACGCATTTTGTTCACAATGTATTTGAACACAACTTATTCTTCTATTTGAACTGAAAGACAAATTATACAGAAATAAAATAAATTAAACCATCACCACTTCTCTTTGGTGCCACCTGTGTACTTCATGGTTCCTCACCTGGTTTTAAATATGAATTTTTTAACATTAGAAAAGCTATTTTTTTTCATCTCTAGAGTGGAAGAATTGTAAATTATCAGGAAGAAAACTATTCTCACCAAGAAATCAAAAAATGATCCAACCACAAAGTCTGAAATCTGCATCTATGTGTAGCTTTGATTTCTTAGAAACTGAGGAGATATGACCAAGACTTTCTGTAACAGAGCCAATACATAGACACAGAGTGAATTTTAAGAGTTCCATGGTGAAAAAGGAAGAAAACAGAAGCAATTCAGACTATACTTTATCTCTCTGACCTCGTACTTTCTTGTAAAGAACAGAACCTGCAGGATATTTCCCTCCCACAGTGCCCAGTTTCACTCCCACCCCACCTTCCTCCTGCACCATCTTCCATCTCTTCCTCTTCTGCTCACCGTGCTCTTTCCCTTTATGATCTTGTCTCTTGATGAATAAAAAATGCTTCCCTAAATAGTCCATTAAAATATTTTCAAAACTCTAAAAAAGACCTCTCCCATAATAAAAAGAAGAGAAAAAGAAACTTGAAAAATCAAAGTCTAAGTGTACTGGTATAATACCTGCAATCACTGTATTTAGCATTCTTTTTTTTTTTTTGCACCCCCTTCTTCATACTCTGCTTACACTGTTTAGTTGGATATTATTACTTGGTCTTCATACAGCATGTAAGCATCTCTCGTCCCTACACATCCATTAAACACAATTATATTGATTAAATGTATAAACAAAGATACCATATATAATATGTATTTTGACTTTTATCTCCATCCTGGTGTTAACTGCCATCCTGTACATATCCTTATACTAAAAACTCTCTTAAAAAAAATTCAAGAAGATGCAAGATTGAATGAGCTCCACAGAGCTCATAAATCAATTAATATAATTAATTAATATAATTAATCAATTAATATAATTCAATTGCAGAGTTTAATTTTATGATAAATTTTAAATTATATCATAAAGAACATTAAACTCTACACTATTTTTTCCCCTCATGTTTCTATCAGGAACAAAAATCTGTTTTTCGTAATAAGCAATTATGAACAGAGCATCTTCACAGAAAACATTCTTTCAGTGGAGAAGAAAAAATGTTGTTCACAAAAAACTCTCACCACATTCAGGAAAAAACCCAAAGCAACCAAAGTCCTTGCATGACACTCCTGTACTTAGGCTAGGACATCTTCATGAAGTTACAGCAATCTCCTATATTGCTGTAACAGCAAAATCCAAATAACTAAATAAGCACACTTAGAGGTTCTCTGGCACATGTATATAAAAATGAAGGAACTGACAAAAAAATTCCTTTCCTCCAAAGTCTGGCTGATACCAGTCAGTGTCAAAGGATCCCTTCAATGCTGCTGCCTGATGGACTAAATCACGGATTGGAGCTGAGTGACTGGAGTATCTGGCCTCCCACCAGACAGCATGCAGCCCACAGATGATGCTCCAGTGCTCAGTGCATCTACTGCTGAAGCTCCAGCAATCAAGTAAAGTCAGCAGGAAACCAATCAGATGGGCAGCTCATAGTGAAAAACCCACAGAGAGCTGGAAGGAGAGACAGGCAGCAGGGGAGGAGAACGAACAAAAGATGTTAAAACTGCAAACAACCAGAAAAAACGGTGGCAACAGATAAGAGCAGTTTAAGATGCAAACCTAGAACTGTGACACACAACATGCTATTAGCAACACAAAGCACACAGCACTTCCAGCACCCTGAAAGGCAAGCAGGAGTTAGCGATGGATTTCTAATACTTGGTTACAAAATAAGATTAATACAGCAAATAGAAATTTTCTTTTGGGAGGAGACTTTTTTTCCTTTATCACCTCTTCTATATTTGTCCTAACACTATCTTCTATATTTGTCCTAACACTATCAGATAAAGTTTGAAAATTTTGAGTATCATTCTAAGAAGGGAACATGACACAATGACAACTCAGCTGGTGAGCTGATTGAGTCTGTTCAGCAAAGAATTGCTTGAGTTTACTAATAAGCAACATCCAGAACAGAAGTGTGAGCTCACAGAAACCACTGTCTTAAATAAGAAGTGACCAATGCTACCTCTTTCAAAATAACAGAGAGGCTGTCCTTTTTTTTTTTTTTTAACTAAGCTAGAGGACAAGGTACCTTTTACTCTCCCCCACAAAACAGTTCACAGACGAAACACTCTTCCAGGCTTCTTGAGATATCTCCTACGCTCAGAGAACTCCACCACATATTCCTATGTCTTTAAAGATGTAGGTTACCATACCCGTCAGGACATTTCCCATTCTTCTCATAGATGCCATGGAATTACAGAGGACAATGCTAAACTGTAGAATTCTGCAGCCTATCAGCACCTTAGCTGGGAAAAGAACTTCAAATACCTGTGCCAAAAGCTGACATTAGAGATGAAGTTGTCCTTAGCATGGAAATTGGAGTCCTCATGTGAATCCAAACCATTAAACCTCATGCTCACATGTATTTTCTCTCTTGCTCACTGAATCAAAAATTATTTTCTGCCTAAAATAACCAAGACATATAAGGTCAAGGAAACTCTTTGTACATGAGAAGAGATTCCAAACTAATTCAGACCTCAGGTAGTGTGGGTGAATGCTTTAGCTGTAAAACAAGTATATAAACAGAGAGACTTTTATATCAGCAGTCCTTCAGCTTACTGCCTTAAATACAATAAGCTTTCTATTGCTTTTGTTTGACTGATTTAAATCAATCTCTATTCTTGAGACAAGTCAGTCAGGCAGAGCATGAGGAGAGGGCAGTGTTTCTTTCTGTTCCCATTCCATCTCCTCCATGAAGCACAGTAGAGATGGCCATTTCATTCTGTACACACACAACAGCCAGGCTCGCCCTCTTCTGCAAGCAATGAAGAAACAGAGAGACAGACAAAATAAAGTGGACTTGCTGCTAATGCTGGCCTTCAGCCTGGGACTTGGTATTTGCTCCCTCTCTCTAAACAGAGATGGCAGAGTCTGAACAAGTATCTGGGATCTGAAAGACATTCTTCCTATGTGTTAGAATTTGCCAGGTACCTTCTAACCTTCAAAATTTAACATCAAAGTTTATAGGTTCTACCATCATTGGCAAACTGGGAAGGTTTGATAAGATAGTGTCTATCAGTGAAGGCATGAAACTTGATCACACCATTGCAAGTTCGGTGAGTACATTAATCAGAATTTTGGGTTTTTTCTCAAATATTTTTCGGCACCTGTAGGATAACAGAAATTGTTGAGACAGAGAGCAGATATCACTTCTGCATATTACAAGACAACCAGTGCCCTGTGGGAATTCAAAGAGTGTTACCAAGCAGACTGGGTCATGGTTATTTGAGGAAGAATGACTAAAAAAATTCCAGATTCTGCAATTAGCCATGTTATGGTGACTGTTAAGCCTGATTTACTTCTGCATTTCTTCATATGCTTATGAAATACAGAGATTTCACTGTCTGCTTCAAAAACTTAACTGTTAGTAGTGGTTATTCTCTAACAAACAGCCAAGAAATGTGATTAAAGACAATTTCACTGTGGCATGAATGTTCCTTTAAAAAAGGGGTGGGCAGAGGAAGAGAGGGAAAGAGAGATGCCGTAAGCTCAGAAGCAAAACACTGTTATTATTCTGAAGCAGGAATGACATCCTTGCATTAACACAGCATGAAATCATGGTAGCAATTTTCATGCTGTATTATTTTGTTTTTGTCAGGTCACTGATTTTCAATTTCATCAATACTATATAAAACTAAGAGAGATAATATAATAAAAAACATCCACTTGGAGTCCAATACTGAAGCAAGAGCATGTCACAGTTTTCTGTGAATTTAAATCAACCAACCTACCCACAGAAAGCAGGAGTTACTTTTATCCTCAAATAACATTAATAAACCAAACTCAGAGGTTACAGAAAAGACAGTATACCAAAGCAAGCTTGAAACAATTCCAAGTGGACGTTACTGTGGCTTACAGGTTGATCTTTACCTTCCTCTAACAGGGAAAGTTGCCAGAGAAGTACAAAGCAGAAATGCTAAAGTGGGATTTGTTTACACTCCTCTGGACCCATGTCTTCAAGTTTTTCCCAAGCACTACTTTTTTAAAGTGAAATGAAAGAGTAAATCATCCCAGCTTTAGCTCAATGATTCTAATTGTCCAGCTGTCCTTCTGTTTTGACTGTATCATTACAACTAATCTGAAGTCTCCTAAACCACAAGCTATGGCAAAACACAGAAGTGAGAGACACATGCTATTTCCAAAGGACGCTTGATAAGTGCCCACCCACCAGGGTCCCAGTTCAGGAAGAAAAGCTCACAGAACTGCACCTGAATAGCAGAGAAGTCCCTAGAGGTCCACCTCTTCATTTGGAGGCATTTATTACATTCTTTACCTGGAGAAGGGAAGAAGGGAGAACAAACATCAAGCAGCTATCACTAATAAACATTCAAATGAGCTTAGATTTGGTCAGCTTGATCATGAATTATGTTGGTATCTGCTAATAGGAGACTGTTCTGTCTCTAACTGGCTAGTATGTTTTTACATTGACTAGGGCCATAATTAATTACTCTCTCAAAGGTACCACAAGCTTTACTGAGGCAATCTAAACACCCGAGGCAGAGTTACTTTGAGGCCGGACAACAAGCAATAAGCAAGGACAGTTTTCCCCAGCAGTGCAGCCTTCCAGGAGCAGCCTTCTCACACACCGTGCCCAGTGACCACACAGACTGGCGGGCACAGACCTGGCTCTCTCTCTGCAGGGCAGGGCTGCCTTCACCGACCTGGGAGACATTTCTGGGCTGCTGGCAGACATGCTGAGGAGCCCTCAGGGTGGGACTGACAGCAGAGGCGTGGGAAAATGGTGAAATTTCTCCCTGACTGGATACCAGTGGCCCAGCCAATCTGCACCCTGGGGGAGCCAGCCTGAAGCCCAGCTACCCAGTAGTCACCCAGCAGAGAGTATATAAAGCTGTGCTCGGAGGTGCCTGCTGTGCAACCTTTTCCATCTCAGCTTCACCCAGGGTGTAAGCCTGACTGCTGGTCCCACTTCTCGTCCTGCCTGCCTCTCCTCTTCATAGTCCCTCGTCCTGCTGTACCTGGTTCCCTGCCCTCGAAGTCCTTCCCACTGGTGGTGGTAATTTTTTCTCTAGTTCTAGCCTGCCCCTTTTCCTCTTACCTCAATAAAGTCAGTATCTGAGATCCAACATAAGGAGTTGCGTGCCTGAATCTCGCCTTCAGAGCAATCAATTTAAAAGAACCTGGCTGCAATTTCCAACCAGATTGTAACACTGCTTCTCTAATTCAGAACTGTACCACCTAGCTCTAAATCCTGAGCTTCTTATCTGGCTTCTGCATCCAGCCTCAGCCCAAGGAGAGAACCTTTCTTATGAAGGAGGCACTAAAGCTCCAGGTTTCCTCTCAGGCATACAATCCAAGGAAATGTGCAACTTCTTTCTGTAGAGGGGACTGGAATCCCTTTCACACGTTGCTGAGTAGAGGATGGGGATAGCATGGAAATGGACACAACCAGTCCTATTCCCTCTGTTGTTCAGTTGTATCATGACAGGCATGTCCCTCACTGACATCAAGTCCACAGAGAAGACTATCTGCCGCTCTTATTCCCCAATACTCTTCTTGAGACAGAAGGGACCTAATTAGTTTGGCTGGAAGGAACGTAATGCTCAGCCTGGTCAAGCCCAGATCTGGGTGGGTAAGGAATAAGGCATGCCGCAAAGCACACCCATCCCATAATTAACACAAGCTCTTGAGAGGACAACAGGATGTCTACCTTCTCCATAAGAGCTGAAACATGACCAATTGCTATGATTTTCTCCACTGCCCTAACAATATTGGCAGAAATGTTTCCCTATGAAAACACCATGAAATAAATTGGACATTCTGTGATTTTTTTATAAAACTGGATCCTTCCCATCTCTATTTGAAAATAATTAGTCCTTCTTCAACACTGAATGATTAAAATGTAACTAACACCACACTTTCACAAGATCAATGTTGGTACAATGAATAGTACATGAATTAATAACGTCTAGGCACTTTTTCTAATTGTTTCCTAATGTTCAGTTATTATATATTCATTTAATATTCACTGCAATGCTATGATCACCACTTTTTCATTTGTTCCATAAAAATCAGACATTTTGCCTTTGCTTTCTGCAAAAGAATTAAGAGACTGAAATGCAGTCAGCTGATTTATGTCAGGTGAAGTCCCAGCTGACTGGAAAGGGGAAAACACTCTTCCCATCTTTAAAAAGTGTCAGAAGGAGTACCCTGTGAACTACAGATCTGTCAGCCTCACCTCTGTGCCTGGGAAGATCCTGGAATGGATCCTCCTAGAAGCTCTGCTAAGGCACATGAAGAGCAGGGAGGTGGTTCAGGACAGCCAGCACAGCTTCACCAAAGGCAAGTTCTATCCTGCCTGACCAATCCAATGCCTTTCTGTGATGGGGTGACTACATCAATGGACAAGGGAAGGGCTACAGATGTCATTTATCTGGACTTCTGTAAAGTCCTTTAATATGGCCCCCCACAACCTCCTTCTCTATAAATGTGAAAGAGATGAATTTGATGAATGGACTGTTGGATGGGTAAGAGATTAGTAGGACAGCTGCATCCAGAGAGTTGTGGTCAATAGCACATTGTCCTGATGGACATGAGTGATAAGTGGTGCCCCTCAGGGGTCTGTATGGGAAACTGCATTATTGAATACCTTCATTAATGACACAGACAAGGGATCAAGTGCACCCTCAGCAAATGTGCAGGTGACACCAACATGAGCAGTGAAGCTGACACACCCAAAGGATGGGGTGACATTCAGAGCAATCTGGTCAAGCTCGAGAAGTGGGCCAGTGGGAATCTCATGAGTTTTACCAAGACCAAGTACAGGGTGCTGCACCTTGGTTGGGACAACATCTATTTTCAATCCAGGCTGGGGGATGAACAGATCAAGAGCAGCTCTGCTGGGAAGGACTTTGGGGCAGCATGGGCAGCTGGTCATATATTTGTTACTGACCCTGCTACTGTCCCTAAGGGTATCTGTTTGGTAAACATCTCTCTTTGACTCTCTATTCTGTGAGAAAAACTTTGGTATAATGTCACTAAAGGAGAGGAAATGAGCATATACTATTTCCAGAAAAAAAAAGGTACAGCTATACTACCCTGCATCATGATACCCATCCCCAGAGAACTCTAAGTCCCCTGGGACTGCAATTATTTTTATTCTATTTGAGGAAACAAAACCCCCAAAAAACAAAAGAAACTCAAAAAACCCACACAAAAACCCCAAACAAAACAGAACAAAACTCACATAAATTCCAATGCATTGTTTGCAAGTGTGCAAGTCCCTGGAAGCCAAAATTTTTCTAACTCCTACGGTGTCCAAATTTTCCAGGTGGCATCAGCCTTCTTACTACAAGCTAGCTATATTTATCTGTTCTCAGGTTGGGAGGTAGGAAGAAAAAAATCACATTAGATTGTGTATGGAATTACAATCTTGCCTTTAAAGAAAACAATCTAATTACACATATTACCTAGACACACACTTAGGATAAAAAAAATTAAAAGCATTGTGCAGAAACACATTCTTTAAGAGCAGGGCACCTGAATCCAATGTAAATAAGAAATGTGTTATCCAGAGGAGTGTATACAATTTTGTTTGTTACTGGGCTTTTCTGGGTTGATCATAACTCTCAGCACAAAATCAACTAAGACATATCACTCAAGATGATACCACAGACTATTTTCTTATTAGAACAAATAAAACATGAACATTTTGTGACTATTAATGCTCAGTGAAAAAGCTCCAAAAAACCCCCAAAACACACAAGATATGGGATGACTTCAGGCTTTGTTTTGTGTTTTCTCTGTATCTTCAAAACACCTTATCATACAAAACAAAAAGAGTACTTACATCAATATTTTATTGAAATTCTTTCAGAGAAGACTTATATACATTATATTTTCAAGATGAGATGCAGGCTATTTTACGTGCAGCAGAGAGCAATGTATTGGATAATAGCTGACATTTGACTCCCAGGGTTTTTCTTTTATGAATCAAAATTCATTTAGTGATAGTAAAGTAGAAGAGTGTGGCTAAGAAATCAATAAAAATGTTCTGTATTCTAGTTATGGAACACAGAGATAACCCTAAGTCAACATTAATGATGCTGGCCTGTGTAAACATTGACAAAGCCGAAGGAATGATTTTAAATAATAGACTTCAACAAGCAGGTATCAACAAGCTGTGTTAGTGGAGATTGCTGCTATACTTTATGATGGTTCTAATTTATTCAGTGCTTGGAAATGATCAGTGGCATCCAGCTGAAGATGCAATTTAGAAAAGATTTCAAATTACATGACAATGGCCATCTTTCCTCTAACAGCTCTGAAATAATAAAATCTCTTTTACATACATAACATTTATTTATTGGCTCACTCCAGTCAAAGAAGTTTTTGGTTTTATTTTCCTTATTGGCAATGAACACACTGAAATTACTACTGAATGCACATAGCTCACACATTAATAAATCGGGTAAAATCCATAAAATAAGTAGAACGAAGACCTTCTATTTCCTGACTGTCCAAAATATGGCTGTTATCAGAAGGAACTGTTCATGTTCAAAGAACAAAACACCAAAATAGAAGAGAGGGACGAGGATGTGAGCTGTCTGCTGCGTACGTGTACAATTAAGCCTGTCTTCTCTCCAGCCTGGAAAGAACTGCCAGATACAACTGACTCAAGCAAAGGGGTAAAACAGAAGAAGGGGAATGAAATAGTTTTTAAAAACAGACCCAACGGAAACAAGGAACAAAAGCAACCAAAATTCAGGTAAAGACCAGGACAATTCCAAACCAGTATAATATTCAATACTAATTCTAGGAACACATATTCTTCAATTTTGGGTTTTAATAATTTTGTTTATGAAAACCAGGAGCCTAAGCCAACTCTTTAGACATTAAATAAAAATAATAGCAAAAAATGTATTTGCATTCTGTTTTAGTTTGAGGAGTTTGACTTTTATTAAAACTTTACCTGTTTGGATACCAACATGTAATTTTTCCCTGAATCAATGGACTGCTTGAAATAGAGCTGTTCTTGAGTTCTCTCAGGTAAAGCTTTAGAACATCCACTTAGTTTTTGGTTTATTCAAAAACAATTCCATTTTATTACTCTAAATGATCATGTGTACTGCAAAGAAAGCTGTCAGGCATACCTATAAGTATATAGTTGAGGACTGCAGCATATATATTATTTACTTAAATTCAGCATAAATCAGAGTTTAGTGGTGAATCAACCGTAAGGGGTGCCAAAAAAGCCATTATATAGTGAGTGACAGTAAACTATGCAAAATAAATTAGAAGTTTCAGTGTTGCAAAAAGCAACAATAAACAAACATTTTGGGTCATCCTTCATTTATTTATTGAGCCTTCCAATACTTGTTGGTACGTATTGCTAACAAGGCCCCAGATCCTACACTTCTGAGAATTCAAGTTTTTATTTTAAAAAGGCATATCTACCTCTCATAAAGACAAACTTACACATGCAACTTGGATGTACCCCAAAGACACAACTGAGAATGCAAAGAAAGACATTTTGGATTCCTTTTTATTACATGTTTTAAGCAATATGCCTGATTTTTGCACATTTAATAATATTAGCAATAGCATATTCAAAATGTCCAGACAAAAGAAAGTGGCTTCTCTTCCCTTAGTTTGACTTTTTTACTAAGAACTCAAAATATGCTTATAACTCTCTACTGGGAAATGCATATCTAGTCTACCTTTATTTTATGAATATTTACTTAGCTGAATACTTAGCACTGCTAATCCATATTTTATGAATATGCGTATACAGACACAAAAGCTACATGGAAATTGTTTCCCTTATAACATAAAAGAACTTTTTCTCTTGGTGAGCATTTGCTATTTTGATCAGGCATAAATCAGGAATAAACCCTGCCACCAGCCTAAAATATATCAGAATCTTGAGAAGTTTTTTAAGACTATTTGCAAGCCATGGATTAATTTTTTGTGTCCATATTGTACCTTTTTAGGCCAGAAAAGGAGACACTTTCCTTTTATCTTTTATTTTGTCCTTTATTATGCCCTCACCTATGTTATCTTTAGTGAATAGCAATACATTCCATAAAGATAACAATTATTTTCAGGACAATAAGCAGCAAAAAGCCTCACTGACTAAGGATAAAAATGCTTACCTATTCACCACCTCATCATGTGATATTTTTATATCAGCTATTTTCCTTTGCAAGGGTGCAGGGAGAAGCATCAGAAGCATTTTCTGCTCACATAGGAGAGAATAACTCAATATATGTGTTTCAGAAACCATTTCTCAGGATCTTTCAATTCTATTTATTTCAAATACCACTGCCTCAAGAGTAATAAATATACAACTGCCTGGGGACAAAACAAAGTGTTTAATCTTGATGCAAGAGGTTACACAGTTGTTAAACAAGAGAAGCTCAGAATTTGTTTCTATTAGGCACAAGGAGAGAAGAATTTTATTTGGGATACTGTCTGCCAACCAAAAGAATTAAGAAATATAGGTTGAATTTAGCAATAAAGACATTAAATAAATGTATCATGCATGAGGATTTTTGTATGTTGACCTTACAAGCTGCCTCCTTAACTCAACAGGAGGCAGATCAGACAGGGAAAATCAGTGTATTTTGTAATAGAGCTGTGTACAGACACTAACGTTTACATATTTGTTGACTGTAGTTCAGGAAAATGAGACCAAAGTCTCATTACTAGACCACTGCAGTGAACAGCCACCATGAGCAACTATGTATGCTCTTGTTTTGTTCAGCTCAAAAAAACATGCTGTATTTTAAATTGTTGCTTAGGCCTGCTTTATTTGTGTTTATGTATTCAGCATTACTCTATATAGAGTAATTTTTTTCAGGAGCATTACAGTGATTTAACCAAAATGTATCCTTGCCCTTCATCTGAAGTGAGATTGTTAACCTGAAAAAAGGACAAGTCAGTCTCACAAGACAAGAGAAACACCCATGTCTTGTTCCCTTGAAAGGTGTTTTCAGAAGTGTCAGTATTTTATCTAGTCATCCCAAAGTACAATCTTTGACTCAATGAAATTACTTATACATTAATCACAGGTAGCTAAGGCATCACAGAAGACTAAAATACAACATTATTGTTTAGTTTGAATAAAGAGTTTCCAGTGTAGAAAGATGAATTTATGTAACTATATTTTGGGCCCCTGAACAGGCTGTAGAATTTTTCTCCAAGGGAAGAATGTTTCAACCGTGATTTTTCCAATTCACTGCATTAACTGCAGATAAACCACAATTTAGCATGGCAAGACAGTAGTGTCCAAGTCTGCCAGAAATGATGGGCTGTAAGATCCTGCACAGCACCACCACACAATCAGTCATCCGTGTCTTGTGTTCAGCTACCAAATTGAAAACCCAAGTCCCTTCCAGGAAGACAAAGACGACAGCAACTAATTCATCTGGAAAAATCTGTATAGATGAGGCCCAAGAAATTTATTTCAAAGTGACAATGTGAGTCACAAGAAGATAAATTTCATTTTGGAGGTTTTTTAAAAGGTAATACTTTTTCCCTGGCTAGGATGCCTAATTGCAGTTTTTAGGCAAACAAAGTTAAAAAGGACAAATGGATTAATGATGACACTCCTTAAAAAAGGTTGTCTTTAAGACAAGCTCATGTTTTCATCTCAGCAATAAAAATAGTGCAAAAACCTCAGATGAGACAACAAATTCATTAAAGACCAATTAACGAATGGCATCATAATGATGTGAGCTTACAGAATTGATGCAAGTTTACAGAATTGAAAATAATTGAGACCTGAAAGCTACAGGTTCAGCAGGCAAAGAAAAGAATAAAGTTTACAAGCCTTTCTCCTTAGAGAAGACAGTATTATTCACAACACCTAAACACTAAAACGTTCAGTGGTCCTCACCTCTCACAGGAAGAGTTTCTGTCTCCACGTTATTTTGCACTGGCGTATGAGGAAGAAAAGCAAAGATACTCCTCCTTCACATGAACTTCAGTCCAAGCACCAAGTCTGGAATTCATTGGCAGGAATACTCTGGTTTTGTTCTAAATTTGCCTAAGTTGTAATTATTTGTTTTGTGTTACACACATAAATATTTTTTTTGCATTAGTTAAACCAGGTAAAAATATTAATAATTGATAATACAATTAGGGGAATTATTAGTACAAAATAAAAAAAAAGGTTTCTTTTTGTTAGAAAATGTATCTATAAAACTACATCTACATGCAGAAGAGAAAAAATCTCATTTAGATGGCCTTTTCTTAGGCAAAACAAACCCCAAAATAAAAAAAAAAAGTCCTCTAGAAGTCCAGGGTAGATGAGAAATAAGCTTTAGACTAAAGGCAAATTGTAGACTGTGAAAGTAGCATGATTCAGTTAAGAAAAATTATGGAACACAAGGTATTCTGGTTACAGGGTGGTATCACTGCTACTATCACAGCATTAGCTTCTGGAGCCAGTCCAAAATGAGCAGGGAGATCTGTAGCAGTAACACTAGAATGTGCAGACCCTCAGAAACAATATAGTTGCACTGTACTGCAAACTAGAAGAAGCTGACCTTGTTCTGAAGTGGTATAAACACAAATCCAAACCTATCCTCAAGCTTTCCAGACATAGCAACCTCAGCATCATATTCTTTTTTTTTCAAAAATAATTTAAAATACTCACTCAAGTGCTAGAAAAAATTTTGAAACTGCTAAATCTACATCAGCAGAGTTATGTTCTCTGTTGCATCTTCTGCATTTTCAGTGTAAGTAAAGCAAAAAAAACCATCTGGATAGAGGGATGCACATGGACTTGAATTCCCTGTAACTGCTGCAGCAAGTACAGACTGTGCTTCTCACAGCTGTGTAGGGACTGTGCTGCACCACTGTGAGAGGGAAACACGAGGCACCTTCCTATGTGTAAAACTCAACCACAGTTTTAGGGATTCCTTTCCCCTGTTATGTTTATTTGGTGCTTGTCATGGGGCTTAGTACCAAACTAACCAGAGTTCCACCTTACTTACTTGTGGCCTCATCTGAAATCCACTGCAAACCATGCAACTAGGCAGAGAAAATAGCCCTGGAAAGAACACCCCTAGCCTGGTCTCAGTGGGGAACATATATCTAATCTAAACATTCTCTCTTTCAATTTGAAGCCATTACCCCTTGCCTTTGTTTTGTCACTACATGCTCTTGTAAAAAATCCCTCCCCATCTTTCTTGTCGTCTCCCTTCAGCTACTGGAAAGCCACAATAAGGTCATTCTGAAGCCTTCTGTTTTCCAGACTGGACAAATCCAATTCACTCAGCCTTTCCTCATAGGAGAGGTGCTCCATCCCTCTAATCAACTTGGTGACCTTCCTCTGGACTCACTCCATGTCCATCCGATGCTGATGACCCCTTTTGGGTCATCAGAGTTGGAGGCAGCACTTCAGGTGGGTCTCACCAGAGCAGAGTAGAGGGGCAGAATCACCCCCCTTGACCTGATGGCCACACTGCTTTTGATGTAGCCCAGGATACATTTGGCTGATGCCAGCATACCCAGTGTTGCATAGGCCATTCCATAGTTGAAAAACTCATTTTTGCCTTTTCTCCATCGTGAACTCTGCATACTCTCCCTGTTCTCTGAAGCAGTTTGACAAGACAGCACCTGCCAGACCCCTGTGATTGCCTCCTGCTCCCAAAATATTTCCCCAGCATGGAGCAGAGAACTACAACCTTTAAACATGTTGACTCATTTAATCCCACCTGGCAGTGCAGGACTCTGTGCCCGCCTGAATATATTCAGAAAACCAGCATGCTGAAATCTCCCTCTGCCTGGGTTGGACCTGGACACCCAGGCACAGTTCAATGACACAGATGAAGTTCAAGGCCCATTGTACTGAGGCCACACAGAGGCATCTTGTTCCTGCCCTGCAGGAGACCTGCTTTGCTCTTCCCTGCTTGTCTGTCTCCTCTTCTTTTAGGCTTGGGTTTTCTCTACAGTGAGTGACACATGATACTGAATCAACTTACCTACAAGCAGTGCCTTCCTGCACATTTTATGTGACCAATCAGAACAAAACAAAAGGAAAAAAAAAAACCTAGCGAAGCACTGGAATGGATAACAAAACCAGACTTACTTGTCCTGCTTCAGATCCAGGGCAGCTACTGATCTGGAGACATTAAGACACTTCGCTATAGAAGGACTCTATAAATATCTTGGCTGGTGATTTCTAGCTCCCTTTGAAGTGTCAGGCACTTGACATTACCAGAGATTCCTCTGCATTAGGCAGACAGACGTGATATAACATATTAATCCCAAGAGGTAGATTGCTATATCCCCTCCTGGCACTCTCCTAAAACTCTGCAGAAAAGAGGAAACTTAAAGCAAACTGCTTTGAAGATGTTTGTTGTCACTTCACCCATTCTGAGAAAAATGGTGTCAAAGCCAAATACTGTATTGCTGGAATGTGCAGGACAGCCTACAGTCTGCTAAGTGCTATTTCTTCCATTTGTTCTGCAACTGTAAGACCCCTCTAAGTACAAATATTTCAGGATTGTGCCACATTAGACCTTTACATTTTTTTTTCAGCAGAGAAAGCTTAATGTCATACTCAGAATCAAGACAGTGATGTGTTAGACACTGTGACAACCAAGGATTGACTTGACCCAGAAGAGCTTTCACTACAAATAAAGGAACTGTAGACTTTTTGTCACGGGAAGAGCCAGAGTATTAGACTGTAATCCCAAAAATATCCCCAAAAAGTAGCCAGGGGAAAAGAGAAGGCAAACAGCTGCTTGCTAGCAACCCAAGCCTTCCCTGCCGTGATTACAACACACTTTCCCTGAAGATCTACTCTATCACAACTTGCTAACACAGCAGGGTAGGAAGGGGAAAAGGTCCGTTCCACTCCTAACCACATCTACATCCACAGACACAAAGAACACATCATCCCAATGGAGATTACCTGGAGCACTTCACACATGATGCAGGCACTTATTGACTATTATTATCTACAAAAGAAATAGATTATAGTTCTGTGCTACAAATGCAAACAAAATTCTGTCAGGCTCTATAGACTTGTAATTACTGTACTAAAAGCACATCTGTGTCTATGAAACATGAATAATAGAAGACCTTTGTCTCTTTTTTCCTTGAGATAGGAAAAGACACTTAAACCCCTATCTCCAAAGGTGTTTCTGTCTTCTATAAGTCATTAACTCCCACTGAACTTCGTACTTAACTGCCTTAGAGAAGCTGACATTTAGGTTTTATCTAGACAATTTTTGAAAATACCTTCAACTCCCCGGAAAGTAAAGGAACAAACATTAGCGGCATCTCTTAAAAAAGGAGAATATTTGAGAAAGTCAGGAATAATCAAAAACAGTCAAGCCTTGAGCGAATTTTGCAGAATTATGTCTGTTTAAGACAGCAAGAACAGTTTAAGTAGCACAGCAATATGATCAAACTACCCCAGAAAATGAAAATAAAGAAAGGTGAGCTTGCCTTTTTTAAAATTAACCTCAGCTGTATATATTTTGATTTTGGCAATCCACACCAAAATTAACTGTAGCCTGGGCTTTACCTTTTTAATTATACAGTGATAGTTACAAGCATGTACAATTTTATTCTCTTTATCTATAGAAATAAAAACAAAAAAACAGAGTTTGAAATATCATCAAATATTTCCAGAGGCTTTTAGAGATGGTTTTAGAGACCTTTATTCTCTTATTTCATTTTAGGTATCATTTGTGACACTTCATCAACTCTATTTTGCTTTGTATTTACTGGTGAAAAAAAAAGTGTAAAGCATTAACTTTGCATCATAGTGTTGGATGCATCTGGGTCTGTTAACTTGCATGCAATTCAGTTCAGGACCCACAACCTTGTGTCCTTCAGTTCTCACAGCAATAGTACATTTCAATCCCAATCAGCCAACTTTACAAGACATTGAGAATGCCTACAAAACAGACATTTGTCTTTCTCTCCTTTCTTCCTTCCCATCCTTCATAAAAAACTATTATTTGTTATTCATATGAAACATTCCTAAGTATGTGCTTGTGCAATGGGAATGAAATGCATATGCCAGTTAATCGGACATTTCCTATCACCTAAATTTTGATGGAAGTTGTTAGAGAGCTGAGATTTTTATGATTTTTTTTAATCCAAATTTGTTCTGCCAAACAAAATGTCCTCCAAATGCTCCTTTTGCAAGCAATCACTACCAAAAGAGAAGTCTGCCATCGCATACTCTGTTCTCAAATTCCAGTTATGTCCACGGCTGCAGTTTTGGGAATATAATGGCCAAAACTAGCACAAGTAAAAGAAAAATTTGATCCCTTCATCTCTTTGTCTAACAGGAACAATGTTACACAGTCTCTCAGGTGATCATGGAAAAAAAAAAATCCCGGTGCACTGGTTTCCTGAGGTTGAAAGTTATTTCACATCAGATTTGTTAAACATATCCCTCACATTAAGAAGACAAGAAGTCCTTGTGAATGGATCAGTAAGCTCGTTCAAATTATTCAAATAACTTCTACAAATGTCAAGTTTTAGAAAACAAGAGCCTGTGCAGAATATGCCTATACAATTTTACTTACAAAATATGCTTCAGAACACGATCCTCTGATACTGCTTTTATTAAAACCACAGCACTAGCAATCACTGCCAATAAATGATGCTGATCTGAAAGCTCTAGCTGTATGAAGCAGCACCTTCAGAGAAGAGGAATATTTATTATTAAAAAGTGCTACAAAACCCTGTGATGTAAAAAAAAAAAAGCTATGTACCTTCTTAGAGAGAACTACAATAATCCTGCTGAGGAACACTCATGTGCACAGCTGAACTACCCACATAAGGCTGGTAAAATATGTGATTAAATTCTCAGGGTAAGCTCTGTATCCCTGCACAAAACTCTTTGGTAAACTGTTCTTAATGTTAACCAGGTGTCCAGAAGCAGATGAAAACCCTTCTGAGGGGTCTTTTTAATTTAACAGTTTAAAGTAAATAATCATTTTGAAGTACAATATAAAGGAAGTTTTGGGTTGTTTTTTCCCTGAAGTAGAGCTCAGTACTACTTAGAGGCTGTGCTGAATTAAGCAATGTGGGGCTGGGGGGTGTTGCAGTCATATTGAGAAATAGACTATAGTCTCATTACACTGAGAGAAATGCACTTTCAAAAGAGGTATGTAATTCTATCATGAGCTACATGAATCTAAGTTTTGGTTTGTTCTTTGTTGGGGTTTTGTTGTTTCATTTGTGGTTTGGTTGGGTCTTTTTCTTTTCAAACAGACCTAAAATTCTCATACGCCCTTTTGAATCAATATTCAAGGGGTTATACTCACAGAAGAAACATAGCCCTCAAAATGCAGGGTTACGTAGAACAAAATAAAACAGGCAAACTACTTTTCAAGAACAAATAGCAAAAGGATTCTAGCTTTAAGCCCAGCCATAGATGCACAGAGTGCAGAAACCTCATGTATTTGAAGCACTGAGGAACAGGTTTTCCCAACAACCCCCCGATAACTCACAAATTACGCTCTTCCAGCGCCAGGCAGCGAAGAGGGCAGGACACAAAGTCCACAGCCACGGTCTTTTCCTAGAACCTTAGAGAATCACATTCTGCATCAGTGGAAGCAACTTACCCAGAGGCCAGGGAGTTTCTCCATGACATTTGCTCCTATCAGTCCACTGGGACAAGGTCTCCTTGTGCACCACCTTATCATTTCTCTAATCACTTCATAATGTAATTGAATCCCAGATGTGCCTGCAAAAACCTCCTCCTGCTCATTTCCAACTTTTTAATTATGATGGACCTCCTAACTGGGTTTTTCTAACTATTTTTGCTCATTTGGTATAACCTAAAAAGAAAAGGACCTAGCAATATTGCTCTGTGGTGCCTTATTTAAATTTCACTTTAATATCTAAAATAATCTTTTCATGCCTTTAAGCATCCATCCAGAATAAATATGGCTTCCAATTCTAAGCAGGGAAGCTTTTTTTCTTGCTCACTGGTTTGCTTATGACTATACAATTTAATTAACATTTCTGTAGTACCTTTTCTGCCAGATAATGACTTCTTTCTTCAATTTTGCTTTTCAAAAACATGATATAATAAATCACAAGGGAAAAATCTTTATTTTTAATTTTTCCATTTATGTATTTAATGAACATTATTGAATTTTTACCAAGTATTTATTGGAAACTTGGAATAAATATCTGTGAACTACTATTTCATTTCTGTCTGTGAGGATGAAGTGTTCTGCTGACACCAGAATTTTAATAATAATTAGCTCCTTTATTAGAAATCTGCTCTTCATTTTCAGTAACAATATAAAAGGCTGAATTTTAAACTAAACTAGAAATCAAAAGTTGGGGGCTTTCTATAGACGCTTTTCTATCCTTCAAATGTAAGTTTTGAGGAAATCTTCAAAAACACAGACTGCAGAATGCCACGCCATGCCTAGTACTAATTAGTGCTCAGCACTGAATGTGGAGTTTTCAGCAATGAGTACCAGCCTGCCCTCTTGAGCTGCCTTAGTTATGCCTGCAGTTTCCTCTCTGAAACACACATTGTGGTGATGAACGTGCTGCATTTTTATGTGCAGCTCCTTAGATCTTTTCTATCCCTTGGTACTGGGAGGCCTCACTTCCCAGCTGACCCTTGTTAGGTGCACCAGTGGCCCCATCTCCCCATTTTCTCAAGGATTCCATTCTCTCTTTGTATCCTTTGTTCTCAGTTATTAACCTACCTCTTTAAAGGCATTGTTCATGTTCTGTTTGAGGATACACGTATTTCAGTTTTAATTCCCTAAATACAAAAAAGAGTGAAATACCAGCATAAACACCAGAACTCTTACTATACTCACCCCCAAATTTCTCTGTGACATACCCACAGAAAAAAATATTTTCAGTAAGTTGGCAGGGGTATATTGAGTGCCAAAATGGGACCTACTTTATCACTGATCTCTAAGGCATGGCTTTGATTGTTTAATTATGAACCACAACAAGCCTTCTTCAGAAAAAAATATTTTTTTCAAGAAGCTCTGTTATTCTCCTAGTATTTCATCAGTAGGATGAAATAGAACTTAATATTTAGAAGTATTATTTCTTGTATGCTGATATTTTGACAAGATCAGGTCCATTAAAATAGAGCTTTTAGTGCACAGTCCTTTATGTCTGTGTGTAAACTGCCACAGTTATCTGAAGTTTTCACACTTATAATGTATCTAAAGCATCAATTATAAATCAAAGCATTCAGCATTCAGTAGGTTTCAAATTATGAATGCTCTTGATCATATTTCATCTTACAGCTTCTTTGACAAACTATAAGACAAAAGATTTTTTTTTAAAGCCTAATCTTTACTAAATAATTGGCTATGTAATTGTTATGTTTTTTGCATTTATGAAAAAGAACTGTGTATTTTCATTCTGAGTTCTTTTTAGACTAAGGGTTACACAAAACCAAAACAAAAACTGAGACCACATTGCATACTCCCCTGTAAACAAAGGGTTCTTTCCACAATATCCACAGACTCATCTCAGGCAAAAGTTAAATATGTCAACATAAGAATAAAATTATAATTAGGTTACTTAGCATACATGTAGTCCTGTATCAGAAGCACTTTAAATGGAAATTACAGCTTGGCAAGTGCCAATGCAATACTACTTTCATATACAGCCCTGACTAGTGTTTTAAGAAGCAGTATCAAGTTCTTTTTTGGCCATCAAAAAATTCTTGATTCCAGAGGTGAATATTGACTGAGTCTAGGCTGTAGGCCAATATTTATGAGTTAAAAATAAATCTCCATATTGAGAAATAAAAATGTCAGTGTTTGATGGGAGTCTGTGTACGTACACATACCCTTTTGGTCTAAATCAGGGTAGATGTTTAACTGGCTCAGAGCTGTTCTGTACCTCCCTGCAGTCATCCACAACATACCAGGCTAGGGATTGAGACCCAGTGTGAAACACCATCCTATCTTCTGCACCCAGAAAGAATAGGAATTGTGGCACATTCCTGTCACAAAGCACTCCTGGTTTCATTAGCAGCAACAGCACAATGAGCAGGCTGACTTGTAAGAAACATGCTCTTCACATGTAGAGCACAGGCTGTACTGTTTGTGCCACAGCTGTTCTTTCCTATTACCAACCATCCAGAATTAACTCCAGATTTCTCCATCTCTGTGCTAAGATAAATAGCAACTATTCCCCAAGAAACCTCATCTTCTTTTCTGGTCTGCTTTTCTACAGTTAGTTCATTTACCTTTTTTTTTTTTTTGTGACAGAATGATGCCTCGACTAAGGTGTTCCCTGTTTTTCACAGTCTGGGAGAGAAAGCCGCATGAGCTGCTGTATTTTTATGCCATTCTCAGCAGTGGAAATCTCAGTCATGATTCACTGTTTACTAAAGTAAGTGGACAGACTGTCATTGATCTCAACAGATAAAGAACATGACCTTTTACAGACAAGTTTTTGCTCCCAAAGGAAAGCCAGGAATGGATAGGAAAAAAACAATCAGAAGTTATCAAGATCTAGTGTAGTCCATTTTTTCCTTTGCGTCTTCTTTTTTCCTTTCCATATTATCCTGATACCTTTATAGATTTGTGGGCAATTCTTTAATTTGAAGACAGAACTTTTTAACATTTCTGAGGAGACAGACAGGCACAAATCACATCCACTTTTTACTTGAGTTCTCCTGAGGAGTGACCATCAAGAACAGCATAACAGACTATAATGCATTTATTTTAACTACGCTCTTTTACTTTTCCAAATTAATTGATACCTACCTCCTGAGTGATATTTGATATTCTGGTTTCTCATTGTTTTCGCTGGAAGATTCCATAAACACAGCTTTCTAATTATAGGTTTTTACCTGTAGCAGGCCTTTACCTGTGGATAACTTCGAGTGGCACATCTTAATTACAGCACTTCCTAAAAACTAAGTAGTCAACTTTACACCTTGTTTTATGTAATGTTAAAAGTGCGTGTATTTATGGGATTGTATATAGGGTACTGTTAAAGTGCATACCACTGTACCATACAGAAGAAAACCAGATAACATGCACATCAGATTTAAGTGCAGTTCAGCATTCTCCAGATTACCAGATTATTTTTATCACATTTTGTCAATTCAGCGATGCTTATTTCTTCAGTACATCAGACTTAAGAAGCTAAAGACTTCTCAGAAGAAGAGTTTGAAAATAATTTGGAATAAAGTTTGCTGTTCTGCTGACATCACGTACAGTTGGACAAACTGTTCATGCAGTTCCTTTTTCTATGCAAAAGGAAACTGCAAGAACATGCATTTTAGTGCATTCATTCACAAAGAACCTAAAAAAACTTTGATGTGAAGGGGCTCATTCATTTCAAGACTGTTACCTTGTAGTAAATTATGAACAATTCCTCAAGTGCCGATATAATTAACTGATCATCAGACCTGTCTGAAGCATCACATTGCTTAGAGCTATGCAATCTGCAAACAACCACTCTTTAAAACAAGTTGTAAATTGCTAAGATTCATTTCAAGAGTTAAGGAAAGTTGGGCTTGAAGCGGTAATATTTAAACACAGAGCAAAGAAAAAAAATTAAACATCCCTTTAGAAAAAGACTGAATTTAAGTGGAATACCACAAATTGACTATTAATAGTCTTTCCTTTCCCCTTCGTGACATTTTTTAAATTAGAATACCATTGTTTCTGACAATGAAACAATTTGTAACAAGTACAGTTAGGACAAATCTACAGAAGTTTTTGCAAGGAAGGAACTACTTACTAAACCATTAAAGTTGTGGGAAGTGGGTATTTTATCTGTAATTTTCTACAACAAGACCTTGGGGATACATTAGACTAATGATTCAATAATCATTAAGAACTCAGAAGTATGGAGCCTCTTAAAAAAGATTCTTATTGAACACATCACAGTTTTAAACAGAATAACACTGTATTCCAAATTCTCTTTTCTGGCACAGTACTCATACTTTGTGACCCACTGGAGGAACCAGGACCAACCTTTTAAGAAATTCATTATGTTTTTAATTTCATTCAATGTTTTTCATGTTCCCCTTATATGACATTTGAATGTTGTCCCTGTTACTTCAGACAGATCCTAATATGAGTTAAACTGAAATGAATGAAAACTCCTCCATTCTGATGTTACAGATAAAGCCAGGTTGATTAGGCTGATTCCTCTTCATATTTTTCCTGGGCCTGCTGGGAATGTGTACAGTGATTCTTGAACCACTTGAATTCTACTTCTGTCCATTTTTATGTTCTTCCCCCTCTAGGGTTCCTACTTGATCTAAGACCCCCAGAAGCCACAGCACTCAGAAAACCTCCCTGTTCTGAGCAGGTCATCTCTTTGGTAGCCTAGTGAGTACAGCCTGGAAAGCCAATCTCACTAGTACCAGCAAGGGAGTTTTCTTTGATGTCTGAAATCAAAATGTTTGAGGATGTTAGGGAAAAAACCCAACACTTTCATAGATTTGGAAGACAAAAGGAACAAAGAAAAAATTTAAAAAATCAAACAAACAAGCATGTTCCCTTCCTTCACACAAATGTTTTTGCTATGGTTACTTCCTACAAAAAAGTGCTTGGTTATGCTTTCAGTGCACTTTAGTGAGGAGAAGAACAGCAAGGCAATCAGCAAAATTAGGATAAAACCAAACCAAGGAGTTAAATGCTGTTCATTAAGGAATTGGCACTGATCATACTTTTCAGGTTTAGGATTGTGACTTATAAATATAATTTCTCTTTATGCAAGAAAGAATGCTGCTGTTCATACATAATGGAAACACATACCCAAGTTAGTAAACTTTTAAATCCTAAATGATGCCAGCATGTGATATAGACATACATTTAGTACAAGGAGCTGTGTCTAACTATGATTCTCTCTTTAATTCCACATGTGTGACTGATGCTGAAGGAGTGCAGGAGTTTTAATTCATCAGCTGATCAGTGAAATGAAAAGTGGGATTAAAAATTATGAAATGCTGACTATCGTTATGATGGGAATGTTTAATTCAGACAAGTGGCCATTTGCACTGTTTGAAACTAAAACACCATATTTCATTGGCTGGAGGAAGGAAATATTTCAGCCTTAGAAATTTTAATAGCAATAATGTTGGTAATGGACAAAGCTAAGTCATACCAAACAAGTCATACCAAACAGGCATTTTCATTTTCCACAGTTTAGAGATATATTTAAGTTCTTCTGCTCTCACATCTAGAATTATGATGTTTATTGCACCTGCCCAAAAGTTATACCACTGAATTCAAGGAGTTTATATCCATCTTCATGGCAACTCAAAGGAAACCAACACAAACTAGCACTGGAATAACGACTTCCCCCATCCCCCAACATACGGTGTATAGAGCTGCATACTGAAAATAGCATATTGTAGCATATATATATTACAAGCCAGTAACTCCACTTAACCAGTGATATATTTCCTTTAATCTTTCCTATTTTTCTAAATTACACTATGACTGGAGGAATAATTGACATTATATTGAACAGACCTAAACTGATTGAGAAGTAGAAAAAATTGTGTTTTATTACTGTGTCTGAGTTACCATCTCTATACACATTCAGCAATCTCTATACACTGAACTTAAATGCCCACAGCTCCATCTCACATTGCTGTATGCAATCTGTAGCAGACAAGGACCAAACTGTTAGTCATATTATCAATGATGTATCACAGAACAATGAATGGAGCTGCTCCTCTGTGGTTGCCAACATCCAGAAAGAAGTAAAATCAGACTATAAAACATTGCATATATAACACATTATTGAGCATGCTTGGTTTGTGCATGTATACTGAAAATTCCAATTGTCTCAGAAGATTTTTTTGCTTATGAGTAGTCAACAGACAGCATAATGTTTCAGATGCTGTGAGTTCACTGCCTAAATACAACTTGATAAAAATTGTGAAATGCAGGATTATCCTCTGAATTTAGATCTAACTTCAGCCCAGTAATTAAAACTGAAAATATTTATGCACAAATGTTAACCAAGAAAAAAATACCGAATGCACAGTTTCACAATTTTAAACCCAGGCCTTTACACATTTGAAGGTGATCTACGTAATTATCCCTCAAATATTATAACTCAGCCAAGATAAAGATTGTGGGACCAGGCTGAAGGGAGAAGGTTTGATTATTGCTTTTCTTAAGAACACCAGGGTTAATTGTTCCACAGATCTAAAACACAAATCTGACCATTCACACTCATTTTATAATGGCAGATTTAGACTGAGTTTCTGTAATACTGTATTCACAAAAATAAAAGCAAACCCAGCTTCCTATCTTACGTCAGGATAATACCTACAAAATCTGCAAATTATTTTTCCATCATACAGCCAGAGCAACATATGAATTTTGACACCTTTCATTAGAATTTAGCAAACACAAAACTATCATTTGGATACTGAACAAATAATTTTGCTTTTTCCCTAATCCCAAGGCTTTAGGAGGGAAAAAAAAAAAGAAACCACAAAAACCCCAACAAAAAAACCATAAAATCTTTCATGCTTTCCTTAGGCTTGTTGCCTTCAAACATGACCAAAGTTCCTGAAAAAGTCAGATTCACAGGCTGAAAACAGCAGAAGACAGCACATTCTTTCAGTCATTGGGGTGTATGGGAGGCTCAGATTAAAATGCCAAGATTTCAACATCAGAAATTAATGAAATACTCAGCAGAAAGACTCAAGTTGATAGAAAAATAGATATAAAATGGAGCAGCCTGGTAGACACTGGATTTATATTTTATTGCCAGTATAGTTCCACATTAAAACAGCTGTTCGGGCTGTATCACTTCCCATGGATCATGAATCAAGGGCTTTTCAACCACGTGCAATGTTCAACTTGGTACTACAAACAAGAGTGATGGTGCAGTATCTGGTAATTGAAGCAGTCTGCATTGCCTATTGGAATTGGACTGATTTCTGCCCAAATTGCTTTGGGAACTAACCAGATCATCAGGAAAAACAGATTAAAAAAATTATCAGAGTGACATTATAGAGCTCCCACTTAATACACAGCACTGAAGGTCTGATCCTGCACTGCTTATTCACATGAGCCATACTTAATGCAATGCCCACTCCTACTCACCTAAAAAGAATAATTCATGAGGAAGGATTTCTCACTTAAGTATTTACAAGATGAGAACCTCTCTTTGACCTTTCATATATATTTAGAAGTCATGTATTAACAGCCATATTTTATAGCCTTATATTTACGGATTCTAAGTGTTTTAAAAGTTTCAAATTGACATGGTGGTAATTGTTTTCCTCACTTCGTTAACAGTCCAGAAGTAATTTCTGAGAACTTTCCCTCCTAACATTAACTTTGATTTCCATGGAACACATGCTGACCTTAGCAGTACTACTAATGTTAAGTATTAAATAATGACTAAAAGGTGTTAAATGAACAAAAATTTTTAGGCTGAGACTTCAAATTCAACCATAATCCTGAGTGCCTTGTATAGGTAAAATTAGGTTTTTCTGTAATGAGCACTGTTTATGTCAGTTGTATACTCTTAAATATTTCAATTATCTGCACTGATACAAAAGAGCAAACCTTCAGTGATCTAAAACATTATTCCATAACACATAAGAATTATTTAGGATTTGATAGGCATACATTGGATATTAGGTTTTGCAGGAAGCATGGAATAAACAGAATGGACATCCTGCATCACATAAGCATTATGTTGCAACATACTGTGTTTACCAGGTTCAGTTAGGGAGGAAGAGAAGTATTGAATAAAAGGCAATGATTTGGACATTATGACTTTCAGAAAATAAAAATAATTGTAGAAAATTATTTTTATTCAAAGAGAGTGAATGAAATCTGAGGACAGATACTGCATGACTCCAGGCAATGAGATGGTAGGCTCATTATTGTACTTTTCCCTGGAGCTGGTGTGCACACCTAGTAGAATTATTACATATAGCAGGAGCAATATGAGTGGCCCATAACACCAATGATAAACCCCCTTCTTCCTTCATGTTGCTTGTAATTAAAGCAATGAATTGCCTTTCTTGCCTATTTTGTCTACCAATTTGCAATTTAATTGTGCTCTTCTACCAATTTGCAGCCTTACAAACTATATCACCCTTCATATCCAATCACACCCTCAGGTTCAACTTCAGTTCAGTGAATTATTAGGCCAGGAAAAGAAAGAGCCAAAGGTCTGTTTCTGCACCGAAGCCATGAACAGTCTTCTTTACTAATTTAATTTGATAACAAAATCAGTAATTCCATTTCTTCAAAAATATTTGAATGTTACATTTTTCTAGGTAGATATCTGCTCATGTGATCTAATGGCTGTCCTTTCAAAAATGTCGCAGAAAGACATTAGCATAGCTCCAACAGTGTTAAATGGTTGGACATAAATGGCATTTGCTGAGAATAATACCCTTTGCCCACAGCACAGTGATGTAAGGGTTGAATAATTTTATTACCTTTAATAGCATTTGCAGCTATGCAAGCTAAGCCAATGGCATGGGTAATCAAATCTCTAATTTACAAGATGACCACCTGTGGCTATTAGGAAAGGAATCCCCACTATCTAGGTCTAAGCACAATGTCCTGTAACAAAATTGCAGGGAGGGAAAAGTGACAGGATAAGAAAACCACTCTGGATGACAAACAAAGTTAATTTTCATCAGAACTGATCTGAACCATTGTTCGTTCACAGAGAATCTTAAATGTGAAGAACGGGGAACTTCTGAAAACTCCTTTTTGCCCTTTGCACCGTCCAGATTGCAAATCTACTGCTTTGGTAGATCTCAGATGTATCTGTAACAGGCAGAGGGGCAGTGCTGCCAAGAAAAATAAACCTGACCCCATGATTGTCACGTGCACTACATTCTGCCCTGCTCTGGGACTGCAAATCTTGCGATTACAAAATTTTCAACTACAAGAAGCAGTCCCAGTGCTGTCCCTGGAAGGGGAAGTACAAATGAGGTGGGAAGAGCTTCAAGGCATGTGTCCTGTTCACTTATTAAGATCGCCTCATTTCCTTAATCGTAGACTAATTGTCCAGGCTGACCACAATTTAACTGGATGAAAAGAGAGAGTTCTGACCTCAAATTTAGTAAAGTAGAGCTGGAGTTGTAGGTATTTTCCAACTTACACAGTATTTCCTTCAGTATTTCTTAGCCTAACACGTTTTTTTGGTCTCACCTCTGCAGGCTTAAGCTCAATCCTGAACACAGCTGCTCCAGAAAAGGTGTACTGCACCTCTGGAGTATTTCAAATAAGATGACAAGTTGCAATTTCATACTGATTTTAAACATCTCTGTTGAAACCGTGTAAGTACACTGCAAATTACATAGCAAATATATTAAAAGAGGGAAGACAAAATATTTAGTCTTGAACTACTGCATATTTGAGGTAAGAGATATTCCATGGCATCTACCATGGCTACTAAATCCTAAACTTCTGATACAGACATCTGCTAAACCAGGTAAACACCAAAGTGTTGTTCAAAGAGGTAGATGATAATTCAGAAATATCTCCTAAGTGAAATTAGGAAACATGAAAGTAACTTTTTTTTATGTTGTACTCACTTCCAACAATACTGCATTGCAGAAAGCATTTAGCTTGTCATGTTCTTCTATTATTTTATTTTACACTTCATTTGTTTCTATTACATAGTCTTGCACTTTATCATTAGGGTGTTCTGTTGTTGCAAACAAGCACATTGAATGCTGATCCAGTTATTCCAGAGCAAATTTTTTGTCAGCCTTTAAACAGAAACAAATGGACGAGTGTGACAGTCAACAGTTTTAATAATGTGTTGACTCTTGAGTATTCGTGGCCTTTAGATGCCTAAAAATAATAATACTTTTATATGAAAAATGAATATTGATTAATGAACTGTAATTTTTTTTAAACAGCTGTCAAGCCAGTAGCTATACTTGTCATGTAATTTGTTATAAATCACAATGTGTATACCAAGCAAAGATATACCAAGCAAATAGAATTTTTCCACTGCAAAATACCTCCCTATCATAACCATGTATCCTCAGTTGTCCTTAGCAATTGAGTACAAATACACAAATACTAAAAAAAACAACTATCCTCCCTGACATATGCTTAACAAATTTATACATGAGTAATTGTCATAAAAATTTCAGCAATATTGTAACCATCTGTGAAAATTACAAGATTCTGTATGAACTAATATCCTGTGCATGAGTTCTTTTGCCGGCAAGTACTATTACTGGAAAATATTACATTTTTTCTAGAGGTGATGATGTACTCAGAATTGTTGATTTGCAATTTTTTCCTATACAATTTACAGAACTATCATTACTGTAATATGCTAACGTCTACTAAGCCACCAAGACCCTAAGTGTCCCCAAATTTGACTTGACAACCAAATTCAGATCAAATGGAAAAAAATATTTAACATTGACCCATTCAGATGATGAAAGAAGCAATGAAAGGAAACTAACTTCAATGTGCTCAACAGAAAGAAAAACATGAACAGCAGAAAATGTAACATGAAAATATTAGCAAACATTATCGCACTCCTGTAGACAATGTAAACACACTAGGAACACTTGAATTTAGATTTTAAATCCATACTCCTTCATCTTTGCATTCATCAAACTAAGCTGTTTTCCAAAACTGGAAAGAAAAAATTCCCAGAGCATCCAGGTGCAGGGCCAGGTAGCACAAGGTTTCTGCTGCCTGCACAGTCACCTGAAGAGCTCACCCAAAACCTCCTTCCCCTGTCAGCCCCACCTTGAACATTTTGATGAGTTTACTTTCTCCGCTTGAAGTTACTGCTCTTAAAATGAAAGGACCTAGAGAATCACACTTTTTTGTTGTTTGTTTCTTTAAAAGCATTACCCTTTCAACACTTTATTTTACATATTTCACTAACCATAACACCAAGGTCTATTGCGCTGACTCCCATGACATTCAGAACCAAGAACAGTGACAAAATCTGGATGTATGCTGCTTCTTTCACCTCTCCCCCAAAATTTACCCTGTTTCACCATACTTGCAAGATCCAGTAATAGTGGATATAATAAATTTTCAGCCCATAAACAATGGGGGGTTTACTTAGGGGCTTCTAGGAAACCTGTATTTTCTTTTTATACTGAAACATCCTCAGGGAAGAAAGCTTATCTTCTCACACTGCTTCACAAAAAATTTTCCTTTATCACAAACATCATGATTTTCTACATTTTCTCTCAAAGCTCATCATGGAACTCCTTTGAGTCAGAGTGCTCTGAGTTGCCTGTTACTAGAACAATAACTTTCTTCAATAATATGTAAAATACAGACAATTCTGACAATCTGGGGCATTTTTCCTAATCTTTTAGATAGAAGAAAACTATGCTATTTTAGAGGTAAAAACCAAACACACCAATTTTCATCTGAGGAGCAACAACCCATTGTTGCAGTAATGCAGTTTATTTCTGTACTTCTCAATCTTTAAGTATTTCAGCAGAAAGTTGCTTGTTCTTTCACTCAACAGATCCACCACAGAAGGGCTGCTTATAGTAGAAGTTATTCTCATGCAGCACGTAAGACAGGGGATTCCTTAAATGCAGAAGTGATCAAACAGCACTTCTTAATGTTCTGTTTGTGAATGAAATTGACTGTTTTTCTACAACATTTAGTAGCATTCAAGAGAACAGTTCATGGAGACAAAAAAGGCAGTTTTGGTTTAATGTGTCTTTATTTTGTAGAATTACACCTGAAGTTCATTTTCTGGGAGCCAAAACAGTTGATAAAATAAAAAATGATATATAGATCCTAATTATGTGAATTATCCTGAATAATTTACATACATTGACAACAAAAATTATGATTTTTATTAGAAAGCTATATCAATCACCAAAATACTTTAAAAACTTTTCTTAAAAGCTGTTCTTCAGTCTCCATTTTCTCCCTGCTTGTAAATATTCAATTGATTTCATTTTTGCAAATAAATATAATTGCATTTGGATCATAAAAAATTGTTCTGTAACCCTGTTTCAGAGTCTGCCATCTCAGCTTTTACGAGTGTAAAAGTACAATCATAAATTTTCTCCACAATACTAATGCACTCAAAAAAAAATTTTCATTTCAGAATCAACAGGATCTAAAAAAATCCACATATTTAATAATTGAAACTGCTTTGGAAAAGTTGAGTCTTTCAAATTAAGATATTCTAAAGAGCTAGACATTTTGCAGCAGGAAAGAGTGCATATTGAGAAGTTGCAAAACAATACCAGAAGTTACAATGTTTTTAACTACCAGGTTTAGGAAGTATCATATCAATAAACCCTCAGCATTCCTACACAAATCAAGCAAAGGAGTGATTCTTACGCAGGATTACTATAGGATTACTGTTTGTGTAAGCATACTGTATAAAACAGAGTGGTTTCTACAGGTACACAGCTAAGAAGTCCCCAACATTTTCCCTAAATTCCAGTTACTTTAATCATGGATCTCTATTATAACTGTAAAAAATACAGGATTTTTTCTTTCTTTTTAATGTTAGCACTCAAAAACCAGCTCAAAGAAACTTATAGAAGCTCTACACAGAATAAAATTTCAAATTGCCAACAAACATTCCGTCAGAAGATTCATGTTATTTTTTAGTTGTCCCAGGTGGAATTAAATACACTGCAGAATATAAAGCTAGTGCAATTTTATATAATAAGAACAGTAGGGAATGTGGAGGTAGACTACAATGACTATGGATTATACACCCAAGTGAAAAGAATTCTTATGGAAACCCAGAAAATATTGCAGTTCGCAGTGCTGTACAAAATGCTTTGTGTCTTATTTCACCAGTCATTGCATAACAGGGCATAGAGTTTCTTTAAGAATAAGCCATTAAGTCAGTGATTTAAAAAAAAAATAAAACAACAAACATAAACATGCAAAAAAAACCCCCATGAAAACAAACAAAAGCCTCAAACAAACAAAAAACCCAAAACCCCCCAAAACCAAAACAAACAAAAAAACATGAAGAAAATTTACATTTTTTCCTCTAAAGTTTTATTCAGTAATATTACCAACAGATAAAATGATAAATATTTCACTGATTTGGTCAAGTCTATGACCTTCCTATTGGTAGTTCCACTGGAACTCCACCTAAACAGTTTTATTATTGCCAGCTTTGGTCATGAGGCAGATGCTCACACTCAAGAACCAGAAACAGCAGGAAAAGCATAATGCAGGATGCTTTCTCTGCTAGCATGAGGGGAAAAGGAGGGCAACCTCTGAAGCTCTTAGTGGAATCAAAGACAGAGGAGAAAAATAAAACAAAATGTAGCCAGCTCAAGGTTTGCAGGAAAGAAGAATGTCCAGCCAGAACAGCGTGGGATGAAACACCAGTGCTTGCAGTTTCTAAATATGCCTCATAAGAAAGGAATAAAGAAGCTGTGCAAGAGGAGCAGATGGGCAAAGTCTACCAATATGTGCATAATGCAGAGCAGAGAGATCATGTGTTTTAGTAGAAAAGAAACAGAAGCTTGAAGCCAACTGTTGTATTATAAATAGCCTTTAAAGAAAGCGAGCATGACCTCACTAAAACACTTCCTAAATTACGTGGTTTCAAGATTCAGAGTCTCTTTATGATAAAATGCATCAGCAGAATGAAAAAAGCTTCTAAAATTAATAAGCAACACTGAATAATCCTCAACCACACGTCACTAATAACTGCAAAGTTCAGCCAGTAAAAAAAATGTATTGGTAAAATTTAATAAATTTAGCAAAATTGAATTCTATGATTAAAGTTATAAATGTCATTGAAAAATGGTAACACACAAAAAATTAAATCTCATTTTAGCATAGATGACAAAGGATTTCCTATCTTATTTTAGAATTGACATTTATGTGGAATTTAGTTTGCCATCCAGGAGAACCTGAACCTGAAGTCCAAGGCAAGTATTATTTTCATGTTTTTACCTTCCCTTTTTTATTCAGGAAAGATTCTGCTCCTGGCTTATTTATAACAGCTAACTGGCACACAGCATCGACATACAGAGGGTTCAGTTCTCCTTCCTCTCTTCAGCAAGTTCTCTCGATAAGAGGTGAATCTCCACTTGTTTCACGTATTCCTACTTGCATATAGGCTCACTTTGTTGAGTAAAGTGACTTTGAGAGGTTAGATGCAAGTTAAAACATCCTGTTATAATAAATGACTGTACCCAAGAATTACAGTATTAAATAAAATAAAAAAAGTAAATCAAGATACTCTTGTGAATCAGCCAGATGTCCAGTCCTGTAGCTATGAAGAAGCCTTAAAGACAAACAAGATTGCATAGCAAAATACTGCTTGTATTTCAAGTTTTTGAGATACTGATAACTAATTATTGCAACCAAACTTCTCTTTTTGCTAACTTTTGCATTCAATGATTAAATACTATGGAGTAGCAAGGCTTGGCTTTGTAACATATTACTTGTTTCATGTACTGTGTGAAACAACTCATTTGCTGGCATGAAGCAGCAAATGCTCATTTCTGCATTGATAAAAGATGTAACCTTTGCATTTATCCTATGTCTTTGTATAAGGTACAGTCTCTGTATAAAGAGAGAACACATGCAAGCTATATATATACACTATAGGAGCTGAATTATAGATGTAGTCATCTTTCTACCTCCAGGCCACATGGTAGACAATTCAAATGAGAAAGTCTACCATGGGTATCTTTACAGACCAAATACTATTCTCATGGACTCTTAGGCCTGTCTCTGTGAACATGTTAGAACATGTTACAATGAACTTCATTGGCAGAAAATTGTGGGCTTTAAGAACATAATGCAGAGCAAAGTTTCAGCTAGTAATTATCCATGGCTAACTATGATATTAAAATGTGAATACATGCTTAAAGACTTTTGTTTAAATCCACTGTCTAAGCAGTTCTAATTCTAAAACCTGCATAATTTTTGTGTTTGATTACAAACATATTTTTATGTTAATTGCACTATGATAATTGTTCAGCATATACAGGAGCCTGGAAAGGTTACAATAAATGTATGTATTTATTATATAAAGTATATTTAGTAGTTTTTCTATAATAAAAGCATTCTACAGAAGATATTAAAATTTAAAGGCAGATAGTTCATAAATTAACGAACATACATTTTTCTGAAAAAAAATTCCACTGAATATTCACTTTTCAATTAATGTGATGATTCCTCATAGTATAAACTGGCCAGCCTGTTTTAAAATGCAGACTTCAAACATATCCATTGTGGTTTCACCCATACCTTTCCGCAACATGTGATTAAATCTTCTATTTCATTTTTTTTTTAATTTCTTCTTAGCTTGTAATGCAATCATATGCTATTAAATACTATAGCCGAGAGCAGTATTACACATTTATAGGACTATGACCATACAAACAAAAGTAGCTTGAGGGGTAGGAAGAAAGATGCATACAATCCATAGTTAATTCTATCCCTTCATCACTTCTAGTAATTCAGCCCGACTTCTACTGTACATACTAAAAAGCAACACCTGCTGCATGATTCATTTTGTAGGTTTAGGCCTAATATAAACCAAGGATGCAGCATATATTAAATATATATATATTACAGTATTACTATTTTTTCTTATGTCATTACTAAAAGGGGAAAATAAATGTTCACTCTCAACTAAAGGGAAAGCAACGCACAAGTAAGAAGTTCATAAAAGAAAACAAGATCATGATAACATATGGGCAAACAACTTTAGATTAAAACCAGAATTCAACTTCGAATGTAAGAAGCATTTTATTTAAAACAGAACAATCCTCAAGACTGATTTAATTTGGTCAGGTATCAATCTTCCTTCTCCTTGCCTTTTTCATGGCCACAAGTATGTAGATAATATGCCTTTTTGTGAAAATAACAAGCAATGTGAATAAAGGCAACATGATTTCATGTTATTTTCAAGTATTGTTCCACTAATTAGGCACATCAGAATATGGCCCACAGAGACATGACATTGTTTCTACCGGAGACACAGTAGTCTGTATTTCTTCCCTTCCTTGAGAACTGCTGCATACCTCATGAGGTTGGCCAACACACAGTGACAGAATTTGAAAGCGGTTTACATTGGAATGACACATTTGGAACATGAAGCGCTCTGGGAAGACCTCTCCCTGGGGATCAGGGGTGCTGGGTTCATTCCAGGCTCCAAGTAGCTTCTACCAGTTGAGGTAATGGACAAGACAGATGAAGAGATGGACATTGGCATCTGTTCTTGATGACCAGAAAGACATCAGGGAACACAATTATCCCATTTTGGATACCATGTTGATGTTTTCAACCATATATCGTAGCTATAGACCATTGTGTGACAAATAGGAAACTGATTTTTCACCAGCCTCAGTGAAGGGGTGCACAAACCTTGTCCTCTTGCTGTGTGAGGGTGCATTCAGCAGGGCCAGGTGTTAACAAGTGCCTAACTTCAGAGGTGAACATAACTTTCATACAGCACAGCAGGAATCTCTAAAAAAACTCCTGACAGCGACACTGAACTGCAAAGGCCACCAGCTACTCCTCTAATCAACTTCGGACTTCTAAAAATTCTTCAGACAGAGAAAAACATTCTTTATAAGAAAGGTAAAGGTTCGTATACCACCACAGTATGAGTAACTCAAACCCTCCTTAGTAAGGAATCAAAACCTTCTTCCTATGACTTCTGCTCCCTAGATCAATCTGTAGGTCTCCACAGTTACTTCCTAAGGAAGAAGCTATTGGAAGACAAAACAAAACAATTTTACACTTATTGGTATTTTGGGTGCTGTTGCACACCTACACAGCTGCTTTGCTGCTGCTATAGATAGAAGGAAGCATAAAATATTCAAAAAGAAAACCTAAACACTAGTACCTTTTACTGTATGTTAACATAGCTTGCTTCAAATGGTCTGTTACTTCACCTCAACTGAATAAAAGAGAATACTAAACAGCATAATTGGTGAATACAAACAAAATATCTAAATGCATTTTCTGATGAATGAGAAATTATATTAAATATTATTATAGAATTAATGAGACTGTTTATCATGAGGGTGACCTTCACATTATTTTAAATGTAAGCATTTCTAATATGAATGTGTTGGTCTGAAAGTAGTATTCAGTGACCATTAAAAAACCAAAACATTCACATTCAAAAAACACAAAATGTGTGTCAAGGACAATTTTGTTTGCACTTTAGAGGCCATATATGAAATGTATTTCAAAAATATAATTATACAAAAGCAGAACTTAGAAATAGCATGTATTTTAAGTATTTTACTTGCTTTTCATCAGTAGACAATAATGACTTTAAATACCCTTTTTTCCTGTATACCTTCCACTCACTAAAATTATTTTATAGTTGTCTAGTTTTTGGAGAATAAGGCAATGCAGTCATCTTGCTATGATTATCAGTTAGTAAATGAAAAGAATTAAAGAATACTACCACATAACATCCTCGCTGAATCCAGAGAACAGGGGAGCCTATACATGAAATGTTGCATGTCTTTAGTAAAATTAGGCAAAACAAAACTTATCTATTACACACTGTTTGTTCAGTTTTTACGTAATTTCTTTGGATTCTATTTCCTTTTGAAGTGTTACCTCAACATTTATCTGGCAAACTAACTGCATATTAGCATAAACTGGTGCTTAACATTTATTCTATAGGTCTCTAGACAAAAGCCTGCGTTGGTGAGTAAGGTCAGAAAAACAGACTTTGCAAATGTTACAACAGCAACCACAAGATTGAGAGGAACATTATGTAATTTTTGTGAAAAATTTAATGTATGTGAATCAAGGCTACTAATATAGATCTATTAAAACAAACAAAAAAAAGCAATACCTAAATACATGTGAATTGTATACACAGAGAGAATAGTCTACAAAAAATAATAAAATGGCTTAGAATTCCTGTGTTTATAGTCAGTTAAATTTTAGAACCTAAAAGTGAAATTTTCTTTTATTCACTTGTAAATCCAGGTCTTTCAATTCTAATAGTTATCTTTGACAACTCCAAGCAATACCCCACCCTAATAATAGAGTCATCAGATGAACTCACAGGACTGTTACAGATATTTGGGAAGAGCTGCATGGAAGACTACAGGAAAAGACAAATTCTCAAATACAGCTGGGTAGAATGACAGCAGTTGTACAGTCACAGATGCAGTCAGGTCTCTGACAAGCAGAGAACATGGGATGCTTAAGATAATTTCTTATTTTGAAGTTCACTGTCAAGCCATTCTACTGAAGACCAAAGTGGCAGAGGTAATTTTTAAAAATTTCCCCAGATCTTAGTTTCACTGGATTTAAGGATTGGATGCAATCAACCTGATTACTGCTCTTGTATTTTGAATTATCGTTGAGGATAAGGAAAGAAAGAAACAGCCCTGAGAGATTTTTCTTTCAATATATGCTGAGACAGGGTTAAAGTGAGAGAATTAGAGAAATACTTATTTAGCATACAGGGATAAAACCACAAACAACATTGGTCACTCAACCACCATTTAGTTATCTATCATTTAGATGACAAAATACTCTCATGGGTCTGGAAATTTTTGATCAGCTGGTGCTTATACCTAATGTTGCAGTACCTTCCAAAAGCTGATGTGCCTCCATGCTGATCCCAGTGAGTTGCTCTGTCATAACCAGCATGGTTCAAGCTTGCTGTGAATCAATTTCATCTGGATCAAAGATGCTCAGTTCTGACAGGTCTAAGCATTTAAACTCAGTAAACAAGGTCCCTACACCTTTGCCAGGCAATTTACAGAGCTTTAATTTCAGTTTTTGCTCCATTTAGTCCCAGAGTTTTCTCTGCATGTGCAGTTACCAAGGGAATTCAGGCACTTACAGAGCAAGGTAGCAGTAGAGAGCAAAAAATGCCAGATCCATGCCTACTACTGAAGGCCAGGCCATACTTTCCTTCAAAGTGGACTTGAACAACTACTTCCCATCAGCTGTAACTCTGAAAGTTGCTATGATTAAGTAAGAATATTGTTACATTTTTTCTTCAGGATGCCTAAATTTTAAAACAGAGTTAAAATATACAAATGGAGAAACCCTTGTACATCATCAGAACAAAGGTTTGCTTACCCTGTTACCCGACCTCCAACAACAAGCTACTCACAGGTGTTCAGGAAAAGAGTATAAGAAGTGTGACAGGCAATACGTGCCAGGAGAAAGACCCGTCCCTCCAATACCATACAACCATCTGACAAATACTTTTTTAGGGCAGATGGTTTATAGTCACTAATGGCCTCTGGTTTCTCAATTTTTTTTTCTTATTCTCTTGGACTCCCTACCTCTAGAAGCCATAAGTTTAAATGACTAACTTCTCTCCAAGGGGGAAGAGGGATATTATTTTTCCACTTTAGAACTGCTGCTTGAATAATGGCACTGGGCACCTTTTAGAACCAGCATTGTCAGAAACAGTGAGCAATCACTCCCCATTCACCTTTTCTATACTTTCATGATTTCTTAAATCTCCGTCATATTTCACCTCTCTTGTACATTTTTTTCTCATTTGAAGAGTCAGTTTCATCTTTCTTTTAAGACTCTCTTCTCTTTCACACGTCTGTTCTTTCCCACTCTGGGCCTTATCTGGTTCTTTAGTACAATTCCAAGTTGACTTTCCTGAGTGCTGGGTACTAAATTAGAGCCCAAGATCGCATGTATGTCAATGCAGCTGTTTTATCTTGTCCTTAAGTGCATTACTTTGCATTTATGAATACTGTAGTTCTGCACATCCTTTAGTCACATCATATGAGCGTTCTTCAGAAAGTCAAATATAAAGCTGACTGAACAGCTGCACACTTAGTTGTCATGTTATTATTTACCCCTTTTTTACCAGATTACTTACCAAAGTTGCCAACACAGTTTCCTGTGTTTCTTCTGTGAGATTTCAAACTTACCCTGTGTTGGATCAAAACAAACAGAAGTATTTGCAGTCACCACCTTTAATTCCCTTAATATCAAGGCTGATTTAGTACAAGGTCATGCTACACAACCATTCACTCAGTCACTTAACTTTAGTTTCCCAAGGACTCTAAGGCAATACTATGCTAGCCTTAGATTTGATACAGTTCGTTTTCTTGTTTTAGTCTCAAACTCCTGCTATTGGTACTGCAGCTTGAGACTGCTCCAAGGGCTTCTCACTGAAGGAGACACATCCATGCTTTAGTGTTGCTAAAATCCTCTGGAACAAACAGTGCAGTAAACACTACCTTTGCCTGTTTACTACAGCCACACATTCTCTCAGCTGATTTTCTCACCTCACATCTCTAGGGCTCATGTGTTAACCAGTCCCACTAGCTTACCAGGGTGGTTCACCATCTAATTTAACAGAGGCTTATGATTTACTGCACATCAGCTGAAATCCAGTTTCACTGCTAGTCCCTTCTAAAGCTCTTAGAGAGCTTAAAAGGAAATCACATGTACCTGATTAGGAAAGGAAATTACTTCACTAAACTTGTATTCTCCCTTCAAAATCAAGGACAAAATTCTTCATTGTTGGGTTTCTCAAGGGAAACAACTCACGTTAGTAAGGTGGACTGCAACTGAGTTTGCATAGCTTCCAGTAATCTTGATACTGACTTCAGAGAAGTACATCCAACATCCCTATTGTGGCAGATCAAGCCCTTCATTGTCATTTGGATATATTCTATTCCTACAAGCAAAGTGTTGAAGATTCTAATCAGAGGGGGGAAGCTACATTTTAAATTTTTCAAATAAATAATATGAAGTGACAGGAACTACTGTTAAGAAGAAAGTCTGGTTGGCTTTCTTTTTCCTAAACTTGAAATAGGTTGGATGCATTTCATTTGAGGTTCAAGTTCACTCCATGCAATCTGGGGCAGTAACAACCATGTTTAAAATAAAAATATGTGAGGACCTGCAAGCTCTCAGTCTTACCCATTCTTGCTGGTATATCCAATACTCAACTGAGCTTCTGAAGTTTGTACAGCATCAACTATTTCCTTTGAATCCACCAGAAACACAGCATGAGTTCAAGTGAAGCTAATGGGACCGTTTTTGGAGCAGGATACTTGACAGCTGAATCAGTGCTGTCACAATCTGACTTTTGCAAAATATTTTACTGAAACAAAGTTACTGCCATATAACACCTGCTACTGTGATATCATGAAATATTTTTTACAGATGTTATTCTTAGCTGAAACTACTTAATTTTATTTTGTTAAAAATTAAATATCCATCTCTTCTTGTATTGATTGTAGGGCATCTGCTCACTTGCATGATTCTGCCTCATTATGACTTCAGCCCCATGTTTGCCTTCCTATCTTATTTATTCATTTGTACCTATCTTACCATTACAGCAAAGGTTTTCTGACCTGTTCCATGTTCTTCCTCCTTCTTCTGGAGACCATTCATCTTAGAGTTAAGGTTATGAAATATGAAAGAATAATGCTTCTAAGTCAATAAAAACCTATGCCAGTATCCAAAATTTGTATAAGTACCACAATGTGTTGGGAAACTAAAAACCTGTTGCCTTAAAGGAGCAAGGAAAAAAACCTCAGGCAACTTCAGCAGGAGATAAGATAAGTGAGCAGGAGCTTTAATAAGCCAACACTGGCTCCAGGAATACATTCACACGGGAATCCTCCCTTTAGAACTAAGTTACAAGACTTTATAATAGTGTCCATCCAATCCCATTCCGTTATTTCCTCCAGTCCTGCCCCGTTCCACCCTCAGCACACCCCGTTAGGAATTGGGTCTGGGGTCTCAGGACCCTCCCTTCATTTTCGTCATCTTCCTCACAGCATGTCAGGTCCTTGGAGGCCTTCCAAAGCTTCAGATTTGGAGGTCCTTCTGTCCCTGTCTTTATCTTGTGGTACAGGCTTCATGGCACTTTTCTGCAATTCTACCTTGAAATAAAGACTAAACAGCTTATGGAATTCTAAGGAGTTGATATAGGATGGGGTTAGTACGTATAAACATTCAGCTACTGAAGTTATTTTACTAGCACATTAGATCTACAATAATTTCTAACATCTATAAAATTAAAAAAATCAAAAATCAAAGAAACCCTTAGGCATCAAACCTATGAAAGAGATTAGCAAGAGTTTCTGAAATTTAAATATTTAAATCATATTCATCTGATGTAAGTAGTTCTGATGACCTCACTGGGAATGCCAAAATGTCTGTGTCTTATAACAACTAACATTAAAAAAAACTCGAGACAACAGGAACTGAACTTCCAGACACCTTATTCTAAAGAAATAGAAACGTTCTAAAGAAAGGCTGTTCATCTGTCCAAGGCTGGTGCAGGGAAGTGCTGCCATCTGTCTTAGGATTCTCTTTGTGATATTCATAAAATTGGCTTTTACTTCTTTGTGTAATTCAGTCTGCCTATCTCTCAAAGTGCTGAGCTACTCAGAGATGAAGTGCAGGTATTTAGCAGCTGTTCTTTATAATAATAAATCTACCGCCACCCCCCTCCCCCTCTCCCAACTTCAATGTAGCAGACTAGGACAGTAAAGTCTATTTTTTTTTGCTGCTCAACTATTCAGCTACCAATATCTATGAAGGTATAGTTTAAACAAGGAATATACATAATTTTCTTCTATATTCAACATTTCTTCTATATACAACATTTTTAAACCTCATACTTCTACAGTACTTAATAGATATTGAGTTCAGCAAAAGGCTGTTTTGCATTTAAAAAGAAAATCCCTTTTTGTCTAGTTTTCTCTCAGCTAGTATTATAAACAATGAACAAAATTATCTATTTCACAACTCCCAGAGGTACAGCTGCTTCTTAGTTAATATCCACTAGTAATTATAGAAGCTAATGTCAAAACACCACTTGAGAAATCACATTTCGTGTCAAAGAATCCATATAGTTTAATTTATCCCTTTGTCATCTTGCATACAGGACAAAGTAAGGGCAGCAAGTAACATATGAACATTAGCTGCAGATCTGTATTATCAAAACATAATCCAACATATACATTCCTATTCCAACAGGGAATAGTCTTGGGTTGTGATAGATCCTCTAGGAGAGAACATAGTATCAGGATTCATTCTGGGGCTTTTGTAAGCAAATGGTCCATCAGATTTAAAAAGAAAAAATAAAAACACTCCAAAATAGAAACAGTGCCACAGAAATACACTGATCAATTCATATTGATGAATCTCCTTTCAGTAGGATATCAAGAAAGGTAAAATCAAATTCCCAACAACATAAGGAAGTCGTAAGCAATGCCTAGGATCAAGTCACACATTCCTCTTACTTGTGTATTTATCTGCTTTGCATAATGTACAGTTTTTTTTCTTTTTCTACCCTTATTTCTACTGTCACTTATTTAACCTTCTCATTTTTAAATAGAAATCTCAGCTCCTTCGTTGTTGACTTTACTTCAAAGCAGGGTGTGCAGTTTGGTCTCACATAAGTTTTTTCATGAAAAAGCTATCAAAACCATCCAAGCAGTTTGCCCTGTTCTCAGGGGGAAAAAAAAAGACAAAGTGTTTTGTACTTATTGTAAATGTGTGACTCTCCCTCCCAGACTGCCAAGATGCAAATATATGGCTATGTTCGATTTTGATGAAATTCTCAGAGCACAGTAATGCAGCTTGAGCTTTGTGGTTCAGGGAAAAAAAAAAGCTGAAACTGAATGCAGATGTAAATAAACTCTGAAAACAGTACTGTTTTTGTAACACAAACCTTTTTACATCACTGAAGGAAAACATACATTTTAACTGGTTTTCATTAAGCAGATTTTTTTATACCTTTCATTTCCTGTTTTCATTATTCAAATAGAAAGCATTCAGAATTTTAAACAAAAATCTCTCAATGTTTTCAGTAAGGAGAAATACAATGAGACTTGACTTGTATTCGCAATACTCCTTAATCATATTACCTGACCCTGATGCTTCTTATTTTCAGCTTCTTTATTACTTATGATTTCTGTATGATCTTTCAAGATAATTAAAGAGACTGCATCATTCTTTAAATAAGTAGAACATGTGAAACAAATTACATACCTGTGTTTCCAAAGGCTTAATCCTTTTCTTGCAGCTTTCAGGAAAAGAGGACCATTTCCTGCAGTATCGTACTGGAGAAAAAAGAAAAAAAATAAAGACATAGTTTTGTTCAGTGAGAAACAAAAAAAAAAATGGATTGCAATATAACAAGGTTTTGTTCTATCTGGAAGTGTGAAAACATAATTTTAAGTTATGCCATTTAAAGCATCTCAAACATATTTCATTTAATCATTTACATCTTGCAGCACTGTTTTATTAAATAGTGAAATATTTATAACTTCCAGCTCTAATTAAAATGTTTTCTCAAAATTTTCTTGCTTATTTCATATGAAGACTTAACATATGAAAACAGACAATCCAGTAAATATTTGAAAGGAAATGATCCATGAATATTCACTCATGAACACCAGAGTGAAAGAACAAGCACACTAAAGCTACTCTGAACATAATCTCCAAAGCAGCAAAGCATAACCAGACCTAACTCATCTAGCTACAATGACTCATTACTGCCTTGAAAATGCTTTGATTATGAATAAAGGACTGGAAGAAATTCTTGAGATAAGCAATTTTAGACTGTCACGATAGCAATAGACCATTTTTGTCCCCCCATTTTCAAGAGCAACACGCTAATGGAACTATTCAACTGGTCCTTTAAACATAGAAGAGCCAGAAGACATCAGATAGAGGCCCAAGTTAAAATGGAACAAATAGATTAAAACTATTGGTCCCACACCCATGGGACAACTTTCACGTCCCCTAAACAGACAGGCAAGTGACTGTCTGTAGTCTACCACCACTGTCAGTCTGCACTTTTCCATAGGAGGAAAGAGCCCTTTCCTACCCTTTCATCACTGCACTAGAAATCTCTTTCCTGTTCTGCCTTTTCCTTCAAGTTGAAAACTTAAATATATCTTTAGCCAGAAAAATAGCTCCCAGGGTTTTTAATCTCAGGGGAAGGACTTTCACTTATTTTAACCAAAGAGCAGGATACACCAGCATCAGCAGGGCTGCGCTCACCCAGCTGCCTTCCTAAATTGTTCTTCTTTGATTTGACTCATCTGCACAAGGGACAGAGGTTTCACAGAGTTTAAATACATGGATACCTAACTAGCAAAGACTATTCAGGTACCAGCATGAGGCAGGTGTCCAGTGACAGTCACACAATGGTGGACATCCTGGTCCTACTAGAATGCTGCCACCCAGCGACCAACCATTCATTATTTTGGCTTTTCTGGGACCCAAGGTCAAAAGTAGAGCTAGGAGGTCTGTGCAAAGAAGGGAAAGGACTAGAAAACAACTGCTACAGCATTACTCGTGCCCTCTCTCTGTCCTAACAGCAGCTGTAAAGATGCCAAACTCCTGTGTTCAGATACCTATACTCCATTCGGTGCCCAAGATGGAAGTTTGTGATTCCTGCGAATCTTGTGCTGAGACTCAAAATTATAGAGGCGACTTGTAGCTTGCCCATAACTGAGTGTTCTTTGCTTTATTTGGAAATGGATTTGTACTAAGATGCCTAAATAACTACATACCATTTATCACTTGCATCAGCAGTTTACTGCTTTTAGCTGTCCAGCTGATTTCAGATAAAGTCAGTTTGGATTTCTATAAGCACAGGGACTAAATATTTACTAGATGTAATGGCATTCTTCAAAAGAAATTATTACATTGCTAATGTAGGCAATGCAAAAAAATGACTACTCTTTAATATTTTATTTATAATAATTATTGTATGTCTTGATGTTTTTCTTCTTTAGAAAAGAAACTGGTGAAAAATGCTGATTTTAAGGTAATATTTTAAAACCTTTTTTAAAATGCTGGAGGCATTTCATCTGACATTTCTAAACAACACCATTTTCATTTGCTTCTGAAAAGGAAATAGAAGTGATTGCCATCGTTCTTGTTACATTTCTTTACATTTTCAGCAGTAGCGTGCTTTTTTTGTTTAGAGTTGTAGGGTTTTTTCTTGTTTGGTGTTGATTTTTTAGAAATCACTTTGTAGATGGGTCTGCGGTAAGTTAGCCTTGGCTACCACCCAGCCACCCTTACTGCCCTCTCAGCAGGATGGGGAAAAAGTAAGATAAAAAAAAATGAGGTTATAGGTAAGGACAGGGAGATCCCCTCAGTAGTTAGCAAAAACCAAAACTAAAACCACCTTCCTGACTTCTTCCCAAGCTCAGCTTTGCTTCTGAGTCTTTTGCCTCCTCCTCTCCCTTAGGAGCTGAGCCTTGCCCTGAGGCAGCCCCTCAGAGCTGCTGGAACTGGTGAGGGACAATCACAGAGCAGCACTGGGGTTCATTGGAGTGTCTTATTGCTATTAACAGAAATATCTATTAAAAAGCCTGTCTAATCTTCTAGTAACAGATAAAGATAAGAAAATGCCTCACTTACAGTACTGAAAAATAGTTTTTTAGCCTCCTTCCTTAAGTTTTGGGCTTTGTTTCTTCTATCACAATGACAGAAGAAATTAACTCTCTCAAATACCAGGGAATTAGTCAACAATATATTTTAAGCTTTGAAATATTACACTGAAGTGACAACTCATTAGTTGACACATTTTCAGAACAAGAGAATATAAAGGCAAACACCATTAGAGATACTGAAGGAAAGGGGCTTGGAGCTAAGCACAAAATTCAAGTGAGTTCATAAGATACAAATAACTAAGGGTCATGTTCACTCCATGGAAAAAAATCAGAACAGTCAGAAGATTTGAAATGGGTACACACCAAAAAAACCCAAAACATTGACATTTTTTGACAAAAAGACAGAAGTCCAGTGCATATGAAATAGTAAGAGTTCTGGAATCAGCCATACAACAAATATATTCCTATAATACATGTTATATGAATATTTGGTTTTAAAAATATATCAATTTTTGACTTTTTATTCCCTACTAATTACAAATGAATAACACTTATGCAATAATAATAAAATTGGTCTACTGTCAAACTGTTGTGGCCTCACACAGTATATTTATGGAAGCAACTTTTACAAAACAATAGTTGAGCTTAATCTTCAGATTCTAGGTTAAATTATGCTTCCAAAACCATAAGAGTTGGCAGCCTTAAAAAAAAAAAGAATCTTTTGAGTAGATGACATTTGATACACTCAAACAAAGTTACTTTTAATTCTCTAACACACTTTTATGAAATTCACCTAAATATGAAGATCCTCAGTTTTCCAAGTGTTTGTCTTAAATAGCACAAGAATTCTTGCGAGCTAAAAACAATGTTATTCAATTACCATGATTTAAACACATAATTACCTTTTCACTCCACTATAAAGGAAAGTACTGCAGAGTACAATGTACTCCATCTTCTTTTCAAATGGTTGAGAATGTTCTGGGCTGTTACCACACACACTCTGGAAACTCATCCCAGCAATAAGATAATGGCTATTCTCTGTTAAAGTAAAATGTAAAACCCATCATTACTTGAGGAGGTGCTCTTAATGTATAAATCCTGACTGGCAGCCAATTAGTTATTACTTTTACCACTTGCCCACACATTTTCTGTTGTTAATGTTTTTGCACTCCCTTTCCCTAAAGACCTAGTAGAACTGTATGAAATACAGTGACACAGAACTTTGACACAGTCCTTGTTACAAAACATGCCTCAGATGGCAATTACTCAAAGGATGCCATGAGCTCAACAAAACCTTCAATAAATACGACAGAACTGAACATCTGCAGCTATTGTTTCAGCTGTAAATCTTGTGAATCCTTTTTACTGTAGCAACAAACTGCTAATAAATCCAACTTGCATTGCCAGAAACGTATAAAGGACAGGATACACTTCATGATGTTTTCTCAGTGTCCTCCCTGAGCCCATGCACTCAGGCATATTGTTTTCAGAAATATTTTATAGCTAGCAGTGATACACTGTCCCCCCTGCCCTCTCCCATGACTGATGAGACAGAGAACATTGACTGAATGCCATTGCCTGGCACTACCTCCCTTTTGCTCAACAGAGATGGGAGGCTTTATGCTTACAATTCACATTAGGTTTAGCAGCAATCACCAACATTAATTGCACGTGTATCTTTTGGCAAACAGGTTTTTTAAAAACCCCAATGAAACAATAGAAGTGCTGTTCTTGATGCGTGGAAAAGACCCCACAACTAGGTAGTTGTAGAGAAGGTAGGTTTATTCAGCATGCTGGGTGCATGGGGGATTGGTCCACCAAAGACATGCACACCTGTCTTGCTTGCTTAAATGCAGGCACAATATGTATATTCATTATTTCCTTATACATATACATTGTTTTATTAGAATGGGCAGGCTTATTCTAATCAGTTCCGGGAAATAATTTCCATTTTCTCCACCCTGCACTCCTCCCATTTGAGTTTGCGCACTGGTTTCCATTTTTCCTAGGCCGGGGTCTTCGGGGGTCTTGGGGAAGATCGTGGGTCTTCCTCGCTGTGGACTTTTCACCTTGGTTCAAAAAGCAGTGCAAACGAGTTTTGTTGGCAACTGGAACTGGTCTAATGAGCAAACTTCTATAGTTATCTTATTTTCTTGACATGTTTCCTGATTTATCTTCAGTTGCATATGGTGTCCATTCTAATTTAGACACCTCAAGGCCCGGTACTGATACTTTTATGTTTGTAGCTAATCAGGGCCTCAGTCATGCAGTCTATCTTTGCAAACCTCAGCAAAAGTCCCCACAATAATTTCTGTTAATCCTCTCAGTGTTAGTTCCCTATTGATACCTTATATCAGTCCCCTCTAAGTGTTAGTTCCCTAAATCATTCTTGCTACTGTAGAAAAGTGACCGAATTTCCTAACATTCTTCTAATGCATATATTCAATACACAGGACTGACAGGACAGACACAGTTGAGGATACTCAGTAAAGGATCTCAGATTTTCAAAGTAACTCAAATAGTAATCTAATAAAGTAGTACAAAAGATAGTGATTTCTCAACTACCTTAATTTCATTAAAAAAAAATATTCCTGCAATAAGATTTATGGAAGCATTCATATCCCACATAGCTTTACTCTCTACTAACTACAAAGGTCACTGGTTTGTTTTTCCTTTCACCTCCAATTACCACACTTTGTTCTGAATGAGGACATGAGGAAAAAAGAAAGAAACTACTATTATTTGACATCAACTGAGAAACCAAACTAAACAAAAGATCACAACCCTTACACCTCAGGTCTAGAAATTTCTATTAGTGTTAAGTTGGTTTAAATTCAGACTGAGCCAGGTTGAAAATACATGGCTTCTCCCTGGCTGAAGGTACAGTAGCTAACAGCAGTTAACAAAAGAGTACACCAGCTCTGAGGAGGGGGGTGGGGGGATGGATACTCAGCCAGTGCGATAGGTGTTTGCTCTTCATGCACACTCTTGATGTTCTTATTCAACTTTTTCTCTGCTTCTTCATCTCTTAGAGGTTTGAAACTGACCATCACCATAGCCTTCAGAAATGTAGAGTCAGCTGAGCACAAAGGATTAGTATGTAAGGTACAGAAAATTTATTCCTCTCCACATCCCCACTTATTAACAGAAACAGAAAAGGTAAATAGAGGAAAACTGTTCCATAAGAAAGTAACTTGTTGCTAACTACTTCAGAGGTAAAGATGACTTTATCAATATTTCTGATACAATTCAACACAGGCTGTTGAGTCAGAAAAGACTGTAGGTTTAAAGTTTATCCCATAGCTATAAAATCCGTTTCCTGGGATCTCAGAATTTTGCTGGTGTTCATCCTTAGCAGGTTCTATGTAGCTCTTCTCTACTGGTCTTTTCACACTTGGCCATTTGCTTTCTAGAAGAACAGCCATCTAAAACAAAGGGGAAGAAACATCTCAGTAGACTCTCACTACTGATGACAGAGAAAAAGATTTCAGTAGAGAGAAGAGAAGATGTTATGGGTTTCTCTGATTAGGTATTTTTTGATAAGAGAAAGATTGGCTTCTGTTGGAAGCCTCTGGAAGTTTCCCTCCATCCTATAGAGCAGGGTCAATGAGGGCCAGCTCCAAGGAAAACTTCCTGCTTTTGAACCATTAAGTTACGCCCCTGCGTGAAAACATATTTAAAAAGTTGTTGTGCAGTTAGAAATTGGCAGCCATGGATTAATAACATCACAATGCAGACATCAAGGTCAGTGCAGGAGGAGAATAGGAGAAGGAGGGGGAGGGATCCCACGGATCAGGGAGACGACTTAAAACTATTATTCCCTGAATACGTTGGTGATGATCATGGTGATTACAAGTTGTCCCCTTCAAGCCCATGGGATCCATCGGGGTGCAAAGACTACCCTGTGACCGTGGTGACATCTGTGGTGAAGCAAGCTGTCCCCTTTGCAGTACACAGGAAAGCTCATTGAGACAGAACTGTTGTTTAAGTTTTGGACTTACATCTGCGAATGGCTGACCCAACAACAACTGACTGTAAACCTTCCATTCCCTGTCCCCCACACCACTGGGGGAAGGGGAGGGCATGAACAGACCAAGGGTGGTGGTGGAAAGGTGTTTCTAACCGGTTTCTATTTCTTGTTTTTAGTTTGTTAGTAATAAATTTAAGCATTATTCTAAGTTCCGTTTTGCCTGCAGTGTTAATCAAAACTCCTCCTTTGGTTGTTATCTTTAACTGTAAATTCCTATCTGTTTGGGTTCTTTTTCCCTTCCCTCTGGAAGGCAAAGAGGGGGAAGAAAAGGCCTTGAAAGCGTTTTGCTGGACAACAGGTGTTTATCCAGGGTCAAATGAGGAAGAGGAAGAGGAAGAGGAAGAGGAAGAGGAAGAGGAAGAGGAGATTACTTTTTCATAAAATATACCTTCAAATGAGTTTTATTTTCTCAAAATCTTACCAATTACCTTCTACATAAATACTTGTCATCATGAAGGATACCAGATTTCAGGGGTCAATAGTTTTTGCAAACGTGATGGAGTGACTATAGTCAGTAATATAGTAATAATAAACAAATAGTGCCAGCATGTCAGGACGTGACTTAGTGCATAAAACTATTTTCTCAGTTAAGAAGGGTTATCTTCCAAAAAAATTTACATTTTTATAGAAAGAGTATTTTAATTGAGTATTTATTCCATTAAGTTAAAAAAAAAAACATTACAGAAAGCACTTTCTATTTCCAAGACATATGTTACTATCTGTACATAATATGGGTTTCCAGACAACTTTTTAGCAGCTTTTGTTTGATTAAAGACATACAGGTGGAATTTTCTGAAGAAATTGTAAACAGCTGCATTATCGCAACAGATATGACTTCAAGGAGGTTGGATTGCCTTCTACTTGGAGACTGAGGAAGTGATTATAGGAAGATATCAATTTTTAGAAGGTGCTGGTGTTTTATAGTTGGTATTTACTAAACAGACCAAAAGAGGTATGTGTTTGGTTCAGGGCAGTTTAAGGGAGAGCTGCTTATTCTTTTACAAAATAATCCCTCTTCCCTTGTGTTCAGTCACATAATAGTCTGCAGTTCACAAGTACCAAATACTAGCTAGCATTGTAAAGATGGAATCAATAGCATAATCCTATTAAATTCCGCAATGCAGGCTACTTTTCAGATATATAGTGGAATCCTCTTAAATTGCTTTTTTTTTTTTAATAAAAGGTAGGGTTATGTGAGGCTCTAGCTATCAACCCAAAATATATTGTCTATGCAATGCTCTTCAGATAGTAGTTCAGTCTGTTTTCCTCTGTAAGATTTCTGTATGTTGACTGGCACATAACTGTGATGCTTTACTAAATGAACTTCCAAAATAAAATCAACTTTACCTTAGTTATTGCAACCACAGAGCAATGAAAGAACTGATGAGCTTACGTAAGACTTCAATGAGAAGTGACACATCCATTTGCATGTGAGCTATTATCATGGTTTAATCACAGCTGGCAACCAAGCCCCACACACTCCCGACCTTGTCCCCAGCCTGACTAACACAAGAGGTTCCTTCTATAGTCCATCATTACTACAGTCACATCATAGTCCTGCATGGGCTGCAGGGGGACAGCCTGCTTCACACCACAGCCTTCAGCACAGGCTGCAAGGGCATCTTTACTTCCCCTGCCCCAATATGGGGTCTGACCCACAGAAGACAGTCCTCCTTGAACTTGCCTAATATGGATCCTTCCCAGGGGCTGCAGTTCTTCACAAACTGCTCCAGTATGGGCCCCCCATGGGGTCACAAGTTCTGCCAGCACACCTGCTCCATCACAGGTGTATCATGGTGTCACATTTTCCTTCAGGCATCCATCTGCTCCAACATGGAGTCCTCTGTGGATCTCTCCTCCTTTATGAACTCGTTCATATGTCACAGTCCATTCAACTGAAGACTGAAGTTCCAGCCTCCCAAGTACAGCAGAGAAACAGCAGAAACTCCCTGGCCATCTGCCAGCTCCGGTCCATTGCCATGACTGCTACAGAACATTCCCATGCACAATTCAGTGAGGTGATCAGCAGCACAGCACTACAGCAGCAGTGACAGCAAAAAACAGCCACTAACAAGCACTAGACTCTAATAAGTTGAAAAAGAACACTATGGCAAGCACAGGAGCCTACTCATTGCCAGCTAAACAGCACTAGCAGCTATGAATCAGACAAACCCTAATGTCATTGCCTCAAACCCTTCAAGTCCCATACTGGACACCAAATATGTTGGTTTGGTTTAGGAACATGCTCCTCAATTCAGTGCCCTCACCAAGACTCTCCACATCACATGTCACTCTCTCTCTCTCTAACTCCCCAGTTTTTCCTACCCCTGCAGTGGGATGGCGAGCAGATAGTGGAGGCACAAAAGGCAAAGATCACAGGTTGAGATGAGAAAAATTTACTGGAAACAGCAATGAGATCAGAAAATGAACAGTAACAGCAACAATAATAATGACAGAAGGTACAAGAAAAAGGATTTATATGGGAAAACCATCCAATAATCTCCAACACTGGATGGCTCTCTATGCCACATTTCCTCAACAAGAAGGAACCCCTTCTCTCCAGAAAGAGTCCCTTTCCCTTGCCCCAGGCAATGGTATGAGGTGGTAGAGAATAACCTCAGGGTCCTGGCTATGCCCCTCTCCCGACTACTGCAAAAAATTAGCCCTGTCCTGGCCAGAATCAAGGCAGCTATTGACAAACTTCCTTCACTAACATGATTAGATTATTCTTAATTTTATTGAAAGTTAGTGCTAGCATTTCTTTCAGTGTCATTCAAGATAGTAGCTCTTGTACAGTTTACTCCATGCCAAACTTTGTCAGATCATATTTGAAAACTGGAGAATCTCTAGATCTGTTTTGAAAAACTGTCATGTTTGAAGCTACAGAAAGATTTCATCCATTTCCCTGACATAGCAGGGGGGTAAATACCACTTGTGACATCAGCTACCCAATCCTTGCACTAACTAAAACAAATGTTGTCTAGTATCCAGTTCACATGCAGGCAGCTAAGCAGTGTGAGTGATGGTGATACTTGCTGATAGGGAGAGATTTCCGGTTCTATAACTGGAAGATGATTCATCCAGCAAGTCATACCATAGTCCATCCATATTCCAGGACAGCCTGATATTTTTCTCATGTCTTTCAGAGCAAAGAAGCTACACACAGGAATTTAAGAAACTGTTCCTCTGCTTTCACAGGTGAGATCTGTAAGTGTTCTACTTCCTATCCTTCCCAGAACTATCAATAATTTCCGGTTGTGCAGCCCTATAGATCCTGATGCATATGTACCAAAATATTAGGACTTTTCAAGCACCTCAGCTATCCTGAGAATCACAAAACTGAGTAACTACAGTTTGCAAGTCAGAAAATCATAGCAACTATGTCATCAGAATGATACACTAACATTACCAAAGAGATGATGGATTTCTCATTTCTCCACACAATAAATGTACATATTCAATGTTTTCTAGAATAACTTGATGCATTTTTCAGATTAATTTTTATTGGTAGCATCATAGCAATACCAGAATTTCTGTATCCACAAATCAGCAGCAGCATCCCTCACATGTACATCACTATCTAGACACCTTCTCTGAAATGGAGTTGTGGAAACAGGCACTGGGGGCTGGGTAATGTCTCTTCTTGGCCTACTGGTGCAACGGGGCCATGAGGGAGCTAGGGCGAACACCCAGAACCCTGCCTTTGCACCATCCATCTTCCACATTTTAAATGAATCTCTCAATAGGTTACATGTTACAAAGGTTTGGGATTGACAGGAGGGAAAAAAAGAAAGCGCAAGTGTAGCAACCTCATTAGGATTCTGCTCTCAAAGGCTCCACACAGCTTTGTCTTTTGAGAGTAAAAGCCGCTTAACAAGTCAGCAATAGCTTGGTCCCCCCCCAGAACAGCTATGGTAACAGTCTTCATTGCACAAACGCGTTTCTTGAACTACTTTCCCAAGTCTCTGCTAATGTGAACCTGTGGAGTGAAATTTATGCAAGACAGCTCTTTTGTCTCCCTGGGTTTTTTAAACACTCTGCATGACAAGTATATCAACCCTGTTTCCTATTTTTTGCCTTCCGTAAGAAGTAATTCATCAAAATACACATTTCTGAGATTAGGGATAAGTAGTTCATCTAACTAAATCCACAGAATCTCTTGCACAACTGCAATCAAAGTTACCTAAAGATTGCAGAGGATTCCTGTCCAAGAAGAGCCAGTTGGCAGTGCACTTTTTACTTGTTGAAGCATCTGAGCAAACTTTTTAAGGTTAACAGGAAAGTGTTAGGGTGGTTACACAATTATGCTAATCAGGGGGCAACAACAAAACCAATTTACCCACCCCAACTGTTAGTTGTAGCTTTTGGCATCTTTAGAGACTAGCAGGCAGAAGTGTTGATTTTTCCCTTCACTCAAAATCCGGACACAAGCCTCTCCCAGAGCCTAGCAGTCCTTACTGGAGCATCTGCAGGGAAATGCACCTGAGTGCCACATCTGTGTCAGGACTAGGAAGCACATTGCTTTAGTAGCTTTGTGGCTACTGCATCTAGCCTGAAAAAATCCATATTAAAATAGCATGGCCAGAAAAATAAATTGACTTGAGCACTGTCATATATGGTTAATATTAAAATTCAATGGACTGCCATTCTCTCACTTTGCCTGAAGGAAAGCTGTGATTTTATATAAGCGAGGTACCAGGGGTAGGCTACCTTAGGCCCGTGCTCAGCAGCAGGCCTAGCATGTTATATAATCCTCTATGGGAATTTGATCCCTTCTGTACAACTTCAGCTACCAGTCTTCAGTTTCTATTACAAAAATCACAAATATATTAAACAGTTGCTTTAAAACCTTTCTGCCACACTGTATCCTTCTGAAATACAAGCTCTGGCCATAAATGGGCAGGAAGCAAGCACTTATTAACAGAAGCTGTAATAAGCAAATGCATTTCTGATTAGTAAATCACAATAAAAGTATTCATCTCAAGAGTAAATAAATGAAAACCACCACAAAGAAGAGGTCAGTTTTTAATTTGAGATTTCTACTGATAAAAGCTGTATGCTAGTTGTATTAAGATATTGATTGTCCCAATCCTTATACATACCCAAGTTTCTACAGTGTGAAATCAGAGATGAAAACAAAGAATGACTGACAAATGGATATGCATTTACTTCACACACAGTTCTAAACACAAGAGGCAAATCTAGCCTTTTTTGAAGGGCTAATAATGCCAGTATTGTTTCCCTTCTCCCTGCAGTAACCCTTTGCCTTTATGAGAAATTTGAATTGCAGAAGCAGAAGATAGATTATACTCCCAAAAGCTCACCACTGACATAGCTAGCATAGCTTGCATATGTAAAAATCACACATTTTATTTATAAAGCACAGGAAGTCTTAAGCATTTTAGAAAGTCTTGAAATGACAAAAGTCAAATAAATATACATGCTTAGGGTAGCACATACACTGCTGTGTTCATTCAGAAGATGCTCAGGGACTGAACACTTCAAGAAGTCCATGAATTTCTAAAACACATCAGCCTTGCCCTTTGAACAGACACAGAGTGACGTGCTTGTAGCAGAAAGTCTTTCAACATCCCTGGAAGGAAGTGGACCATTTAAAAGCGGACGGAAAGCCCCCAGCACAAGGACATGGCAGTAGCACCTATTTCCCTTAACAGCATAGAGCTCTTTTAAAATAAACTAGAGAATTAACAAGTCTGATTTCCCATGATTTTGAACACTACCTACTTAAATTTAGTAAATGCAGATACAGGCCTGTATACCCTAGCGGTGAGAACAGATTACTGCATAAAAACCTTCATTCAGAATGTCTTGAAGGTCAACAGACTTAGTGGAAGGCATTTTCATTTCTTTCTTCCTTTCCCTTACTTTATAAGCAGAATAAATAAAAGAAAAAACCTGAGACAATGACATGCTTTCTATCAGACACCAACAAATTGACAGGGAAGAGAGAACAGTCACATTTCTAAGATCACTGTGTTATTTTTACATGTACAAGAGAAACATCAGTGATCTAAAATTGTTATAAAGAATATGACTGATTTTACTGGTGCTGCCGAGGCAAAGAAGATGAGACACCTTGTATGTTCACTGATTCATTCCAGATACAAATCATAGAGGGAAGATGATAAGAACCAGGTGTGGCAATCAAAGAGTGCTCAAGCAGGACGTACCATGCTTATAAAGACTCATGTAGGTGAATAAGAAGAGTGGGAAGACTCAGTGTTTCCCAACAGCTTGACACTGCAAGTCTTACACAGTGCTTTGGTCTTTCTTGGCAGCTGGTCAGCGTAGAAGAGAAAAAGGTGAGCAGTGGTGGTGCAGGTCAGCAGCACATCCACAGAGATCTAAAGGAGAACAAGATGTGCCTACACCTCTGTCTACAGCCATCCAGTGGTTGCCTCTACCATGGTCGGAATGTAGCGCTTGCCTTGGCGTGTTTAGGGAAGTGTGATGTAGTCGACTTGCCAGGCTTCCCCATACCTGTATTTCGACCACCGTCCACCATACCATAGAGGCTTCACCCGCTTGGCCTGCTTGATGGCAGGACATGTGTCACAGTCATGGATGACCTCTGAGACACTGTCCATGGTTAGATCCACCCCTCAGTCACGAGCCCATCTGTAAGTCGCATCTCTACTCTGATGACCAGAGGCATCATGGGAGCTAGGAACAATTCTCCCTTATGCTGCCAATCCAGATCTACCTGAGAGACTTCAATCCTGGCAGCTCGATCCACCTGTTCGTTGTTACGATGCTCCTCATTAGCCCGGCTCTTGGGTACATGAGCATCTACGTGAAGGACCTTCACACTCAGTTTTCTACCTCGGCAGCAATGTCCTGCCACATCTCAGCTGCCCAGATGGGTTTCCCTTT